>OZ023235.1:4101333-4436494 GCA_964006365.1 Trididemnum miniatum | reverse complement strand
ATTACTACTCCACTCAATCAGCTAGACTGTGATTCAGCTATTGGTCTACACTTAATCCAACATCCTGATTGTGCCTCTCATTATCATATTGACCAGTTTTCGGTTTTAGCCAAAGCGAGAACAAATTTCCACTTGGGGGCGCTGGAGGCAACTTTCATCAAAACGCTGAAACCTATTCTGTGCCGTCAAAAGGAATTTGTCTACTCACTGCAAATTCTCCGATAGTTGAGTTAGATTCTAAAATTCATCCATATTCGACCAATCACAATCCGTCTGTCTTTTAACAACCAATCACAGCCCCTTTTTTCCTTTTTTGTTGCAGATTTTTCGATGAAGCTAATGATAATATATAGACCACCTTTTTCCTTCTCAATTAACTCTCGCGTTGAACCCTGAAGAGAGCGAGACGAAAATGTTTGGTTCGAAAACAGTCTTTTTCAAGACTACCTAAATTTAAAAGATGTTTTCGGCGCTTTTTAAATCTGTTTTGACATTGAAATTAAAAAACTTATTAGCTTTTTTTAAAGAAGAAACGCCGTTTTAAGTCAAAATTAACGATCGATTTAACGAATTTAGTTAATTTCCGTTAAATGGAGCTGAATTTAACAAATTAACGTTAACGGAGGTGCATCAGTGTTAACGAAGTAGTAGTCAACGAAGCTTACGTATTGCATTAACTTGCCCATCTATGACATAAATATTCTGACCGATTCCTACCCCTGTAGGCCATTATGCTACTAAATTGTAGCGGCAGCACCATAACTCATAAAAACTTATTTAAATTTTCTTCTAAACCTAGCTGACCGTCTGACGTATAACCACGGATGCACTGCGAATTTTTTTTGGTAGTAAAAGTCCTTTAAAGTGGGTAAAGATGGCAACTACCTAATAATTAGGGAAAAAATTGGGTAAAAGTACCAAAATTGTAATAGAAAAAGTTGCTCAGTTGAATCCCCAAAGCATGACCCAAAAAAATTATTTGGGTAAACATTACTTTAATTGGGTAAAAGGTACCTAAACCCAGAAAATCTTTGTCGAAAATGTGAAATTACTTTGGTTTTGCTAATTTTTGCCCAATGCTCAACTCAATAAACCGATTTAAACTTGTGTTCACCCTCGAAAATCATTGTGTTGATACGAAATAAGATATTAGGTTGCTTTTTCGCTCTTTTCAAGTTTTTAGCGGTTAGATTAATTCCTTTTATTTCACACGGGTTTAAATAATTTTTGCTCTTTAACAATAAAAAATAATACGAATTTATCAGGTGGTAGGCCTAAGGGGTATCAATATTGAGATACGAAGCAGCATTCTATTCTACTCACAGCAGTGCAAATATCATTCAAAATTATCCAGTCCAGATGTCCATTTGTTGCGAGCCACACGCCCGTTGGATTTCTGCATCCATGCCAGGGATAAGTCCTGATCCATGCATAATTCTTGTTCACATACAAGCTCTCATAAAACGGTTGATGAGTTTACAAAATAATTTTCAGATGGCTAGCAAAGATGTTTTTCGAAGCTAAATGCTTGCTATCTTATAACAAAATCTCAGATAAAAGTTTGATTTGCCACGTGGTCTACTATCGCATAGTCACGTAAGCATTATAGTAAGAGGAAAAACGAATTTATAAATTGAAAAAATATTGGGTATTACACTCCCAAAATGACGTATTTGCGTAAATGCCACTAAAAAAAAATTATTTATCATTTGTTGTTTTACAGATGAATCAAGAAGTTTGTTAATATAACAATTTATATAGCTTCAGAAGATAATAGGCAAGAAATGCGAATAGGAAACAATCCAGAACAGTCGTAATAGGCACAAGAAAAGACGTAACGTTAGATCTTAAATTCCCGAGTGATCTCAATAACGAGTTAACCCACTTTCGTTTTTTTATGTTGTTGTTGGCAGTTTTGGGTACCATATTCCCAATTAAACAAGGTGGGTGTCTCAACGAGTCTACCCAATTTATTACCAAACTTTTTTGGGTTGTCACCACTCATTTTGGTTAGCAGTGTTCCATCAATGTGGAACCCAAAATAAGGTCAACTGGAAAAATAATTAAACTGCCTGGGTATTACTGAGCTAAAGATATAACACCTTCCTATATTACCTAGACAGCCTGAAGCGCTAACAATGCTTCATGCCTATCAATGCCTTGCTTCTCCGTGTTCCAAATAAGATTGTGTCGCTTTTATGATCGCACCATGATGGCAATATAAAGCATTGACGGTAAGAAAAAAAATACGGCAAGACGAATAGCACAAAGCTTGGTTTACGAAGCCGGTACCGTAAGGCCACGTATACTACAGTTAGTAATGAGTTTTTGTGGTATAGGCGACATACTATAATTGTGATATACCTTCCGCTTTTTACTGACGAAAATACGAATTTCCTTGCGCAACCGCGTCACAAGTGATAACATTGAAGTTAAAATCCAGCCGAGTGTTTAAAACTCCTCCATTGAAAATTCCTGCTTACGCCACTGGGTTGCAGCCTCCTTTAACTTATTTTAGCCAAGCTTCTGCTTTTATAAGCTACGAAAATATAGTGACTGCACTAACTGCAAGCCCTTTTTTCCATAAAAAAGTGTGCTGAAATGAGTAATTTTATGTGAAAACCGCAAAAATTCGTTGGCTTCTTACCATCACTCGGATTAGATACCAAATTTACATTTGAAACTACAATCTTATTCCCTGGACTACTTTCGCTGACATTTAACTCTTGATAAGCAGTTTCCTGGTCAGGAGAATCTTCACAAGATCTTTTTCTTTCACTTGCTCTCCTAACTATACCTAAGCTTTCTAGTCTTTGCTGCCCTTTACACTGTAATCGTTCTCTTATGACCCTTTCTTTTCGCTTTTGCGACGCACCGGATTTATGCTCTAAGTCTATTATTTCTCAACATGCATTTACAAAAATACACCTATTGATTATTAATTATATTCCTTTTTTTTTTTTAAAAAAACCTATTATACAAATCAATCGATTTGACAGCTTTTATTTAAAAAACACTGAGCTTAACAATCCTTTTTCTGCGCATGCGATCAACGAAAAGATTTGCTCCAGTCCGGGGATAGGAACTTTTTTTGACCATAGGAGCCACAAAAGCTGCACTGTTCTAATTGCATTCTCGTAATAACCACATAGGCCTAACATTTTCGAACACCTGTATTCCAACCAAAAGTGTTCTCACCCGTACGGCCGTACGCAACGAAACCCTGCAGCTCACGTATAATTAAAATTGCGTTTCGCTGACCTCGTGTCGTGCACTGTCTTGCTGTCTCGCCTTGCCGACTACTTTAAGCCCATGCTTTAAATACCGGTATCTTTTTGTTTCAAAATGCTTTAATTTTTAAATGAAACTGTTCTTGTGCTTTCATCAAACTTAAGCCTGCTACCTGAGTCACAACATCTACTTTGATCGTTTAAAAATTCTGTAACGCTGCATACACGAAACCTAAATATTCCACTGATCTTTTCAGCTTCAAGCTATAGCAGGAATGCTACCGGTATAGCTGGTCGCAGTCACACATTAGCAGTTGCGCAGCCACAAATCTCAGGTAAACACGTTTATGATTCAACAGGGCCTTTAATTAAGACAAAGCCGAACGAAAATTAGATGAAATAAAAAATCTTAATTTTCAGCTTTTAAGTTAATGCGTCTTTATGCATAGCATACACATCAAAATGATGCAATTTTATTTAAGGGGCCCATATGCTCCGAAAAATTGGTAATATTTGGTTGTATATAAAGCTCAAATGCAAAAAACATTTAAGTTTTTTTTTTTGGTGTATTTCGTAAGATATGGGCTAATGGGCTCCTAGAACAGCTTGATTTATGCTGGGGGCCCATGCACTCTATAAAATCGATTATTTGAAAGTTTCTTTGTTGTATTTATTCCGTAAGATATGGGCTAGTGGGCCCCTAGAACAGCATGATGACTAAAGTTGGGAACCCATGCGCTCCATAAAATTGAATAATTGAATATTGGAAGTATATTAATCTCAATTTAATTGTTTTTTAAACTTGCTTTGGCTCTATTTGTTTCGTTAGATATGGGACTAACGTGCCCCTAGAACAACATGGGCCCCGGGACTATTTTTCCTCCTGCCCCCCTCTCATGGGCTCTGGTCCTGTTTAGAAGAGAGGTAGATTTACCGGTACTGTGATGTCATGGCTCGTGCCGCTCGTTAATATTGCATGGCTATCCTCTGGACCAATGACATATAATAATATGGATATAATAATATGTCATATAATAATATGTCATTGTATGGACATAAAATTCTTAACTCGTAATAGTTTTAAAAAGACCACAAGAAGCTAGTTGCTGCCAACCTGCCATTCTTTGGGGGGGGGGGGGGTGCGTTGTTGCTTTATCCCTCCAGATGCTTTATGATTAGTCAAAAGTTTGATTCGCAATACCAAGACGACGCATTTTTTAATGGTCTTTCTGAATTTGTTTGTCAAAACATTTTATCTTCGTACCGCCAGAAACATCAGAGGTAGGCCTAGTATTTTACAACAGGCTTGCTGAGAAGTTGCCGGCCAATACAATTTAAACACGCGATAATCTTGTTCAGTGCCGATTCCCAGAGGGCAAGCTGACTTCGCTATGCTGAAAGGTTTCGTCAGCAGTGGCGACGGAACGAAATTTTATCGGGAAAGGGGAACGGGACGGCATTAAAAGCATATCCAAGAATTTTTGAAATGTTGAGTTTTTTTTTTTGCAGCAGTGAATGAGGTAGGCTACGGTAAGAACTGAGCCCTTGTGGAAGGATTTGAGGAGAATCTTGCAAACAAAAATAGAAAAGAAGAATGAATTAGGTGCTAACTTTACTGACAATAAAGGTAGAAAACTGATAAAAAGAAAGAGTGCACGATCTTATCAAAAATTTGCATTCTATTCTTAAAACAAACAATTCAATCTTGCAAGGAGTTGACAATTTTGTCAAACCATAGTCTCTTTATTCAGCGATCTACGGACGAAGCATACGCTTACAAGGCGAAGCGACAGCCTGCATCCCATTGCTATAGCTAGCTCAGCATGCTAAAATTATCGATTGTTTTACACTGCTTTTTATTGAGACAACTTATTGACTATCAAAAATTTTGACCTCTCATCTTCAGCAGCGGACCCAGAAAATTTTGGTTGGGGACGAAGTTTTAACATAGGTTGAATGTTAAGTAAATTTAAAGACGTTGGACGACAAGCTGGGGTCGCGCCCCCCCCGCTGAAATGTAGGCTGATGTATATCTGCAGTCAGCGGAACTGTGGAAACAGGACATGTGAGGACGCGTGGGATGAATTGGACGTCGGAAGACGTGAAGACCTTTTCCATTTTTTTTTTTTTTTTTTGGTCTTCACCGATATTTTTAGTGGAAACGTGTAAACAGGAAATTGCGGCCCCCCCCCCCCCCCCTTTTCAAATTTCTGGGCACGCTTCTGCCTTTGTCAGTTTATACTTGTTACTTGAACCAAATTCAGCTACGGGTATTGACATTCAGTATTTTTTTGATTTTTGTTCACCAGCATTTTTTCATTTTAAGAATACATCTGATACTTGTACAAAAATCTGATTACATCGAACATTGTACAAGTTGACGCCGTCGCTGTTAACTGAGTCAGTGAAAAGTATCGATTTGCCGATATCGATTGATTGATAATCTCTACTTTTTATTTTCGTTATCGAATGTTGGAACTCTCTACTTTTTTTTGAGTTATCGAATTATTCTCTACCTTTTCGTTATCGATTTCCAACCCTGCTTGTCAGCTAAACTGTCAGCTGAATCACTGTGTGCCAACACCTAAATAAGCACGGGTAAGCCAATCAATTGCAAATGTTTAGACCACTGCTCTGCCGAAACTGTCGCTGCACTGAGTAAAACTGGGCAAGCTTTTTTACTCCGAAACACATTGGACAGAAGTCAAGGTATTGTAAAGCACAGGACTATACAGGCTATGTTATCACTATACCGGTACCTATAAAATAACTAGGCCTACCAGTGATGACTGCTGATAAACGATGTATTTTTGTTATAAATTTGATAAAAATTTGCACCAATTAGAAAGAGGTTTTTGGTCGCTTTTCCAACCAAGCTGCAACTCCCTTCTGGGCCTGGACGTCGTCGCACAGTTTCTTGAGGCAAGGATATTTCTTCATGAAACCGGGATACATAGTTTCAAGAGTCGTCATTGAATCCATCATTGCAAGATCAGCGTAGGTGAGACGCTGTAAACATAAAAAAAATTTAGAATAGCCTTAAGCCAGGGAGGGTCGTTGCTGCAACGCTAACCTCATACACTACCGGTACGTTCACATATTCACAAGCATTGCCTACTATAGGGTTCAAGGGGCTCAAAAGGCTCAAGCACCTTAAGCATAGCTGGAAACGTCTCTATAATAGGCTTTGTTTTCAGTTGAAAACTTGCCAACTATTATTTAATGCTCTTTACCAATGTTTTCATTAACATCCACGTTTTTACGATTCCGCCGCCAGAGATAATAAACGTTAAGAAACGACCAAAGATGCGAAAATTAAACTGAGGTTGGAGTCATCCAACGCACTGCCCCCCCCTTTTTGACGAAGCTTAATCTGAAGTGCATTGAAAACATTCTTATAAAATACCGTAAACTTTGTTTCAAAAGCTCCCTCATCTTTACCACTTTTTCATTTACGACTAATTTTTGCGCCATTTGAATTTCGATATAACTTCTCTACAAAAAGCGCTTGTTAAGCATTACTGTATTGCGTCATAACAGCGCAATGAGATCAAATATTTAAGTGTAAGCACAGAGAAAAAGCAAGACTGTATCGCAAAAAGGCAATCGAATGTATGGGAGCAAAAGAAAAGCATGTTCAACTAAAAATTATTTTAAGAAGAATAGGGTCTTTTTCGCTGTGTTTGTTGTTCTATGTGTGTCTTGTTCGTGCATACCATACGGTGACAAAATCGTTGGATTTTCTTACATAATGCCGTGCAGAAGGCAGTTTAATTAGTATTAGGGTAGCAATTAGCGAACAAGAATTGCCTGCCTAGGTCTACAGCAAATAATTACCTCCATATTCATCCGTAAACAATGGCATCGTGCCATTGGGAAAGGGATCCCGCGCCCCCCCAAATTTTCTGAGATGTGTCGCTTTTTATAATTGAAAAAAAATTGAAAATTAAAATGTAAAAAATTTAGCGTGTGCCATTTCGTTTTCATCCTTCAAACTAACCCCATACCCCCCCCCCCCCCTCTAGACTTTCTTGTGCTATAAATTCCATTTTTTGTTTTTCAACTGTTGCTTTCAATCAATCACTTCGACTCAAGAGTAAAGTTAGTTTCTTGATCTGTAGTTAGAATATGCGTTGTTAAAGATTATAGCCTACAGAACACACCTATGCACGTGATCCCATCAAATGCGTCTAAACTAATAATGATTGCAGCCTCCTTTCATTTATTTTAGCCCAGCTTCTGCTTTTAGACATGGATTACCAAAACGTTTTTGTATTGTCTGACACTACAATCGTGACTGCACATACTGCAGGACACCGGTATGTTCCCTTTCGATAAAAGAGTGTGCTGAAACGAGTGTTTTTTATGTGAAAACCGTAAAAATCCGTTAGCGGCTAGGGGCTCCGCCCCCAGACCCCCTTGCCTATAGCGGCTGTGTTCTCCCAGCAATGTTTTCTCCCTTTGTTAAATCGTGAGGCCACACTGATTGCGCATAATGTCCATAATTAAGGAGCGGTTTAAGGTATGAAAATAAATTTTGATTTGTTATCCAAAAATTGGGGCATCACGACATATTTTGGTATCTTTTCCTAATTTTCTTTTTTCATGATGTTACCGGTACTCAATGCTAAATGCGGCTTTTATAAAGTTTGTGAACTTGTGATCAGTATCTGTTTAAGTTGTTACACGGGCCCCTACAAATTTTTTGACTGCACGACGCCTCTGTCCCTAAACAAAATATATACGAATAACTTGAGGCAAAAATCGAAATACGGGAAGACAGCGTGAGCCTAACGCCTTGGCCTGAACGGGCCATGTTTTTGAAGTTCTTGACCTATTGTTATTTGGCTCCACCCCCCCTAAATATTCCGCTGGCTACGCCCCTGGCTGTGTGTCTTTATTCTCGCATCATGTGCATTTTTGTTTTAAATCAGCTGACTCGCTCTTGAGCAAACCAATTAAACGCGAACGGCTTAAATTTTACGCTGTACGGTACATGAACCATAGGCTACGAGCTATCTCAAATTCGCAGTCTCGCCAGATTTACGCGCGGACAAAATAGCAATGCGAATGTGAAATAGTCGGCTACGACAAAGTTTAGTTTTTTGAATTAACATTTTAAGCATACAAGTTTACCTTTCCAACGAGAAATTCTTTCTTTTCTTCGGCAAACTTCTTCTCCATCTTTTCAAAAGTTGGGCAAATTTTGTTGTCGTAAATTTCTTTCATGATTTGTTCCTGCAATAATATTTTATCATTTCACCTCTATTCGGGAGTTGCAATGCGCAGAAAACAATCTCGTCCGGTTTAGCTGATTCTTTCCTCCAAATTCGAGCAAGATACTACGTCGTTTTATTCTGTGATTTTTTGCTGTATGCTTTCATTTCGAATCAAGTAATAGCGATCGTATGAATTGAAAAATTTTGCGGAAGCTAAAATCGCGAAAAGGGGGATCTTGGAATGGATGTTTGATTTAGCAAAAGATCTCTAATTTGTTTGGGATCACCTATACTGATCAACAAAAATCATTAAATGATAAATTCTAGTTCCTGCATCATGTACCTAGTTTCATGATACGTAGTTTCTTGATTCATGAACTAGAATTTATCATTTAAGAAGGGATCTTGGTACAATCGCAGCATCTTACTTTTTTCTTTTCATCTTTTTCGGAAAATGGCATGTTCTCGAAAAGTCCAGTCAACGTTTCTCTGATCATGTCAGTGTATGCTTGCATCAAGCCGTTGTCCCCATCCAATTTCAATTCTCTGGCCAAATATCTAACAATAGCGCCAGTTTGCGGCAGAGGCTTGCCGTCAATCATCAGCACTGGAACTTGTCCGAAAGGTGTCTCTGGAAGTTAAAAAGACGTATTGATCATATTTTGCACATGGATTTGGTCAAGTGGTTGGTGCGTAGGGCTCCTGAACTGGTTTCGCGGGTTCGACACCCAGCTAGGTCATTTTCCATGATGCATACACTTCACTAAAATGCAAACCCAAGCTGCAATTATGTGGCTTAAAAAAATGTATTGATCATTTTCTGCGTGTATACAGGGCCTATCGAAAACATTTTTATGGGAGGTCTAAAAATGCTGATCATGCAGTGTTGTGCGTTTGCATCAGAGCCGGCGCCAGAGCAGTCGACTTAGAGGGACCAAAGTTTGAAATTAGCACAAAAGCATCTGTCTTCAAAAGAGTAAGCTTGTTAATTAGGGGGGCATGCCCCCCATGACCCACCCTTGGCACCTGCCCTGGTTTGCATAGAACTACCGAAATGCAAGTATAAGTCATTAAAATGAGGTTAGCTCAGTTGTTACGCACACACTACCGGTGCGAGAGATCTGGGTTTCGATTCCCGGGCTGGTCAAATCGGCACAGTGTCGCCAACGGCTCACCACCGTTGCGACGTTCCTTCGGAGCTGTGTTACTCAGGAGCTAAACCGCGGAAATAAGCACCGCCACTCGTAACCAACTTTGGCGTAACACCATGAGTATAATGAAGATTTGATTTGATGTATTACCATTAATTTAGAGGGGTCTATCTGAGCCCTTAGCACCGCATATCTCTGCTCCTAATGGTAAACTACAAACAAACTTAAGTTTACACGTACCACAAAAAATAACGGATTTAAGAATAAAAACGTCAATTAACGAACATCTTTTACAGGTTAGGCCTACAGGTGAGTCGTGACCAAAGTGGCATCGCTTTGAGGGGGTAACCAAAAAATATTGAGTTACCGGAAACACGACATTAGTGATAATGACAGACACAGTTAGCAAAAAACGCAATAAAACAAAACTTGGGTTAGGCTATATAAGGCTCTGGCTTCAATATCCTTCGATAGATCGAAGCAACTTGATTGATAAACCGGAAAACAAGGTCGGTAGACCGGATCGATGGAAGAGAAACAGACTGATTGTCAATGATTGATCAATTTTTTTGAACTTTTACCTGCGTTTACGTAAAGGTTCGGGTGGGTCGGCCAAATGCAATTGGTTAAAAAACATAATTTTTAGCTTTTTTGGTCGAAATTTTCCTTATTTTATTTCTTTCTATTAAATAAGAAATAAAACGAAAAAAGATATGTGAATGAATCTTAACTTAAGACGCTCAGTAGTGAGTCGAAAAACTTGAAAGGGGTAGAACCGTACACTTACACTCATAGAAAAACGCTAAGTTGTAAGTTCTAACCATTATATTCAAAGCTGCGAACTTTCTAGCATTTTAATCGAATTCAAGGTCACTAAAAGTTTACAAGCCAAGTTCAAGTTCGTTATTTAATTTTGCGAGTTCAAGTTCAAATTCAGTGATTTTTACCAAGCTTATGCCACAGCAAGTTCAGTGGTTTTGGCTAGGTTTAATAGGCCAAGTTTATGCAATTTTTACCAAGTTTAGGATAAGTTCAAAACTCAATTAACTATTTTCAAATTCGAGTTGAGGAATTTTTGATTTTTGGGTTCGAATTCGGCCTAAAAGACAAAGTTCGGGCTTGCTGCCCTGATTGTATTAAATCGAAATGAAATAAAAGGTTGATGTTTTATCAGTTTGTACTGTATGATTGACAGTTGGAAAACAAACACTTATTTTATCAAAAAATAAACAGTACTGTTTTCAGGGGCAGATAAACATGTTTTGTTTCGTGGGGAGGGGCCCGATTTATCTCCATGATTTTATGGGAAGTACTAACGCATAGGTATTGGTTATATCAACTTATAATGATGGGCAGACAACAAACTTACGACTGTTTGCTGTTATAGACATTTTAGTACGGGCGATGCCTAACTCTGAATACGTTTCCGACTGCATTCGTAATAAGCTCTAGCTTAGTAAAAGTCAAAAAGCTTATGATTTTACTCACTCGCTTTTTCTTTTGGCCAATCTGCCGATTCAATCCTGCAGTCTTCATACTCTACTCCTGCTGCGGCAAACATGAGCCTGGGAAGCTCAGCTCTTCCTCGGAGATTGAAATAAACAAGCTTGTAACTTGGCATTTTGGATTGATCACGGTTTTTTAGTCAAAAAAAATATACGAAACACCTAAAAACAAAGCAAAGTTCAAGCTAAAAACCCAATTAATGCAAAAATACAACACAATAATATTAGACTATACATACTATAAAAGCCTACTTTAAATTAGGCCTACAATAATTTTTTATTAATTACGGATACCATGTAAAAAGCACTTAAATTCATGCTCGTCCTAAAGCGAGGCTCAGGGTGCATTGCCACCAATAATAGTTTCAGCCGAACGTACGGGTTTTCTGTTCATTGTTCACGCTCTGCAAAACGTCCTTTATCGAACGGCATTTTTACTGGATTGACCACAAGAGACTTCACCCCCCAGTACAAGTGGCTTACGGTCGAGCTAGCCTAAATCTCATTGAAAATTTTTGGAGCTTGCTTTCTCTTGTATTACTCCGTCTTATGCTATATTTCTTTACTTCTAATGAGTATCAAAAATGCAGACATTCAACTTTTTTGATCGGATTCCTTTATATTTGATTGCGTCACTCACTGGGGAGAGGGTATCGATTATGAGTCTACTTTGCTTGGTTCATATTTTACTCATTTTCAAAAGTTTGCCATTTTTTTACTTTGTTAAGCTTTTTATTGTGCTTTGTTTTCTGCTCTACTAGATTATATTTCTATACGCTAGAGCTTCTAAAAACTGCTACGGAGAAGCTGAGAGAGCTGTTTCGCAAATACCACTTACCATGACGACTTTTTCACTTTTATACCAATCCTGTCAACACGGTATTGTGACTCCGTGTAATTCGAGCTTTTGTATTTTTGCATCGTCATTTGACATGTGCAAAAGGTTCATTTGTTCGAAGATTTGAACGAGAAAGAAGCAATCATTAACGACGCTATCCTTCCCGGTTAAGTACATAAGCCCTATAGTATCCAATGTACCATTTCATCTCGGTCAAAGGTCAATTGTAAAAGCAAATAAAGCCAATCATTTATCACATTCTAATAAAACGAAACCCGGCGACATTTTTCAATACGTCGACATTTTCAATAGCAGAAGACACTACCGGTCAAACAATAGCTCACGCGAGAAATATGTGAGAGATATAACCTTTAATTTCTTGAGATATTACCTTAGTTGTCGAAAAAAAGCAAATATATATATTAGCTGTGGTAGATTTTCATGGAGTTTTCCTTTCCGCCCTATGACTTTCAGTATTATATAGTACAGTAATACGTCATCACACACCTTTGCTCACAGTCCTTGACTCTACTGGACTCTACTCTACGTTGGGTAGTTTATGCTCTTTTGTGCCTAACGTAAAAATTTAAAGCAGAGTTATAATAATAGCCTAAATCAGAGCCGGCGCCAGAGTAGTCAACTTAGAGGGGTCAAGCGTTTATCAGGGGGCCAAAATTTGAAATTTAGCACAAAAGCCTCTAATTTAATAGAGAAAGCTTTTTAACTGGGGGGCCAAACCCTCCTGGCCCCCCTTGGCGCCGGCTCAGGCTATACTCAATTAGATACTGGTACTGCAACCAAAAATAATTGTCTAGGTTTAAAATTTTTCTTCAGTAGCCAGAAGTTTACTTGTTGTGCCTTTGGGAAGGCACTTCGCGGGATTCTCCCATCTTAGAGTGGTAGCCAACTAGCCATATGGCCGGAAACTCCTAAGCGAGATCGTTACAAAGCTTTAATCATTTCTCGTGGCAGACGAATATCCATGCAGGTAAAGTCAGTGGCGGCACCAAGGGGAGGGGGAATGGGGGGACTAGTCCCCCTTACTTCTGCTCAGGTCCATTTTTGTAAATCGGGCAAATCCGTTAATTTTTTTCTAGGGTAGGAGAGGGGCAGATGTGGACCCCTCATGGTCTCTTTCGTTTCCTGTCTTTGAACCATGACAAAAAATTTAACAAGTCACTAGATAAAGTGTCTAGGGAACCCAGAAGTACCGGTATATAGTTTGACCACAAGATATAACCGATGCGCTTTTCATATGCTGCCAGTGCCATTGTTTTTTTAACATTTCAGAATATTCCAATTTTCATTTTCATTCGTTACCGTGATACTGTAATAATAATAATACACCATATGTTTCACTAAATTTGGTCTATTTGCTGGGTAGACTGTTTTTTTTTTTTTTTTAATAGCCTACTTTAAAGTACAGAAGTAGGCTATACTCTGTGCGACAGAATCGGGCTACTAGACACGATAACCGAAGGCAATGTCAATTTCTGAAGAATTATGCATACTAGTATCTTGATTTTATTTCACAATAAGCCCCATTTCGACAAAAAATTCTCATGAATATACGCCAGAATGCACTAAATTAATTCTAAAATTTTGAAATTTTCTGGGGGAGACTCCCCAGACCTTGAAAGAGTCTAAATTTTTGATTTCTTCATTTTTATTCTTCTATCACGAGAAAGCGATGGAATCGCTATGTATTGGACGAATCCAGACTAGCTTAGAAGTTGCCTTTGTTTCAGTTCAGTTCACTTGTTTTATTTGTCAAGTTACGACATCCAATCAAAACGCATGCACACAACAGTTGCACAACATAGACTGGAGGAGTTCCTTGACGAGTTTCCGAGTTTTCCGCTGTAATTTTGCCTCTAACTTCTTCAATTTGCTGCTTGTAAGATTCTACCAAGCAGAGATGGCGGCAGCGTGGCGTAGTGGTTCGGAGCGTCGTTTTTACGACGACCACGATCGCAAGGTTAAAGGTTCACCTCCCAACGTAGTCTCGTTGTTGCGTCCTTGGATAAGATGCTTCACGATGATTATCTCTGCTTGGTGGAGTCTGGCAAGCAGCAAATTAAGGAAGTCAGAAGAAAATTCAAGCGGAAAACTTAGAAACAAAGGCAACTTCTAAGCGAGTCTGGATTCGTCCTACGCATAGGCCCTCCGTCGCTTTCTCGTGATAGGAGGATAAAGATAAACCAATCATCAATCATCATCATCAATCAGAGATAATTGTCGTGAAGCATCTTATCCAAGGACGCAACAATGAGGCTTGGGTGGGAGTTGAACCATCGATCTTGCGATCTTGGCCGTCGTAAAAACGACGCTCCGAACCACTCGGCCACGCTGCCGACTGAGAAATTTTTACAAATTTTTGTCGTTTGGGTTGTCCCCCCACTTCTTTCTGGCTGGCGCCGCCCCTAGGTAAAGTCCACTATGAATACCATACCAATCGTTCATGGTATTTTTAATATTGAGTGATCGAGTTGTTGGCATATTGAATCATGGAGTCGACTATATAGGCAAATTTTCGATAAAGAGTTTGTATTTGATGGTCAAATATCTTTGAAGTTAACCTAAGCCTGTAATTGTAATCAGTCTATTGATAATAAATAGCATTTATTCATCAGCTCAACAGACTGTTTCATGCCTAAAGACACTCATCGGGAGCAAGATCTTATTCAAATGAAATAAGTTTTATATCTGGAAAAGATCCAGCTCCTGATGAATTACTTCGCTGTTTAATGAAGCATTTTTATTACCAATTGACTGATAATAAGCCAATACGATCTTCGGAAAATAAAATACTCACTCTACTTGATTATACCAGCAACCATTTACACTTGTTTGATTCAGCGGTTCCGTGGACGTGACATTTGCTTCCGCTACGCGCCTGAAAAGATCCGCGATCGAACACGGTGACAATGAAAATTTTTGAATCTATGAAAAATTTAATATTATAACTCCAATATTGACACCTTGCGGTGAATATTGTTTTAGTTATTTTTTTTGCTGCAGTCTTAATGCGCTGGTTGCTTCTACTCGAAAGTCCGTAGGCAGAGCTGGGCACTCGGTACTTTAAAAGTAACGGCGATGTCGGCACCGATACTTTGCCAAAAAAGTACCGTCGGTACCGACAACGGTACATTTTTAAAAAAAGTAACGACGGTATCGTTACTCGGTACCGATTTTCGGTACTTTTCAAACGAAAATTTTTTTCTTGAAAATTATTTTTTGTTTTCGTTTAAGTCTTGCAAAGCAACGAAATTAAAGCCTTATCAAGCTTTTCGTCGCGTCTGGTACTAGTGTAAGATCTGAGTTGCAGTCGCGGGCGAATCTTGATACTGCAAGCGAACACGTCGGTTATATCAACAAGGCGACAGCGGCACGCTCACTAAAACAAGCATTCTCATGTATGGCAACGCCAACATAATCTGTTGATCTCCTGTACTAGTTATGAGGCTGGGTATAAGGAGTATCATCATCAGAAACTCGCCCTGGAGAGCAGAAACGTTTGTCGCACCCCTGCTTATCTGGCTACGTTGCTACATTCGAACAATACTAAGGAAGTGAAAGAGCTTTTAGCTAATATACGAAAAAGGTTCTTAGCTGAGCGATTTTCCTCATTGTGTTGAAGGAGAATGTTTTCATTTTCAACGTCATTTTCAGTAGCAGCATACTCAGAACTTTTATCAAAATTGACATTTTTCTCAGAATTTACAGGTCTATAGTTTTACTTTGATTCAATGACACAGAAATAAACTTTTTCATACAGTCTAGACCAGTGTGGTCTTCACAATCTTTACACGATCGCTCCTTTTTGGAAAGTGTGCGTTCAAATTTCCCCCACAAAGCATCGATAGGCAAAAATAAAAAAAGATCTACACGTCCGCAAACATACTGTACTATTTTTTCACTGTAAATCGTTGAGAGCAAAAAAAAGATCTGCATGCGGCTGGCAGTTTGCCCAGCTCTGGCGTTGAGGGTTTTTTTTTAAAACTTTTATAAAATTTCGTTATTTGCCACACATTTGTAAAAGTTTTTGAAAGATCATTAAATGTGTTGCAAATAGATCTGAATTTATTTCTACAAATTCTGAAACTCACCACAGATTAAAACATCTATGTAAAACCCGAGAGTTTGTTTCACCTTATCTTATTGAAATAGAATAGATTCTATTTGAATAAGATGTCCCTGATGATCCCTCTTGGGTGAAACAGATTGTCGGATTTTAAACACACGTTATTAAACTGTGGTAAGTTAACTGAACTCAGTTACTAAGCACTTTTTGAAACACTGATTCCCATCGTTATTGAACTTATTTCTATTCAAAAATCAATTGTTAACAATATAACATTGGTAGTAGAATTCGTCTAAAGCGGCACCTCTAGGGGATTTAAAAAAACTGTCGTAATGGGCGAATTGCCGCAATAGCCGAATTGCCTTGAAACTGCTTTTTTAGTTTAATTACCTTATAATCCTGTGAGGTGATTGGTCGCTTGGGGTAGTGGTAACGACAGCGCTATCGGTGCGGGAGATCAAATCGGACACAGCGATGCAACGGCTCGCCACCACTACAACGTTTCTTCTGCGTTGCCCAGGCGCAAATCCGCGGAGATGGGCCCCACAAACTCGTCACACACTTCGGCGTATTACGGCGAGTATATATGAAGATTTGAATTTTTTGTGCTTTTTTCGGACTGATTGCGAATAGAACAACAGTAAGCTGAATTTGTCTGAATCTTATTGTAAATCCTCTTGGAGTCAGGGTTTCGTTGAAAGTTCTTCGATCTGAATCGCTACTTCAAAGACATAAGCGATGATAAAGAGATTTATCTGTCTTATTTTATAATTGCTCCAAAAGTTCTGGAAAGTCGTTTTGTCCACAAAAGACCTACTGTTTTGTCTCAGCGCGATACGTATTATCTGACAATTTTGCTGTAGCGAAATTAGGTCGCAAGACAGCGGGAAAATTAAAAGTTTCAAATGCCGCAACGCTGATAGCAGGCCAGTGAATCAGCCAAGCGCTATATGATCTACGCAAGATTTACGATAAAATGACATAATCAAATGTTCACGGTCAAATCAAAAGATTTGCTTTTGTAATTTGGTCAATTTTATGATTTTGAATGAATTTACCATAGGCCTAGGCCTACTGGTTCACCAGAATCGAGCTATCAAGCATTTATTTAAAAACGTCCGAAGATTGCGTCTAACGTTAAAAAAATGTTTCAAATTCAAAGCAATTATTCTGAAGGCGCATACGGACCGGTAACAAACTTCGCACGGACCGGCAGGAGACCGCAGCCCAGCGATTGCCGACCACTGACTTACAACAACGTGGTTTCTCGGTACTTTTCAAAGATGCTTTTCGCCATAGGCGCGGTAAGTAGGGTGCCAGGGGGGGGCTCAAGCCCCCCTGGACTTTTTTTAGCCCCCCCTAAACTATTTGAGCCCCCCCTGACAATTGAACAAATTATGCACTGAGTGCGACGGGATTAATGCTCGCAACGTACATACTTACCAACGAAGAATCACTATTCTTTTAAAATTCCCTCAGTTATTATTTACTAGGTCAACGTAAAATCTGTTAAAGTTTTCAGTGTTTGAAGTTCATTTTTATCAGTGTTTTATATCAGCGTTCACAAACCTTTGCAGGAGTCATGGACGATGGACCAGCAAAAGCATAATGGCTGCCAATTCTTGTAGCTGCCAAACACTTTAGGCCAAACTACTCTGAATGCTCATAAAAGTCGCTACTGATCATGGGAATTAAGCAAATCGTAAACGAAAATGCGGTAAAGTGCAAAAAAACGGTCCTCAATCCTTCACATGTTCCGAATTCCACCAAATTTACGTGAAGAGCTAAAAAATAGGTCTTCACGGCTCGGACGCGTTACATGAACCGGAAATGTTGGTGGTCAACCTGCTGAGTGAACATGCTACATCGGGCCGCGATCGATAGCCGAGCATCCAAAGATCGACCAGTAGATCGCGATCGGCTGGTTGGGCATCCCTGATCAAGCTTTTATGAGCTTGTGAAAGAACTCTTTTCTGGTTGAGTTTTCTAATGGTTTTAAATGTTTTCTACCTACCTAATGAAGCGGCTAAATCACTAGTAAACTGGCACCGATGATTGTTACTAAAATTGAGCTAGTTCGCCTATCTAAATACCTATATCTACACATTTCATCATGTTAAAAAATGGTTCAGTGCTTTATTCTGATCTTGTGTTTTTTGTTATTTTTAACCTCAGTGGGGCATTGTTTGTTATATGTAACTCTGATCAGTAAAGCAAAAGTTCAATCGGACAAATTTTGTTGGCCCACTTTTCGGTTTTGTCATTGAGGTATTTGCATTTTACAAATACCTGCTCTCACAAAATGCTTAGCAGTACTTCGAGCATAGTTAGAAAAGCCTAATTGAAGTAAGTAATCTTGTTTTCCATGATAAAAAATTCTCCTTAAAAAATTCCGGTTACTTGAGCTGGCAAGCAAATTAATATCTATCAAGACAGGTCTACAGTGTGTCCTGCTCCTAAAAACGTAGATTCGAGAAAAGGAGGGTCTGGGGAGCCAAGCCCCCCCAGATGTTACTATTTTGTACGATCTTACGATCTTACTATTTTGATTGCTATTTTGAGCTACTTTTTGATCTTACTATTTTGATTACTATTTTGATTACTACGATCTTACTATTTTGAGCCCCCCTGTCCAAAAAACGTTCCCGCGCCACTGCTTTTCGCGGAAAATCCCGGATAATTTTCCGCTTTTGCTTCCATTTGTTCAAAGAAAGTTACCAAAATATCGAGTAAAACGGTTTAAAAGGTGACGACGGTACCAAAAACGGTACATTTCTTAGAAGTATCAACGATACCGATAACGGTACTAAAAAGGTATCGCGTTACAGTACCGCAGCACTTTTGTTCCGAGGCATATGTTTACCTCAGCGCAACATTTATATGTCCGCAAGGTGACGCAGTGGGCATGTTTGTCACTACTGATTGGCGCATTGAGCTTCAGCGGTGCTTTCGCCCGATCGATGCTCAGCAACTTCATCTTCCTCTAAGCATGTCCGATCTACGATGTTCTTCACTTATGCATAATGCATCTTAAAGTTATGATCCAGGCGAAACCAAAATGCTTGCTTGTGACGACTAGCCACTTCCCCAAAGCTGTATTGCGGGACGAATGAAGGGTTTTCTTTAAAAATAAAGATTTCACGCGACAAACTGATGAAGCATAATGGTCGTCGTCGAAGGGTTTTCGCCTCAAAAGTCTTGCAGGAGAAGTATTAATGTGGGAAATATAGGCTATAGCGGTCGATAATAAGCATTCTGCAGCAAGCTTAGGCTAAAATAAAAGCCGTATGTTGAGCAGGTAAGATTTTGAATTGAGAGAAAAATGCCTCCTGCGGGGGGCTGGCATGATACCCACGCTCAACTAAGCGGTGCGGCGTACGTTGTAAGCGACACACTAGCGGCGGGTCGATGTTTGTTACCTTGCGATCCCCACGGCCGATCCAAGATCAAAACTACCCCACCTAAATGGGAGATCGTAAACAAAGATAGCTTTTTTTTTCTTTGAGTAAAACGATAGATTATATCGTGCCTTTGAAAGATTTCGGTTGAACTAGGGATTGGGAGAAGAATAAAATGCTACAGTTTCTGTAAGGATACCGGTATCGAGTCACGTTTTACGAAAAATAAGCTCAGTTCAATATGCTTACCAACAAAAAATTAGCATAGCTTATTTTTGCTTTCAGTATCAAAAACATAGCCTTGAGACTACTATTCAAAAAAGAGTACCGGCATAAATGGAATAAAGCGGGAAGTTTACAAATACCGAGCACCAGTGCAATTATTTTGCTTAAGCACATGGACTGGAATAAAGTTTAGACGAAACCACCAGCAACAAAACATCTACTACGTTCTACACTAAGCTTACAAGCATTTTTTAATTTGTCTTGGGTACTGACATATTGTCTTGAATACTGACATAAAACGACATCCGGCGACAGGGATTTGTTCCTTGAGACGTAATGAAGCTATCTTTTGCTGCTCCCGGATCACCTTTGAGCATGGTGTAGCATCTGTTAGCCTCCCTATTTGG
This sequence comes from Trididemnum miniatum, assembly GCA_964006365.1. Taxonomy (NCBI): domain Eukaryota; kingdom Metazoa; phylum Chordata; class Ascidiacea; order Aplousobranchia; family Didemnidae; genus Trididemnum; species Trididemnum miniatum. The sequence goes on along the minus strand of OZ023235.1, from coordinate 4,416,437 downwards.
GGTTACAGGTTTGAAGTTGCAAGAAGTTGTTGGCATAAATTTTTATGTGTGTGTGTGTGTGTGTGTGTAGCCTATTACATTCGTTGATTTCAAAAAAAAAAAAAAAAAATACGGCACTCGTAAGAGGTTATGCTAAGGTGCAGCGACCATGCATTTCATTTATTCATTAAACACTTTTTTAATAACTGAAGCATGTTTCAACGTATATCGTTTTGTCCCTGTTACCTATTTTTCGACCATTGTTTTTGTTTACTGTTTTTGTTTGTGTTAGCTTGGTCGTTAAATGAAATAAACTACTACCACTACCGGTAGGCCTACTATTTTTATATTTTTCGAGCCAGATAATTGCAGCTTAAGTTTTTACTTTAGTGAAGTATCTGCATGACGGAAGATGACCTAGCTGAGCATCGAGCCCGCTAAACCAAACCCGAAGCGTAATCAACGCACCAACCACTCGGCCAACTCCACGTGAATAGCAACAAAGCTTCGCTTCTGTTCTGCGGTAAAATTACGTATGTCGCCACGTGGTGGTGAACAATAGCAGCTGGTGTTGCTGGTCACGCTTTGCGCTGAAGTGGCGAGTAGACGTGAGACGTCGCGATTTGACAACAACATTCATAAATTACTAAGTTCAAACCATGAATGAAAAAGTTTCCAGCTTGCTTTACTTTCAGAGGACTTATAAGATTTTGTTTTACGCTTATTAAGAGCAGCTATTGCAGAGACTATATGCGAATGATGAGTAAACTTCTTGAAGAGTCAAGTAGAAATTACAATAATGGCTCAAACACATGCTGCGCAGGAAAAGAGCAAATTGACATCGGCTGAGGGTTCCCAAGCTGAAACCCAGGTGTGTAATTCAGCTCTAATGGTCAGTTTGAATAATTTAACTGATTTAAAATGCTGTAAGCAGGTAAGCCTTGCTCACTATACAAATGTTTTGTCTCAGTTTTGTACAGCTTTGCAGCTTTGTTGCACTGCAGGTGATGGCAGCTACATGCATATTGTGGAAACGTCCAGCTGTAAGAATTACTGAGGTTTTCATTTTCCTCCTTAAAGCTATTCCAAAATTCGTTGTAACTTCTGACGGTGATAGGCCTATCAAGAATCTGTAAGACTATGGATGTGGTTTTAACTTAACAATTACCGGTATTACATTCACAACACATCGCAAGTATCTGTAAGTGGCATACTCAGTAATCATGAGAAAACGCACAACCCCGCTACCTATCCCAAGTACACTACGACCTTGAGCTGTTGAGTGCAGGATAAAGGGTAACCGGTTAACATTTACTGCTTTTGCTCAGTCAACTGTCCGTTTCATTTAACAATTATTGTACGGTACTGTACTGGTACTGTTACTTAACCTGTAGCCCGGGTGATACTTAATGTTGTGAAAGCTAAATTTTTAAAGTTATGATTAAAAAATTCTGTTTGAAAGTCAAAGGTTACTAACTGACCATTGTTCTGATTCTGATTTCTTCATTTTTATCCTCCTGTCACAAGAAAGCGACAGAGGCGTTTCCTCTAAGGTACAAAATTTGAGAAACTTGGGCAAAATTTTTTAATATTCTTGCAAGTTTGTCAACTGGAATGGTGATTTTTGGCCAAATTTGAATCAAAGTGCTTAATATTTCGGTTCAAAACAAAAGTTTTCATAATCTGGAAACTCACTTTGAGGCATAGATTAGATCAAACTCTTTCTAAACCCCCTAAATCCTTGGGCAAAATTTTTATTGGAATTTATTTCTGGGAAAATTCGTATTTCTTAAAAGGCAGAGGCTAAGGTTACGTGACCGTAACATTTGTCTCTTTGGTTTATTTTATTATCCCTTCACGCTTCCCTGATTGTACGAGAGCGTGACGAAGTAATAAAATAAACTAAAGAGGCAAATGTTACGGTCACGTAACTTTAGCCACTTCCTTCTTAAAAACATAGAGGGAACAATGTAACTGACATTATGCTGAACTTTACACTTTGTGCATCAATGTTTTGCAATGGATTCGCCTGCTACTCCTCTGCTGGTGACTTGCTAAACTTAAACCAACTGGAATATATGCTTTGTGTGAGGTGGAGAATGCTAATCAGCATTGTTTTTACAGAAATCTAACTAAACGGTTGTTTTATGAAAAGGTTGCGATATGATATTCTAGCTACAATAATCTTCATGACAAATACATTATTGTGAACTATTTACTGTAGAATATTGCTTTTAAGAAGTGTTTTGGTGAAATTACTGAAAATTTTTGCCACAATATAAATTTTATCTAGTGGATACTATTGCCACTGCATCATGTGTGTTGCATGTTAATTGATGTGCTTGCAGATTTTTGAGGCTGTTCATTTTTAAGCAGCATAGTCTTACAGTGGATGGTTTACTTTAAAACAGATGTGGCTTAGTTAGTTAATTAGTTGCATATTTATCCTCCTATCACGAGAAAGCGATCAATGCGCTATACGAGCTCGCTTAGGAGTTGCCAGTCATCTGTCTACCACACCAAAATGGGAAATTCCGCTAAGTGCCTTTCCCAACGGCACAACAAGTAAACTTGCCGGCTTGTTCTCCACACTGTCCCTTTAATTCTGAACGTCAAGCAGGGAAGCTGTGAATACCAATTTCAAAGTCATTGGGTTTGACCCGACTCAGAATCAAACCCAAATCTACGGCTCAAGAGACAGACGCTCCATACCACTCAGCCATCTGAGCTTAAAATACAATATCTGCCTTCGCCTGTGCAATCTAACTTCACAATGGCTGATGCGATGAGGTATTTGGGAATTTCCAGCTGCCGCTTTGAAGTAAACCATTAATTGTAATGAGATGCTTTTTGAAATTAAAAGCCCAGATTTTCTTATAGTAGGTCTGGGGTGCAACTATCATACTACTCCCAAGCATTGTAATTTGCATCTCTATGATTTATAAAAAATCATTTACCTCGTAGATTTGGAGTGAATTGCCAGGCATTGCATTGTTGATATATTTTAAACAAAGAGCTAAAACACGCTGGTTGTTGCAGCCATGCCTGCTCTTGTTTTTTAACTCCCCTACTATCTGCGTGCTACAACATAAGTTGTTTTGTTACCTCTTCCCTTTTCTTGTGCCGTTGTTATGTTTCCTTCATCTCATCGTGTTCTTTATCGTGTTGTTGGTGCGAAAATAAAAGACACTGTTACTGCATTTATGTTTTTCAGGAAAAGAGTTGGATTGAATTAGTTTTTTGCAAACGAGAATGCGTCAAGTTTTTGCCAAATACCTCATCATCCACAGAATCATTATCTAGGTAAAAGTTATTGAAAGATATTTATGCATTGTCTTACTGTATCGGCGATCTGTAGTACGAACGGCAGAGAGCTCGATGACTTAAAGCCAGAGCCAGCAATCGCTATTGTTCAAATCAACTTTTAATTTAAAATTTTAAAAAACTTCTACAGCCTGTTTCTCGCTAAGTGCGGTCCTCAGGAGGTGCCTTATTCAAATAGAATTTAAAAAAAGTGCAACATTCAGTTGTGTTGGCCAGCCATACACCACTTCTAGTTGCCAAGCCATACACAATTCTATTTGAATAAGACATTTAATTCTATTTGCACTTTTTTAAAATTCTATTTGAATAAGGCACTTCCTGAAGACCGCACTTATCGAGAATCAGGCTGTAGAAGTTTTTTAAAATTTTAAATTAAAAGTTGATTTGAACAATAGTGTATGAGTGTATGCATTGTCTTATTCCATTAAGCTGTGTGGTTGATTGATTATTTGAACTACTGCGACTAGACGTGGCGTATGACTTGTCAACACAACTGAGTGTTGCACTTTTTTTTAAATTCCTTTTTTATCGTTATGGTTGTCTCTTTCCTTTTTTTGTCTTGTTATTGTATTTCTTCACCTTATGGCATTCTGTATTATATTGGTAGTGCAAAAATAAAAGACATCACAACTACTTACTACCTTAAACCTGTAAAATTGTACCTGCTTTAACACACCAGTGTGTAATTTCCCTAAAATATCAGGTAAAACTTAATGACACGAAAGATAAGCCACCGAAATCCATCGCATGAGCAGTTGGATTGAGATCTTTGTTGCTGAATAATTGCAACAAGTTGCAATTTCGAAACCGGTGAACCGTGATGGTTTCCTCTGCATATCAATAATTTGGAAATCTATTGTTTAAACCTTTGGTAATTTTGTAACGGTATAATTAGTTTTTGAATTCAGTCATTGTTTGTTATTTTTGTTTAAAGACTCGAATTTATTAATAGATTGTAATAACAATTTGATGTCAATTTAATTGCAATTGCTTTTTGTTTGTTACTTGTGATATTTTCTGACAGTCAGACTTAAAATGATTGTATGTATTAGAACTATAGAAGGATTGCTATTTTTAATTAATATGCGCTGAGTTGGTTTATTTTTGCAGCTATTGCATTATTATTAATATTACATAATTTTTTATACATGGGATTGCTATCGTAATCCTATTACACTACGAAAAAAATTTTTTGCTATGTATCATATAGAATCTATATCAGTCTTTTGTGTCTTGTAGAAATCACTTTTTTCACCCAATGTAGTTTTCTTCTGTTGTTAAAATGTTTTTGAGCTGGAACTGGGGCGGTATACTGCTCAACTTTTGTTGCACTTAACGCAATGCGTTAACTTTGTTTGTTCATTAAGTTAACGCATTGCGTTACGTGCACAAAAATTGAGTAGTATACCGCCCCTGGTGTGTTATGTTTCTGTATGTTAAGAATAAATGATTGATAGTTTTGTTATATTGCTATACATGCAATTAAAAAGCAACTGCAAAAGTTTAAAGCTTTCATCTGAAATGATGCAAGGAATTAATTTTTGAAATATAATACCTTATTTAATGTTAGGGGAGGAAAAATGAATGTCACAGTAATTCTTCATGCTGTTTTAAGAATTACTGTAGTTTAATTTTTCCACTTTATGCTATTTTTTGTTTCATGTTTATTGCATTCCGAAGCTTCTTACTACGCTGATGCAGATTTATGTTATGCTTTGTTTTGCACATTGCAAAGCATAATGGATTGTTCTGCCACACTTAAGTACTCGCCTTGTGTTTGGATAGGATCAAGTGTTGTTAAGTGATGTGTATTTGAAATATAAAGAAGAATGAAGTTTTAAAACGACGGGTTATTACCATCGTTATGTTTTCAACCTCATTGTTAAGGTTTTTCTTTACCACATCAAACCTGGCAAATTGATTCTATACGCTTTAGTGTAGGTAGTGTCATTTTTGTTGTTTTACAGGGGTCCTACTAACCACCGCAAAGGAGCGACGAGGGCTTTGCTAAACACCGCAAAGTACGACAAAGAACCTGAAAACCTAAAGCCTAACCCTAGATCAAGCCTAATCCTGACCTAGCTCTAACCGTAACCTAGCCCTAACCCTAACCTAACCCTAATTTAAAGTCCTTTGTCGCTCTTTGTTATGGTATGATTCCAAGTCTTTTGTCGTACTTTGCAGTGTTTAGTAGATCAATTTGAGGTCCTTGGTCGTACTTTGCGGGGCTTAGTAGGACCTGTGTCGTCCTTTGTCGCTACTTTGTGGTGTTTCAGTCCTTTGCGGTGTTTAGTAGGACCGGTTTTACAGTGCATATAATTTGCATTTTTTCCAAAATCCCTTTTAATTATATGAATAATGGGGTTGGCATAGTGATTAACGACCTCGCTGCAGTCTATGGTTCGATTCTCGGGCTGGCCAAATTGAACCTAGTGTCACCGACGGCTCGCCGCCGCTGCACGTTTCCTCGGAACTGTGTTGCCTAGGCGTCAAGTTACGGATGTATGGACCTTGTCACTCGCTACGCGATTTGGCGTAATGTCGCAAAGATGATAATGATATATTTTTGATTTGCAAATTACTTTTTGTATAAAGTCTGAAAATATTGATCTAAATTAGACTCTGATATCTAATAGTAATTATTGTTGCTTTGGGCTCGCTATTGACACTTCGCAGTGATTAGAAAGCAATGCTTATTGCTTATGCTTTTTTTAGGCAATATTTTTGTATTAATTTTTGTGCAGATGCCGCTGCGGTCGTTTGTATTCAGACCACTCTTATCTTAATTCAACTAACACTAAAACTGATGATGACTTGTTGCCGTTGGGAGCTTGCGCTCAAGATTTAACTGGAAAAGTTTTTTACGAGTCTGAAAGCAAACAAGTCAATGAGACGAGCTTTAGTAGCTTTGGGCGGGAAATACCGAATTCTGGGTAAGTTTAATTATTCAAAAAGTTATGTTTTTATTTGAAAAGGGAGCCCTTAAAATATAAGTTCTTGACCAGAATACGCAGTGTACTTGACCAGAAACACACGAGATGTGCATTTAGCCCATTGTTAAAAACATCGCTATCGGTGCGGAAGGTCTGGGCTTCGATCTCACGCCGGTCAAATCGGGCACAGTGTCGCCAACGGCTAGTAACCGCTGCGATGTTTCTTCGGAGCTGTGTTGCCCAGGTGCTAAGCCGCGGAGATGGCCCGCCACTCGCTGACGCTTTGGCGCAACAGCGCGAGTATAATAAAGGTTTTGTTTAGAAGCTTATTTGTTGCTGTTAAAGAATATTTTTCAACTCTCATTTATTATTATTTGTGTCGTTAAAGTACTTGAAACCAGGAATTTGTAGTTCTGCAATGACTTTAGATCTTTGTAGATGTTGACCGGCAGCTGAAATCAGATTAAAAACCTTGTTTCATTATTTCCTTCGTAGGAATTAACCTCGTTTTTAGCAACGTAATCAAAACGTTTAAGAAGGAAAGCCATAGTAAATCTCAAAACTGGCCGTATTTCGTAGCAATCAAAACGGTTTAACCCGGTTATTAGTTACCAAGAAAACAATTATCTCGGTTGGTGCTGTCTTATTTTATGTTCTGGTGCTTTCTTTTTTTTACTTGACGAAAACTTGTTTTGAAGATCTAAGCAAGACGATAAATGGAATATCATGCAACACACCCGTCTATTTCCCACAGATGCGTACGGTACGCTCGAATTTCAGGGAACTGGCGAAGGGGATAAATCAAAGGTGGGTTTTTTGATACACCAGTGACTGGACAATACTTTTTAGCGTGATTCACTTGGCGTTAAGGTAGGGTTTTAGATTCGGATTTGGGATTTAAATGAGGCTTCATGTTAGGGCCAACGTTGATTAGGGCTTCGGTTAGCTTTATTAGCTGCTAGCTGGTGTTGAACCCGAAATGTTGGAGCTCCGGTTACCTATATTAGCTGCTAGTGTTTGGGCCGGAGATATTAGGACTTTGGTTAGGTTTAGAGTTAGGGGTTGGTGAATGGTTTAGAGCTCAGGTCAAGTGCCCCAAGCCCCCAACGTTGAGTTGCTCCTCGTCGAACAGTCGCCCACTTCTGGAAGCATAGATTTCAATTGATTTGTTTGCCTCGTGATAGTACTTAGATTAGGAATGCAATAGAATTCATACTGCTGAATTCAGGAAATAAACTTTCGATAACACAAGGTTACAGAAACAGATTAATTGGCGCTGTTAGTTAATCCCATTGAAATCCATAATGCAAATCGCTGTAAGCTTTTAATGCGGTTTTACGGAGATTTAATTTGATTGGTGTTTAGCAATCCCTTATACCGCGTATTACAATCGAAGTCACATTGGTAGAATTTGTAAGTTTTGACATTGGTGTAAATCTTTGGCATTTGTTATTTGCTGGTTTGTTGATAAGCCTGTCGCCATCTCTAATTTGAATGAAGTTTACCTGAACGAAGAATGTACTTACTAAAGCCAAAAACATTTTTTTTCCTGTTAGAAATAAAGTTAAAGCTGGTTTCACCTAGCTCACGACAAATTTTTTTGCATGATCTTTGCTGTATGACCACACAGAATCATGCCACACAAAACAGCTCAGATGGCCGAGTGGTAAGAGCGTCCGCCTTGGGAGCTGTAGACTTTGGTTTGATTCCATATCGGGTCAAACCAATGACTTTAAAATTGGTATTTACGGCTTCCTTACTTGACGCTCAGCATTAACGGCACAGTGTGAAGAACAAGCCGGCAAGTTTACTTGTCGTGCCGTTGGCAAAGGCACTTAGCGGGATTCTTTCATCAAGTGTGGTAGACAGATAGCTGGCAACTCCTAAGCGAGCTCGTATAGCGCATTGATCGCTTTTTCGTGATAGGAGGATAAATAAGCAATTAAATACAAATACAATAAATACATGCTGCTACAGTTCCTTTTATTTTCGCTGCGTGTTTTGTTGAAAACTCCTTGTGGTTGAAAAAATATCTTAATTGGTTCAATAACAAATCACACAGCCAAAGAAGAGCTCAAAGCATTTGGCCGGACGTTTCGGCTCACTTCTGTTGCCGTTGTCAACTTTATAAGCTACGCTGAGCTGCTGGTCTTATGCCATGGTGCAGAAGAAGAAAATTTCTGGACTGTGTTATTTGTGATTAAATTGCTACTTACTCCTAGTCCCAATTGCACCGTTTGCTAATGATTTTGATGAGTTTTTAACAATCTCCCGGGCGTTAGCTCAGTTGCTAAGCGAACGCTATCTGTGCCGGAGGTCTGGGGTTCGATTCCCGGGCCGGTGAAATCGACGCAGTGTCGCCAACGACTCGCCACCGTTGCGACATTTCTTAGGAGCTGTGTTGCCCAGGCGCTAAGCCGCGGAGATGGGCCCCACCACTCGTTACACGCTTTGGCGTAATGCGGCGAGTATAATGAAGAATTGATTTGATTTTTTAACTGACGAGAAGAAAATGTACGAAGCAGAATACCTAATCTAATAAGGCACATTTCACTCATCTTGCTTATGTTTAGTATATTCGTCTGGCTCATGATACTCAGCCTGATCTAGTGCTTAAACTCTTGTTTGACGAATGGGCTTTGAATGCTCCTAAAATGGTCATAGCTGTGCACGGGGGAGCCCATAACTTTCAACTTCAACCGAAATTACGAAGGTAATTAGTTTTATTGCAAATATAAGATACGGAGAAAACTTGAAACTGAATATGCGTGGAAACCGTTAGTTTGTTCCTCACCGCAGCCTCGTGACTTGTCTGATGAGCTCCATTAAGCGAAACAGCTGTCAGGGAAGAGGTCTCCTTGATAATTGTGTGGTTTGAGCTTTGAGCTGTTTATTTTTATATTTTGACTTGCGCAGAGTAACTTCATGCCTACTATTCGATTTTATTGTTTGATCTTGAATCTTCGTAATGTGCAAACAATACATCAATTGACATTCCCTATTAAAAATAACGAAAGTGTGTTAATTCGAATCATAGCAATAACTGACAGATCGGTGTCGGTGACGATAATTTTGTTACTTTTATTAGTTTTGGTCGTGTTTTGCGCCAGTATGCAGTTGTTACGACATCGCTGTCGATGCGGAGGTCTGAGGTTGAATTCCTGGGTAGGTCAAATCGGACACAGTGTCTCTGACGGTTGGCCACCACTGCAACGTTTCTTCGGAGCTATGTTGCTCATGCGCTAAACCGGGGAGACGGAACCTGCCGCTTGTTACGTATTTCGGCGTAATACCGCCTATATATCCATAATAAAGATTTGATTTTTGGCCTCTGTTTGTGCTGTTTTTCAACGATGTAGTTTTTTTAAATTAGAAGTTTTGTTATTTATGATGATTTTGGAATTAAAGATAACCGACTGAAGAATGAAAAGATCTGTTGGGTTTGTCAAGTCAAATCGTGTTTTATACTCGCGGGATTATGTGAAAGCGCGTAACAAGTGGCGGGGCCTATCTCCGCTGTTTAGCGCCCGGGCAGCACAGCTCCGAAGAAACGTCGCAGCGGTTGCGAGTCGTTGGCGACACTTTGTCCGATGTGATCAGCCCGGGAATCGAACCCGGGACCTGCCGCACGGACGGAGATGTGCTTGACAACTGAGCTTACCGGCTGCTAAGTTTGTGTTTTATATTTTTGACAGTTGTTTGAATTCTTTTGTAGGGTTTTTTGTAATGGTCTTATTAAGGCCGCTAAAACAACGGGAGCTTGGATAACAACGTTCGGATTGAACACAGGTAGTCATTGTGAAATGCGTTTTTTTTTTTTCAACCTTTGCTGGTATGTTATTGTTGTGGAGAGCAAGGTTCGTAATTAGACGTTTCGACACCATAGATTCAACTGTTATCATCAGCAGTCTATTTATACTGCTAAGTGATTGGATCTGTGCTATGCTTTTACCGTTGCAAGTTTGTGATTGTTACTGTAACGCCATCAGACATTGTTTTTGTACATGTGTGAATGAACTGATATTGTACCGTTGCACACTGCGCAGTTAAATTTTGAAGGCCGAACTGATTGTCCAGGTCACCAGTGGGAAACCGGCAAAGCACAGCGAGCCACAGTATTTCACAGTATTTTGCCATAGTATTTTCAGCGGGCCGCATGATTTTTAAAATTTGTTTTCAAAATGCACAGCATTTCGTCCCAAGTTTGTTGAGCAATATGGTGAGTTATTTTATTACCGTAAAAAAGAGATTTTTGCGCGGTCTTTACGCCGCAAATACAGCATGTAGCTGAAGCAGTTTTCAACAAATATTAACATTTTCAATTGTACCGGTGTTGTACACTTCACAAATTTCTGACTACGACCACATTCAAAACTTTAGCGGGCCGCAAGTTCTCCACCCCTGGTGTAAGTTTTAATATTTAGGAACTGAGACATTCACCAGGAATGACTTTTTTCGCGTATATATGTTTTTTCAGGCTGACAACACGTTAAATTATGACATTTTGTCTTGTCAGTTAAAGCTGTTTAATTTGCAGGCGTGGGCATGATGGTTGGAGACGCATTAAAAGAACACAAAATGAGATCACGGGGCAAGGTTGTCAGTGTGGGTGTGGCCCCATGGGGTGTGGTCGACCACAGGGAAGATTTAATTGGATCGGAAGTGAGTCATTGAGAGCTTTCACTTTTTTGTGTGTACATAGCGGTCTTAGGCTATGCTATCTAAATCTAGATTTACGAAAGTGTAAATTTAGTGCCTTGTGATCTCGTTCTGTTGATCTGGTTATCTGTTTAATGATTCATTTTCTACGAAAGGATCAAGAAGTTTCTGTTTTGATTTGCGTATTTTTGCTTTGATTCATAAAAAACTCGTGGGAATATTTTAATTTATCACCGTGATTTTGCAAGTTAATTATTAATTTCTTGTCCTCTCTGTCTAAAAATCGATTTTTAATTTGAATTTGAGACATGATTTCTGATTTTTATAGCAAATCAGCTCGTATCAAACAATGGAAAACCCAATAAGCAAAGGATCAGTTCTCCATACTGGTTATACTCATTTCTTGTTGGTGGACAACGGTACAGAAGGACGTTACGACAGTGAACTGCGATTTCGTCGCCAGCTTGAGAAGCGCTTATCAATGCAACCCTTGCATCCTCGTTAGTATTTTCCTTTCGATTTTTATGTATTTAGGCGTTTTCGCGTTTGATTTGCAGCTTAAACTGACCGGTATTGCGGATTCAAACCAACTGTTGTCGTTGCGGAATTAATGAAATTTATCACGCAACGCTCATGTGATACTGGCTTTCCAATTTTTGGTTGAGTGAAAGTAAGTGCAACCCGCCGGTTTACGTAGTGGTTCGAGGCGTTGCTGTCGGTGCGGAAGATCTCGAGTTCGATTCCTGCGCTGATCAAAACTGACTCAGTGTCGCCGTAGACTCCCCACCGCTAAGATGTTCCTTCGGAGCTGTGTTGCTCAGACGTTAAGTTGCAGAGATGAGCCCCGCTACTCGTTACATGCTTTCGCGTATTATCGCAAGTATAATAAGGATTTGATTTTGAACAAATGCAGTACTATTCGACTCGCCCAACACGCCTAGATGCCACTCGCCAAATAGTTAGGCACTTGTTTTAACCAACCAAAATCTCTTTTTTTTTAATCTAGTGGGGCCATCAAAAACGCACGTATGGGTTTAGGTTAGCGTTAATATTCCTGCATGTATTATGATGTTGTTACGCGTAGAACCACTTGCTACGTATTTTTTAGTATAAATCTGCAATATTAACTTTGCAAGGTTTTTTAAATGTATGTATTTAATTCGTTTGTGTATATAATCGTGTTTTTACCAGCACACGATACATGAGTGTAACATACAGATTAATATTAAATTAATAAGTTTGATGAGTTTCAATTTTTTGGCTTAGTCGCTCGTCAAAAATAGAATTTTCGTTTTCATTAATTAACTCGCATTTAAGTCTTGGCGCACAAAATTGACAATTTTCTCGAAGAAATAAAATTTCAAGGCGTATTTCAGAGTGGTTTATCAGAAGCTGTTGGCATACTAGGCAAATTTTTTCTTAATTTTGGCACTTTTTAAACATTGTTAGAAACATCAAAAGGGTTTTTCGATATCCCAACAACAAGTGTTCATAAAATTAATCCTGGAACTAGTTTTACTACTCAGTTTTGGACGTCAGATGGTAATGAAACTCTTGAGATTTTAATACAACTAAATTATTCATCCAATTGTGATAAGCATATAAGTCCTGCATCTATTTAATGATTGCGTTCAACAAACTGCTAGCAATAGTGATTCGTGTCGCAAATGATTTTGTCGGTTTGGAGTAAGTGGAGTTGAACATGGCAAAGCGGCCAGTTTGCGTGTTGGAGACATCGCTGTTGGTGCCGGAGGTTTGGGGTTCGATTCCCGGACCGGTCAAATCTGACTCTCTGTCGCCAATAGCTCGCCACCGCTGCGTTGTTTCGTAAGAGCTGTGTTGCTCAGTCGCTATGCCGTGAAGATGGACCCCGCCACTCGTTACACACTTCGGCGTAATACCGCGAGTATAATGAAGATTTGATTTTGATAGCATGGCAATCCATTGCATTTCAATCGACTAATGCGGAAGAGATAATAAACTACCTGATTTCTTGACATGCGTGGGACTGTAGCTGTAAGGCTTAACGCTTATATATCGTATGGATATGATGCTGCACCAGTGAATGGTCGTTCATTCTTCAAACGCTCGTGTTATTTGTGATAGAGTGAGCAATTTTTTTGTTTAAGCCGATTTTCTGACCACATTTTTTGAAGCACTAGTTAGCAGATATTACACTTTGAAACCGGAAAGTAGAACCTTACGTATCTAATCAGTTTTGTTGAATCATCATATTTCTTCGTGTTCCTGTAGTATGCAGCGGTGTTATGCGTGGAAGATAATGTTTCGAAATTTGTACCTACGCCTGCTACTTTCAACTTCTTAATTTTAAGCAATATCTATGAAACGACAAACTGTGATTGGGTCTTTTTTTGAGCTGGTGTCATTGCCTTGCCACAACACTACGGTGGCTATTCCGCGGTTTTGGAACAAAACATTTAAAAATCCTGACTTGAAAAGTCGAATTTTTTGAAAATTTCAGTTTGTTTGCAGTTTATCTAAAATTGTTTCATTGTCATGTGCTTAATTTTGCTAAGGATATTCACTGGGTTAAACTTATGTTGATTTTGTTTACTGTGGGAAATATATGCGTGGTGAAATTGTGGCAAGTCGATGACAAGTCTTACTGATTCACAAGTTCAACTTGTAACACCAAAAATCAAATTTTCATTACACTCGCGGTATTACGCCGAATCGTGTAACGAGTGGTAGGACCCATCTCCGCGGCTTAGCTCCTGGGCAACACAGCTCCGAAGAAACGTCGCAGCTGTGGCAAACCGTTGGCGACACTGTGCCCGATTTGACCGGCCTGGAATCGAACTTGAGACTTCCCGCGAAGATAGCGATGCATATTAACCAATACCAATCGCTTGGGCCAGTAACTTCATGCTCAAAGATTATGTATATTTTGTATATGGTGATTTTACTGTTTTAGTTTTTGTTGTTTTGTTATGTTCTTTTGATTTGACTTCGTGTCAGGAACACCCTTTGTACAAATCCGTAGTTATTATTCTAACTTGCTGCATATCGTAGGTCAAGGTCGAATTCCTGTTGTGTGTTTGGTGTTGGAAGGAGGAAAGAACACGATCAACGTCGTATTAGAAAGTGTCCGACAGATTCCTCCTATTCCTGTGATTGTGTGTGATGGAAGCGGAAGAGCTGCCGATCTACTCGCGTTTGCTCATCAATATGTTGATGAGGAAGGGTAGGCAGGATGCTAGCCGTTTTTTGACAACACTTCTTCTTTTTGCCTCATGTTGTTGGCTCCATAGTCTTACTTCACACCTCATGAAAACATATTTTGTTTTAACAATACAACATGCTTTTCATCTGCACTTAGGATTAAAATGTCAACAAAGGGAAATAAATTTAACAGTCAAGTGAATTATGCTGTAGTGGTGACTTGTTTTTCCTGGGTCTATTTTTAATTACTAGAGTTTTTTTGTTTTGTTCTGTTACCTCTTTGTGCATATCCAATGTTTATTCCCTTTAAGCTTCTTAATTTGCTGACATTGTCATTTTGGTAACTTTGATGCAACAGAACACTGCTGGAAGAATTAAAGGTCCAACTCCTTGCATTGATTCAAGAAACTTTTAAATGTCACCGCGACCAAGCTCAATATTTTTACTTATCAATTATGGAATGCGTGAAAAAGAAGGAACTGGTAAGTTAAATATCAAGAAAATTCTCAAATTCATCTGTTTATTTTGCGACTACTCTAGATGATCTCTTGAAAAAACCTTAGAATTAGAAACTTGAGTATGAATAACCTGTCAACTTTGTTACCGCTTTTAAAACCTTGTTTGTGGAAAAATATTTCTTATATATTTGTAGCGATGAATGCGCTGTGACGACCTCGCTCAGGAGTTGGCGGCCATCTGTCTGTCACACCAAGATGGAGAGTTCCGCTAAGTGCTTTTCTAAACGGTACAAGTGGTAAACTTGCCGGCTTCTTCTCCACACTGTCCCTTGAATGTTTACGTCAAGCAGGAAAGCTGTTAATACCAACTTTAAAGTCAATGCTTTGACCCGACTCGTAATCAAACCCGATTCCGGAGGTAGACGCTCTATCCATTCAGCCATCTTAGCTGTTAACTTGTATGATGTACGTCGAGGAGCTGTGGACGGCATAGAGTGTTGCTGGTTTGATTTTTATTCGTTGTGTAAAATTAACACTGCTTTTTAGATTACGATTTTCCGCATGGGAAAAGGTTGTTCACAAGATGACATTGACATTGCTATACTCACTGCCACTTTAAAAGGTAGGAAGAAGTCAGCCTCTTGGATCAATGTATGTTTCTAAGAAGAGGCCTGTAAAATGGCACAACCCATAAAGGCGCAATTTTTTCGGAGAATGTCTGAGGGATATCGGCTTTAACATGTTGCCGAGGAGGAAAGCGCGCGCACATAACCCCCCCGCCTATATCCTGCCGTATTCCACGCTTTCACGCTAACTGTAATAATTCATCGATTTGCAATTGCATTGTTTTTTTATCAGCTCAAAGCCGCTCTGCTGCTGATATGTTGAACTTGGCACTTTCATGGGACCGCATTGACATTGCAAAGAGCCAGATATTCGTGTATGGACGCCAGTGGCCGGTAAGATGTTTTGGGATGAAATTAAGAGTTATAACCTACTAAAAATTTAAAATTCTTGGTAAAGAAGTATTGCCACGAATGCCATTAATATAGGCGTATGAGGTTTTTGATTAGAGAATGTACAAACCTACCACTTATGAATGGACATGGTGGTTATAGACAATTATTTTTCAGTTGATTTAAAGTACACTTGTCAGTCGCATTTTCACTGCCTTCAAGTTGACACTTACCCTGTCCACATTTCCAATTTATGTGGGCTTTCTGCATCACTATTAAATTTTTGATGTCATAATTTAAAAAAGCGATTATGACATCAAGTCCACATAAATTGGGCATGTGGACAGGGTGAGTGCCTAGCTGTTGGAACTATTTTCGAGAAATATCGATCGGTTTAATCAACATGAAAACGGTTTAATGAGGAAGCAATATGGCCCAGCGGTACCGCACGCAGGTTTCAGATCCTACGTGCCGGGTTCGATTCATGACTGGAGCCGATCTCGATTGACGTATGGCCTATACCGGGTGGATGCTGACTTGAAGAGTGCCAGCTCACTTCGCAATCTCCTTCAATCTGTTGAATTTTCTGTTCAAGATAGTTTGAAAATAACGTCATTCTTACTGCGGTACGGTGCTGCTAAATCTTATATTGTCAGTTGACGTTTTATCTGTTGATGTTGCGATCATCATCAGGGATATATTTTAGGTTTTTGCACTCGAGCAAGCGATGATGGATGCCTTACAACACGACAGAGTGGATTTTGTTAAGCTTCTTATGGAAAATGGCGTCAGTATGCATAAATTCTTAACTGTTGCAAGGCTGGAAGAGTTATACAACGCGGTACGTGAAGCTGATATATATTGGCAGTTTTGTCACATTTTTTTACCGACCAGATAACGTAGCGGTTAAGGAAATTTTTCTCAGCGCCGAAGGTTCTGGGTTCGTTTCCTTCCTGAGCCGGTCAAATCAACCACAGTGTCGCCACCACAGCAGCAACGTTTACTCAGAACTTTGTTGCTCAGGCGCTTAGCCATGGGGATGGGCACCGCCACTTGTTACACGCTTCGGTATAGTGAAGATTTGATTTTTGTCTGAAACGATCAAACGGAGGACATCGACATTAAGTATCTTTCTCTATGCAGTCAGATTTGATTGAAAAAGTTTTGCAACTTACCACTCCACCCGATTTAGCTACAGTATGTCGGTTGCAAACTACTTGCTAGTCAGTCGACAGACATGGGTATTTATCATGTTGTGATTTAATGAATGAAATGAACAATTTATTTATCGAATCAAACCTTCATTGTCCTCGCGATATTGCGCCGAAGCGTGTAACGAGTGACGGGGCTCATCTCCACAGCTAAGCGGCTGAGCAACACTGCCCGCAGAAACGTCGCAGCGGTGGCGAGCCGTTTGTACAATTTAACCGGTCCGGGAGTTGAACCCCAGACTTTTCGCATCCACAACTGCGCTTATTACACTGGTCAACAGCAAAATTTGAACAAAAATGCTAACCAACTTTTTGAAAGGAATATTTTCCGCTTATTCCAAATCTGCAGCCATTTTTTGTCTATCACGTAAGGTTTAAAAGATATTTTAAGTTTTTTATCGTGGTTAACTTTTCAAAACGTAGTTGTCACACCACAATTCACCTTTGTCGCAAAACAAAGCATTTGGTTGTGACATCACAGTTTTTCGTTTGTGAGTAGCTGAGCGTCATAATTTTCCTTGATGTGAACTTTTCAGTAGCATGCAGATTTACTGTATCAGGTATTACCAATCAACTTGAATTTTTCCAACCCTCAGATCATCTATTATCATGATTAGTCTTAACAGCGTTGTGCTTAGCAACCTTTTTAATATAATTAAACTTAAATCTTAAACTCTAGTTTTTAAGACCTCATTTTTACACCTTTTCACTTTTTTCAGAACTGTTACCAAATAGAAGGTTTGATTGATATAAATTTCGTTTATGACAAAATAGATGCCACCTGCAGTAGTATGAAATTACGTGGGACCGTGGGGGTTTTGACTGTGTTGTTTTCGAGGAAATCATTTGCTGCCAAAATTGAAGTCATATTTTTGATTGTTCACAAAATGTCACAATAAACTTCTATGACGTTACAAAGGTTTTGCTTATGTCATAATAATGTGAATATTGTGATTGAACAAAGGTCTTTGGTTTTAAATAAAGAAATAAAAATGAAAAAATCTAAGAAACCTGACGTGCTGGACGAATATAGCTTGCAGATTCGAAATTAGTGTGATTGATTTCATAAGATTAAGATGTTAAAGTCTTCGCAATAATCAAAAACCAAAATTTTGTTGACCAGTGTTATGTATGTCAACAAGTCGATGGTGCAAGCTTGTTTTGTTTAGCTGCAATATGCAAACTGTTGAATAAATAGAGAATCGAATTGAGTTGATTAGTTGCATGTGACATCCGTTTTCACTTCCTTATACCGTTGCACCGCTGGAATTGGTTCAGTTGCTGGCTATGTAAATCATAACGCGATGGTAAGACTTGGTTCGATATAAAAAACAAAATTGATGGATTGCGCTCCAGCCTAGAATTTACAGAAGCGACTATTGCGTCATAGTTCCTGTAAATATTTTGTTGAATTTGGACCTTTGTGATGTCTGGCTTCATTGTGATTCAACTAAAACATCCGATTGCTGAACTGAAATTTTATTTTTTGGCGGTATAACTTCAATAAAAACTGGTGAATAAGAATGTTTTTTCATACAATTCAAAATTTTACATTGATTGAATCTCGCCGAATTTTTTTCGTCAGTTTTTGCTGTATTTCAGTTAAGGCTGCTTGGGTTGATGAATGTGACTTTTTATTCGCTTCAATTCGTTTGAAATGGTTTAAAGTTTTTTACTCAACTCCCTGCACTGTAAGTTTCAATTTGTTTCAAGCAGAGATTGCAATTTATTTCGTAAACTTTAGACATTTCGACTAAATTTCGATTGTTATGATCGGTAAACTTCTGTTAAAACGATTTTGGTATCTCCATACAAAAAATAAAAAGTCACATAATATTAAGAATTATTACAAGGTAAGACGAGGCTCAACATCTGACGGAGTGCTCGATAGCTGTCATTAGTAAGAGCTTGTACCATGGAACAAAATTTCCAAATCATGAAACCAGAATAGCTGACAATGGCGAAACAGGCTTTACTGGTTTTATGATTTGGTTGTCTTATAATAGTAAGAATAGCACGGGCCGATAGCTCAGTTGATAAGACATTGCTATCGGTGCGGGAGATCTGGGGTTCGAGTCCCAGCTCAGTTAGACACCGTGTTGCCAAAGTCTCGCCACCGCTGCGACGTGCTATTAGGTCCTAAAAACGACGTTTCGTCGCAGCTGTGTTGCCCATACGCTAAGGCGTGGAGATGGGTCCCGCCACTCGTTACTACACATTTCGGCGTAGTACCGCGAGCATAATGAAGATTTGATTTGAAGAATTATATAATTGCATGTCTGTAGCGTATTATTACTACCCTAATTTTGGTTTTTATTTTAATTTCATATTTATTAGTTTTTTTTTTTTTTGAGCTACAAGAATTAATTATGTGTTTTTAAAATCGCATCCTTTATCAGGAAATGAATTGAAAATTCGTGCTAATTATTTCCTTTTCAATTTTCTCACAGAAATCTTATTAGATTTTTGACCCTCGATTGCCCTCTAGTTACGTATCTACAGATAATGTTACGTAAAACTTCGGAATATAATGAATATGGAACGATATTAGCTCAAGGACGAAAAATACAACCACAATAATTCTTAAAACTGGATGTTTCGATAACTGTCGTCATCATCAGCAGTGTAAGCAAGGCAGTACAAAACTGTCCATTTTGTACTGCCTTGCTTACGCTGTTCATGATTAATTACGTAAAGTTTTTTTCAATCTTATACATTTTCTTGGTAATTTGTTATTGATTTTTGAAATATCAGCGCTAATTTAACGATCGTATTCTAACGACTTTCAAAAAAAAAAAAATTTTTAATAATTAACAATATGGAAAAACAAATATGACAGGGTATTGACATTTTCAACTAAGAAATTCGCATTGATCGAAGTACATAAAAAGTTCGTTTTTATAATTATATATTCGACTAGTTGGAATTAGCGCGCGACAGTAAAAGCGCAATTGGCTACAGTCTATGACAAACTAGCTCACGGGTTATGTTTTTGTGTTGGCTATTTGTCATGTGAAATGCCATTAGTGCCATCAAATGACCTCTTGTAACCCTAAGAATTTCAAATATGTTGAACTCTTTGGCTCTACGCCTCAAGTTCAACTTGAATAGGTTCGCAGTACATTTATAATCTCATGTGAAGAAATATAGATAAAAATTATAATCTTTGTTACCGAAATTTTGCGCAGCCCGGTTTACTTATAGTCAAAATTTCATCGCTTTATTTGATGCTTTTCCTCGCACTACACCTGTTATAAGGTAATTTTGCTATAGCTTGATGAAAAGAATGCATTTTGCATGTAAATAAGTTTTAGTGGTAAACACTACTTGTCAGTTTGAACCATAAATATGTCATCCAACAAACCTTTATTAATTTTTAAGAAAATACTAGGCGCCCAAAATGGATCTGTTGAAACCTAAAATGAAAAAGTTATTGTCGTCCATAAGTTTTTTTGAAACTCAATTTCCAATTTCAAAGACTCAAATTAGGTCCTAAAAAATTTAAGAGAACGCCTTTTACGCTGAAGCTTGCAGCCCCATGTCTGCCATTCAAGCATTGCTTTTTCGGTTGAGAGTCGCTGTCAGGACTTTAGATTTGACTTACCCTGGAATCGAACTTGGTTTTTCCTTTTGAAATTACGTAAACGCTTTGCTAATTGGATAGTGAAATGAATATAGATTTTATTGAATTTAGTTCGTTTTAAATTCGTTCTAAACATGCAAAACTCGTTTTTCAAGGCAGTATCAGCGTTAAGATAGTAATGGCCATTAGCTAATTAAACGATAATTTTGTAGATTTTTGATCGAAATATTCAAGAAATCATCTATCTGCCTTCGTTTCTCGCTAATGTATATGAGTTAGTTTTCGTCACAGAAATATTTTTAAATCTTTGCATTACTGCTGTAAATTTTCGAATTATTGATTTTTTGTCGTTTCGTTTGCTTAGAAACCTCCCGTCAATTTGGTTTATTTGATCAACGACGTACGAAAAAATTTTCCACCAGGATATCGCCTTTCTCTCATTGATATCGGTCAGGTAAGACACGCAATGATAAATCATGTGTGATTTCCAAAATAAATAACTGAGCTTTCTTCTAATTATTGAAGTAGGTGGAGTAGTGGAACTCGTTGCTGTCGATGCAGGAGGTCATGGGTTCGATTCCGTGGTCGCTCAAGTCGTGTCGTGTCGCCACCGTGGCCAAGTTTCTTCGCAGCTGCGTTGCTCAGGCGCTAGGCCGCGGAGATGGTCCCCGCCACTCGTCACACGCTCCGGCGTAATACCGCGAGTGTAATGAAGATTTGATTTTTTTTGACATAATAGTGGTTATCGCTTATTGGTGCGCTTCTAAACAAGTCAGTATTTCTCTCAGAATATTTGTATCTACCGCGGGGATAATACAGATTTGACTTTTTCTTTAATGCAAATTAATGAGATGAAAACTCAGCAGTGATAGAGGGAGACTGCGAAGTGAACTTGCACTCTTCGAGTCGACAGCCACTTGATTTTGCATTTCATGTACAATCGGCTCCAGCCGTGAATCGAACCCGTCAACAAGGACCTACCTAATCCACATGCAGAACTGCTAGGACTTCGCTGTGGCTGAATGACCATTTTTCACCGGGATGTTTTTTAACTCGTCAAATCAAAAATCAAACTTTCATTATGCTCGCGGTATTACGCCGGAGCGTGTAACGACTAACGAGTAGTTTGGCCCATCTCCGCGACTTAGCGACACAGCTTCGAAGAACATTGCGGCGGTGGCGAGCCGTTGACGATGGCGTTTGATGTGACCAGCCCGGGAAGCAAACTCCAGACCTTTCGTGCCGATAGCGATGTCGTCACTTTCACGTCAAACAAAAAAAAAACAGGAAACAGTCACTTTGTCCTGCTAAAACTGTTCACAAATTTTGCATCACCAATTTATAGGTTTTAGACAGTTCAACGATTCAAATTTAGCTAATTGCCTTTTTGTGCTATAAGCTATGCACGTTTGTTTATGGTACTGAATGCGACAGACGTGTTCGTCTTAACCAAGACGCGTTGAATGATTGGGTTCATTTTGTCGGGCGACAAATTGTCGTCATACAAATTGATTCCTTTAATGCATTGTGCTGTCATAGTAGCCGAATGATTAAGCACGGACGTCTAGTTATCATTAATCAAATATTACGTTATTTAGTTTGAAAACAAGCTGAACCCGTAGATACCATAAGACTGTTGATACCATATACCATAAGACTTAACACTAAAGGGACAGTGTGGAGAACAAGCTGGCAAGTTTGCTTGTTGTGACGTTGGGAAAGAAACTTGGCGAGATTTTCCCATCCTGGTGTGGTAGACAGAGCGAGATCGTATAGCGCTATGATCGCTTTCTCGTGATAGGAAAAAAATACAACTTATTACTACATATTTTACTGGCGATATTACGCCAAAGCGTACCGCCTTCAACTTCACAAAAATTAATTGATACATTGAGACGGTATTATGCTAACCGTTTGCCTGACGTCAAACTTCCAAATCAGCTTGAATTCGCAGTTTCCGTGAAGCGTTGTATTTAGTTGTTTTCTTGGATAAGTGATCCTTCTTTAAATATAGACATTTTGAATAGAGCTACATTTCCCAAGCAAAGTGCTAGCGCTTCTAGCAATTCAGCCGCTTATGCTTCCGCATTGCTTCATTAGAACATGTTGAGTTTATTGTTCGATATTGTTCAAGTTTTTGTTTGGGCCTTTTGAAAAAGATATTTTTTAAAAAGAGAATGTTAGCGTTGTGGTTAAAAACGTCCCTATTGGCGCGGGAGGTCTGAGGTTCGATTCCAGGGCCGGTCAAATCGAACACGGTGTCGCCAACATCTGGCCACCGCTGCGATGTTTCTATAATAACTATGGTTGTTTTGAAATTATATTGAACAGAACAGTAATTGAGGGAGACTGCGAAATGAGCTTGCGCTCTTGCAGTCAGCAGCCACCCGGTGTACATGTCAAATGCAATCGGCCCCAGCCGTGAATCGAACCCGTTATGTGGGATCTGTAGCCTGCGCGCATTACCACTGGGTAATGTTGATGATTTTTCGGAGCTGTGTCGCCCTGGCGCTAAGCCGCAGAGATAAGTCTTGCCACTTGTTACACGCTTGGGTGCAATACCGCGAGTGTGATGAAAATTTGATTTTTTAAAATTTTTATGTGTCAGGTTGTGGAGTTATTAATGGGAGGCGCTTATCGGTCAAATTACACCCGGAAACGCTTCCGGCTCTACTACGCTTCTAAGGATCGCAGCGAATCAAGTATTAAAAAGCAAATCAGCATCAAAATGGGTTTGAACCACTTTGGAAACGCGAGCACAATGACGAAAACAGAAGTAAGAGTTTTTGTGATTTGTAACTCTGAATAAATTGTGGTGTTTTCTCGACGACGAAATAAAGTAAATAACTGAGGTTATTTTCAATTTATTGAACAACAAATTCAACAGTAATTGAGGAAGATGCGAAGTGATAAATATGCACTAATTTAAGTAGGAAAATATCGCTACAGTAATTCTTAAAACTGGACGTTTCGACAACATGGATTCAGCTGTTATCATCAGAAGTGTAAGCTTTCAGTTTTGTACTACCTTGCTTACACTGCTGATGATGACAGCTGAATCTATGTTGTTGAAACGTCCAGTTTAAAGAATTACTGTGGCTGTATTTTTATCCCATATACTAATTTGTTTTTCTGATTTTCAGTGTGCCCCGCTCACTCCCTTGTACCCCGACAAGCGTGATCATGAACACCCCCAATTAGCTCTTCCCCATTTTCCTTATCCCTTCCATGAATTAATGATGTGGGCCGTGTTGATGAAACGACAGAAGATGGCGCTGTTCATGTGGCAGCAAGGCGAAGAGGCCATTGCGAAAGTAAGTAACATCGAGTATTCTAGTATTTGCTGGTGTAAGTATGAAGAATAGAGTGTCGACTTTGTGAAAACTTGGACTTGATTAGCTATGCTTAAAGTGATTTCACGGCCATGAATAGCGAATGCGTAACAACTTGTTATAGTGTTTTGAAAACAGGTCGGTTCGCGCAGTGGATAGAAACATCGTCACTGGTGCGGCAGGTCTAGGGGTTCGATTCCCGGACCGGTTAAGGCGGACACAGTGTCGCCATTGGCTCGCCACCTCTGCGATGTTTCTTTGGAGCTGCGTTGTCCAGGCGCTAGGCCGCGGAGACGGATCCCTCCTCTTGTTCCACGCTTCGACGTCATGCCGCGAGTATAATTAAGATTGAATTTTTATTATGTTAATTTTATTGGTTTATCTGATAATAACAGTTTGTGTTGCTGGCCGATACGTTTACCCCGTGCTATGTTGCAGGCTCTGGTTGCTAGCAAATTGTACAAGATGATGGCGAAGGAAGCGTCCGATGACGACCTGGATATTGAAGAGTCAGATGAATTAAGAAAATATTCAAAGTAAGTTTATTATTTCTTCACCATACTCATTGTTACATCCTTCGATAAGATGCTTCACGATAATTATCTGTGCTTGGTGGAGTCTGACAAGCAGCAAGTTGAAGAAACCAGAAACAAAACTCCCCCTTAAAATTCGTAAACAAAGACAACTCTTAAGCAAGTCTGGATTCGTCCTGTGTACAGCGCCTTCGTCGCTTTCTTGTGATAGGAGAACAAAAACGAAGAAATCAATCATTGTCTGTCTTAACCTCGAGCAGATAACGTAATCAGGCTCTTCTTATCTGTCTCCCAATCCAACCTAGGAAACATTTTAAGCTTTCTGATTGCTATTTTTGTCCTGCAGATGTAATATTATAGGTACAGAAAGAGTTGGTTCAGCTTTAATCTTGTTAAACTGCAAAAAGTCCTCTGTAATAGCTACTGCAGTTGTTATGTGCTTCAAGTTACCTTGCCAATACGAGGCTCGTACGATTAGAAACAATTAAAATATAAAAAAAAATCTTTGTTATACTCGCGGCATTACGCCGAAGCGTGTAATGAGTGGCGGGGCCCGTTTCCACAGCTTAGCGCCTGGACAACACAGCTTCGAAGAATCGTCACAGCGGTGGCAAACCTTTGATAACATTGTGTCCGATTTAACCGGCCCGGAAATTGAACGTTTAACCTCCACTACCGATAGCGATGTCCTTGATGGTAGGCTACATCGAATCGCTTTTGTAAACATAAAACCGCAGTACCATGAACAAGCTGTTACAGTGAAACCTAATTTGAAGCGTTTTCGTTTGATTTTAATTTTTTATATGCAAATTTTTTAATACTCCTGTCTGTTTTTAACAACTATATGTAAATAACAGAGAATTCCAAGACCTCGCCGTTCAGCTACTCGAAATATGTTACCATGCCGACGATGACGCAACGCAGCACTTACTGACTTATGAATTAAAACAATGGAGTAGACAGACGTGTCTGAGTCTGGCTGTGTCGGCCAAGCACCTCGAGTTCTTATCCCACCCGTGCATACAGCTACTCATTAATGATCTGTGGATGGGAGGTCTTAATGAAAGAAAAAATTCTGCCTTAAAGGTACTGTGTGTGTTCGCCCAGTTAATGTACATTCAAAACCGGGGTTGGTGCAGTTGTTTTAGATATCGCTATCGCTAGCAGGAGGTTCTGTGTTTGTTTCCCTGAAAGGTCTAATCAGATACAGTGTCGCCATTGCTGCGACGAGCGTCACTCAAAAAGAATAAGACAACCATCTGAAGGGCCGAGCACGGCGAAACAGGCTGTGGTGTTTTTGTGTTTTGGTGATTTTATTTTGTGAGTTTACACGCAACTTTTTATGTCTACTACGCGATCTAAAAGATGCTGGCTTGGGTTAAGTTCTTAAAGAGTGTGATTTGCAGTACCTTGCGTAGTAGCTGATCAGAAGACGCTAGCTCACTACGCAGCCTTGCACTGTATTATTTTTATCCAGTTACTGCGTGTTCGCTGCAAATTGAAAGCGGAAGATGCAAAATTCATATTAAAGCAATACTAAGCAGTGTGGTTACTGGTTGATTTTAGTTAATACCAAGCCTTGTAACTGCTGCACAAGGCTAGGTTGGCCTACTATATTATTAAGCATACTGTTTGCCTCGAATAACAATCGTTTTGAACATTTCGTTTTTACCTGCAGGTAATTTTCGGTATACTTCTACCTCCTGCCATTTTTTCCCTGGACTTCAAAACGCAAGCCGAGCTATTACTGATGCCACAAACGGTCGAGGAACATTTGCAGCAAGTATCCAGCGTCTCGTCCTTGGTTACTGGGTAAGATGCGTTACTTGTGCCAGGGAATGTTGCGCTTAAGAATCAATCGAAAACAGGAGGTGGTAGTGGATAAAGGCATCGCAATCGGCGCGGGAGGTTGTGGGTTTGTTTCCCGTGCCGGTCGAATCAGACACAGTGTCGCCACTGCTGCGATGTTTCGGTGTTGCCCAGGCGCTATCTTGCGGAGATGAACCCGCCACTCGTTACATGCTTCGGCGTCGTACCTCGAGTAAAATGGAGATTTGGATTTTTTTGATTTATCTAAACGGAATAGTGAGGTCCAAGTAGACGTAAGAGTTAGGGAAATTTGGCCTTGCAAGGCTGACTGAAATTTTTAAACTTCAATTTTATGACTTTCTCGTGGAATAATCTTACATTTTCGCGACAAAATATGATGACAGTTAACTAATGCTGAATTTGATTATTATTGTTTTGGTTTTTTTTTTTCAGCTCTAGTTCAAGCTCAAGCTCTGCAAGCAGCTCCAGTTCTTCATCAAGTGAAAAGTCGTTTTCTTCGCAAATGGTTAGTGCAGTGATTTGCAACCATGGTTCTAATCTACAAGCGCGCATTTAAATGCAATAATCTATATTATTACTGTGTGCGCAGTGCACACTCTATTTTATTGAAAATAATATTGCGTAACGGTTTTTATTGTAAATAAATTTGAACAGGAGTATTTCAATTTCATTCTGTAATCTAATGATTTTTGCATAAGATAATTAAGTCATTGCAAAGGGGTTCCTGAGCCTTTTGAACGTTTCATTAGGGTTGCGCTTCACCAAAAAAGTTGAAATGCACTGGGTTAGTGGTTTGCAATTAAAATGTATTAGTTCTTGAGCTTCAACAATAGAAAAAATACCTAGGCAACCTTTTCAATGTTAGTTCTTGAGCTAATACTATTTCACGATGCAACATTATGTTATTTCGACATTGCTTGAGGTTTTCAGCATTTTAAATCTAACTGTTCACTGTGTTCAGGGTGGTATTGGTAGATGACGTCACTCATTAAAGCTCGTTTGTTTAGTTTTTAGAAGACCTGTTGAGAAGGACCTGCTGAATTTGCTATGTTAATTTTTTTCTCGTTAAACTTTGTGCTACTCTATGACCTCAGAGCTGCGTGTAACTAGACCCGGTTGGTTGAAGCCCTTATATTGCTTGCTACAAATCATTTGCCATATTTTATTCCAAGTTAGGTTCATTTTTTTTGGGTTTCCTGAACTGGGAGTTTTAGTCGTAGACACACTGCATACTCGTGACGTTAATCAGCTGCATCAACATAGATTACTCGATGGCCTGGCGTCCCCGGGTGGGGGGCTCCTCCCTCCATTTGACAAACCTTGTTGTGAAGTTTTACAGCATTATAACCAACAACCGGCCGTTTATCGTAGTGGTTCAAGACATCGCTGCCTGCAGGGGAGTCTTGGGTTCGATTCCAGGGCCGGTCATATCATACGCGGTTTCGCCAACGGCTCGCCACCTCTCGATGTTTCTGTGTTGTCCTGGCCCTAAGCCGTGGAGATGGGCCCCGCCAGTCGTTGCACGCTTCGACGTAATACCGCGAGTATAATTTTTTGATAATCTTTGCCTATTTTTATTTGCCTTCTAATTGCGCTGTGCCCTTGATCATCAAATTGTGAAACTTGTCACAGAAACCCGAAGTTCTCGGTCGACCAGTTGTGTGCAAGGAGCAAGATGCTTACACCATTTTTATGACCAGACCAAAACAATTAACTGTGAATAAGAAGATCTATGAGTTCTACAACGCTCCTATTACTAAGTTCTGGATGTATGCAATCACATACGTACTGTTTATACTGCTTTTTACGTTTGTTTGTTTGGTGAGTAAAAGTTGATTTACGGCATTTCACAACTTTTGGCATAGACTGTGATTTTTACACGGTTGATGTTAAAAACATCGCTAGCTATGCGGGGGTCGGGGGTTTGATTCCCGGGCCCGTCAAATCGGACACAGTGTCGTCACCGCTGCTACTTCTCGTCGGAGCTGTGTTGCCCAAACGCTAAGCCGCGGAGCACGTCGGCGTAATATCGCGAGCGTGATGATTTGCTTTTTTGAAACGATTCGGACCCCTTAAACTCGTGGAGTTTTTTAAATACTATTTGACCTTCGTCAATCACTCAGTCAATTCTGTTAGCTTTAGCCTCTTGGGTAGTGGCTAAAAAAGTGAGAAACTAATGAAACAAAAGTTTACAACCTGAAATTGTAGCAGTAGAATTGCTGTACCAACTCAAAGTTTGCTTGTGACTTCTCTGTAGTATAAAAATATACTGCGAGGCTGTTTGTGCCACCTTGTGTTTAAAAGTTTAGCCCCAAAATATCCCGTAGATGGCAGTATTTAATTATGTATGATCCTGATGCAGTACCGTCCACTTCAACTGGAAATAACAGGATTGAAAGTTTTTGTGACATTCTTTAACATTCCCTGGTTTCATTCAGATTCGAGGCAAACCAATGACTCTAAATTGGCATTCACAGCTTCCCTGCTTGACGTTCAGCATTGAAGGGACAGTGTGAAGAACAAGCCGGCAAGTTTACTTGTTGTGCCGTTGGGAAGGCACTTGGAGGGATTCCCCCATCTTAGAGTCGTAGACAAATGGCTGGCAACTCCTAAGCGAGCTCGTTACGACGCCTTGATAGCTTTTTCGTAATAGGAGGATAAATATGCAACTGAATACGAAGTGCTTTTTGTTAATTTTAAATCTATTTTCTTATAGGTACGCATGGAAAACTACCCTTCTGTTTATGAATGGATTGTCGTTTCTCACGTGATCACATACGGATTAGAAAAGGTAGATTATGACGTAGTTGGTTGCTAGGCCAAAATCTACTAGAACAACGCTTTTTGGCTTTAAACCGCAAGGTTAACGGTTCAGCTCCCTCACAAGCTTCGTTGTTGCGTCCTTGGATAAAATACTTCACGATAATAATTATCGTATTTAGTTGCATGAAACAAGTCA
Source organism: Trididemnum miniatum (assembly GCA_964006365.1). Taxonomy (NCBI): domain Eukaryota; kingdom Metazoa; phylum Chordata; class Ascidiacea; order Aplousobranchia; family Didemnidae; genus Trididemnum; species Trididemnum miniatum. The sequence continues at coordinate 4,387,497 of OZ023235.1, read as the reverse complement.
GAAGCAAATCTCAACTGGAAAACGCCGAGACAAAGACAACTCCTATGCGAGTCTGGATTTGTCTATGCAATTCTCGTGACAGGAGGATAAAAATGAAGAAATCATTTCAATGCTAGAGGATCTTGGACAAAATTATTAGTTGTAGGTTGTTTCCAACGTTGAAGATTACTTTTAATCGTTCAAGTCTAAGTGACTACTCCGCTAATTTACCATGTTTTTTGCAGATACGTGAAATCATAGCATCCGAACCAAGTGGTGCAATACAGAAAGTAAAAGTTTGGGCGAGCCAATTCTGGCATTGTATCGACGCGATTACGATCGCGATATTTCTTATCGGTTTCGGTTTTCGACTCGTTCAAGATGCATACTGCCTCCAAATCGGCCGCACACTTTATTGCATTGATATCGTGTTGTGGTACGTCCATTTGTTGAATGTTTTCAGGTATGTACATGTTTTGAATTCTACTTGTGTTTTTTGTATTTAGTATTTACTTCCTTACTTGACGCTCATCATTAGAAAAACAGTGTGGAGAACAAGCCTGCAAGTTTACGTGTTGTGCCGTTGGGAAAGCGACTTGGTGCGATTCCCTTATCTTGGTGTGGTAGACAGGTGGCCGGCAACTCCTAAGCGAGCTCGTTATAGTGCTTAGTTCGCTTTCTAATTTCAGGAAGATTAGATATGCAAACAATATATTCTCACCTGCCCCCTACGACCCTACTAAGGCTGCTAAAGCAGCTTATTATGTTTACGGTCAAAAATCTTTGCACCGGTTTGTCTTCGTGGCTGCTGCTCTGTTTTGCTAAAAAGTTTGATTAGACGTTTTGACCAGACTAAAATGGATATGATTAGTAATAATATTTTTCAGTGTCAATAAGCATTTGGGTCCTTACATTATGCTGATGGGCAAGATGATGGTAGACATGTTGACTTTCATAATTCTCCTCGCCACAGTACTATGCAGTTTTGGAGTTGCGAGACAGGTACGGTACTTACGTATATGCAAATAATGATGGTTTTTACCGACAGACGAAGTGCAATTATTATAGCTGAAATTCGTGTGGTCGCTAAACAGAGAAAAACAAACGTGGAGAAAAAGTTAGTCGCTTATCGGTAAAAGTCAATTAGTTAGAAACAGCTAAAGCGAAAATCGAATCTTCATTATACTCACGGTATTACGTCGAAGCGTGTAACGAGTGGCGGGATCCATCTCCGCGGCTTAGCGCCTGGGCAATGCAGCTCCGAAAAAACAACGCAGCGGTGGCGAGCCGGACACTGTCCGATTTGACCGTGTCAGAAATCGAACCCGAGACCCCTCGCGCCGAAAGCGATATGTTGAAGGACTACGACATTCGGGAACTCGTTTAATGTTTGAATGTTTATTGCAGTCAATTCTTCATCAAGACAAAAACGCGAGTTGGGTGGTTGTCAAGGATGTTTTGCTCGAGCCTTATTTCATGTTGTACGGTGAAGTGTATGCTGGAACCATTGATCGTGAGTTTCTTCTTGCAACATAAAAATATCAAATCTGTACTACACTGGCGGTATTACGCCGAAGCGTGTAACGAGTGGCGTGGTCCTTCCCCGCGGCTTAGCGCCTGGGCAACACAGTTTTGAAGAAATGTCGCAGGGGTAGCCACTGGCCAGCCTTTGGCGACACTGCGTCCTATTACACGGCCACGGAATCGAACCCCAGGCCTCTCTTGCCGATAGCGATGTCTTTAATATGCTTGCTAACCAGTTGGTATGGTGAGATAAGCGCTTACAATGTGCCAGTGTAGGCAGGACTTTAACCGATTTACCCGTAATTTTTGTGTGCAGCTTGTTACGGCGATGATCCCTCCTTATGTGTTACTGGTTCCTGGATTGTTCCAATCTTGATGACGATTTATCTTCTTGTCGCCAATATCTTGCTCATCAACTTGCTCATCGCTGTGTTCAAGTAGGAATTGTTTAGAAACAATAGCAACACATTTTTTGTTTGTTTGTTCATTAAAAGAACGATATTGTATAGTAAAGTAGCATCGCTGATAGGCTATACCACGAGTCTTACCATCGCTCTGAAATATTTTTTTTTTATGGAAAGCAACTGTGTCTGTGGGTACAATACATGTTGCTCCATTGAAAGGGTACTCCATATCAAAAAAGATTCACAAGGGTTGACATTAGATATGCCTTGAGGAGGAAAAAATAAAACCACAGTATTTCTTAAAAGTGGACGTTTTGACAATTACTAGTCTAAGCATCGTAGTACGAAACTGAAACGATATAAAACTCCAATAGGGTGTAATTAGGTCTTACAGCGTACCTAAAAACAATACAGTGATGTAGGATCAAAAATTGACAAGTTTGTATCATACCATCTTATATGTTCTTCAAAGACTTGTTTCGAAAGCTACCGTTGATGTACACTGTATATTACAATCATTACATGCTTTTCGTACGGCTTATGAGGGTTGACGTGCACTAATAGACTTAAACAGCTCCGATGGCCGAGTTGATCGAGCGACCGCCTCTGGAGCTGTAGACCCTGGTTTGTTCCAAATCTGGTCAAACCAATCTCTTTAAATTTAATATTCACAGCTTCATGGTTGGCGCTCAGCATTAAAGGGACAGTGTGGAGACCAAGCCGGTAAGTTTATTTGTTGTGCCGTTATGAAAGGCACTTGGAGGGATGTCCAATCTTGGAGATGGCCAGCAACTCCTGAACGAGCTCGTTATGGCGCTTTGATCACTTTCTCGTGACCGGAAGATGAATATGCAAACTAATTAGAAAAAACAATAAACTAACGTTACCTGTAATTTTATTTTTCATTTAGCAACACTTTCGCGCGTGGAAAGAAATATTCCGATCGTATTTGGCGGTTCCAGCGTTACTTGACTGTTGTGGAATACGAACTTCGTCCGGTCTTCCCTCCGCCTCTCATTTTAGTTAGTTATGTTGTCATGATCGTCTGGAGAGTTTGCAAAGGAAGGAAGAGTGCCACGTCTGATCGTGGACTTAGTAAGCGGTGTTGCCAATATATTTTAAATGATTTAATTAGAAACAGTGCTGCCGCTTCATTTTGCATTATTTTGTGTAGATGCAATGATGCATTGTTGCCAATTTCAATATTTATTTTGAAAGTTTTGCTGATTTATTTTTTCTTTTCCGAAATTCCGTTTGAACAAAGTGTTTCTTTCACACGTTACTCATCGTCAATCCAAGTTATAATGCTAAGAATGTTGGCAGAGCTTTTTCTTGACGATGATGATGTTGAAAAACTGCACGATTTTGAAGAAGAATGCGTGGATGAATACATGAGGCGGAAAGCGGAAGAAGAACAAAAGAAAGCAAACAACAGAACGCAAGAAAGGTAGTAGATACTTGCTAGAATTGATTAAGTCGTCAGGGTTTCCCGGGGTTGATGTTACGGGAAGGCCCATACTATTTCGCGAACCTGATTTCGACGTTGCAGCAGACCTGCGTCAGAGGGCGCGATTTAACTACCTTTTTTACAATTTGCCACGCGCCAGACCTGGGGGGTCCCTGAGCTACAAGCCCCCCCTGATACGGCCCTGGATAACGACTCTTTTTTATCGCTCCAAGTCTTATGGTGAGATGCAGATTCTCAATTTGAAAATAAAAGAAAATATCCAAATTCAACGAAAACGTCTGGAAGAACGTCCGAACCAGTGCTCAGTTGCAACACCTTCTGCAGCTTTTAGTAACAAAAGCCAAAAGTTATTTTTACCTGATGTATCGCCCGGTTGGCGGCGTATTTAAGGACACCACCAACGGTGCAAGAGGTCTTGGGTTTGATTCTGGGGCAGGTCAAATCGGACGCAATATCGCCAGCGACTCGCCACCACTGTGACGTTTCTTCGGAACTGTGTTGCCTAGGTGTTAAGCCGCGGAAATATACCCCACCACTCGTTACACGCAGCGGCGTAATAGCGCGAGGTTAATAAAGATTTTTCGTTTCAGCATGGAGCGTCTACTTGATTCTCTTGATGAAATGCATCAACGCGAATCCTTGTTGACCAATCACCTTCTTGATGTGCATGAGCGATTAACGAGTCTCGAAGAAGCCCATGTCAAGGTTCGTGTGCAAATGCTCTTGTGACGTCTTAATGAAAGTGTCTCTTTAGCTAAATAATAGAGCTTGCACATTTGCACAATGCCCAATGTGAACTTAAGCTCGAACTGCGGTGATCTAAAAGGCACTTAACGGTCATGCCCTCTGCTGGGCCAAACTGCTTGCTTGGTGATTCACTCTGCTTAAAACATTTTTGTGAAGAGGTCGTTCTAAGTGCGCTGCTTGTACTTAGTCGCACATTTATCCTTTTATGACGAGACAGCGTTATGACTAGCTCGCTTAGGGGTTTCCTACCATGTCTACCACTCCACCAAGGGAGAATCCCGCTAAATGCATTTCCCTACGGCACAAGTAAACTTGCCAGCTTGTTCGCTACACTGTTTCTTTGATGCAGTTATTGGATTGACCTGAGTAGGAATCAAACCCGAGTCTACGGCACAGAAAGCGGACGATCTATCCACTCGTAACTGCCATAACTACGACGTCATTGGTTTTTCAGATGTTCGAAGCTCAGCAAGCCAAATTGATTTCGCGCTCACGTCATAATACTGGGGGATTGTCTGACCCATGGTCAGTTCAGGAAATGCTGGTCCGCCCTGCACCTGATTTGCCAAATATGGTCCCAGCCAGGACCCTAATGTCCTTTAGACACCACAAACGTACCAGACAGGATTCGGAACTCAGTACAACGAGCGACTGGCACCAGCCCATGTACAGGGTCAGGTAAGAAGGTTCTGGTTTGAGGCAGTGTTGACTGACTTTCGCGACTTTTTGTGACTCGTACAGCATTAGTGCAAATGTAACTGGCGATGTATGACATGAGAAAAATCCTGTTGTAATAAGAGAAGGCAGTGTTTCATGCTACTGATCGACCGATGTCGGCGCGAGATGTCTGGAGTTCGATTCCTGGGCCGGTGAAATCGCACGCAGTCGCCAACGGCTCGCCACCGCTGCGACTTTTCTTTGAGCTGTGTAACCCAGGCGCTACGTTGCGGATCTGAATCGCAGTATTGTCAGTATGAGTCTGAATGAGGCTCAATCTCCTCTGGCAGAGTGCTCAATAACTAAGGCTAGCTAGAGCTGTATTGTATTTGAATAAAAATCACTATAAAACGTGAGGCTCTTCAGGTGGTATAGAGTATCATATTCAAATAGAATATTCTATTTAAATTAGATACTAAATGCCACCTGAAGAGCCGAAAAAAGCGAAACAGGCTGTATTGGGTTTTACGTTTTGTGGTAATTTTTTGTTCAATACCGTCAGTATAATGTAAATTTGTGTTTCGACCATAACAAAAGTCTCACTATAAGCAAGGCTGACAAGACTAATGTAAATTTGATTTTACTACATTTTTGTTGCTTCGTTTAGGAAGCTTGAAGACATTCTGCTTCATTATTGAAAGTTTAGTTGGTTGAGCTAACTACTAATACCAAATTTTTGAAAAGCGACGTTGTTGAAAGCAAAAGCATCATCTTAAAGCTAGCGTTACATATCTGCTTCAGTTAAAGCGATTCTATATTATTGCAACGCAAAGTGGACCACAGCAAACTTACTTCTCCCCACTGTTTGTGACTGGAGTTCGCCTTGGGGAAGCCACAAGCGCAGATTCATTAATCTGTTAACGGTAATTAATCACAACCAGCAGGCGGCTGTAGCCACTGAATGAAATACCGACAGAAGTTCTATTGCTGAGGAGGGGCCACTGGTTTTGAGAGGTTCGGTGAGCAGGCTGGGAACCATAAAAAGTTGAGAGCTATTGGCGTATGACCTGAATTTTTAATTTTCAGAACAATCAGTCAAGATCGTTCCAGGTTAACTCCGGTTCCTGACAAAGCATTCGAAGGAAACCATCCAATCAGAAGAACGCATTCTACTGGTAATAAATACCCTAGAACATGCTTGGGGTAGTGGTGCAAGGCACCGATAACGGGGCAAGAGGTCTGAGGTTTGATTCCCGGGCCCGCAGATCCCACCTTGGACGTTTCTTCACAAAGTATTACCCAGGTGCTAGGCCACGGAGATGGATCCCACAGTCGTTACACACTCTGGCGTTATATCTCGCGTATTATGAAGGGTTGATTTTGATTTGCTGTTTGAGACAAGAAACGGTGTTGTTATGACAATCTAGATTCTATGGGTCAGCTAAGTCACCAAGTTTTTCGGACGAGTTCGATTTTTAAATTAAGAAAGCTGTGTTTGCATTAGGCTTCAAAAAACGCTCTGTCATTACTCGTTTAATTAGCTTTGAAGAAAGCTGTTTGTCCCAGAAGCTTTTCGTGAGGCACTCGTGTTCAGTTCTGTGCTGGCAATCAATTTTTTAAATTTACTGCTTCTCCAGAACCAATCAACAATATCATGTCGGCGATTCGCCTTAAATATGTTTACAATATATTTTACCTTATTGTATTCGGTTTTTACTGCGAAGTCTTGCAAGTCGATGACTAGGTTCATAAAAATAAGATACTTTTTCTATAGGAGGACTGAACGATTGCAAACAGGTGCTTGGAGATGTGACTGACGGCAAGATGTTCCCTTCCATGCAAACCAGCCAATTATCAATCGATCATCATGATGCAAAATCTCTTTCTTGTCAGGTTGGTATAAAAAAACATTTTTCACTTAAGAGGTTTAGCCAGCAACGGCCTGAAAACTTGGGCCGAAGACAATATTGTATCGCCTTAACGTTTTGCAAAACAGTTTTTACTTAAAGGCAACTTCAAGAATTATACCGTGCATAACTGCTTACGCTGCTGATGATGACAGCGAAATTTGTGTTGTCAAAACGTGTGATTTCAAATATTGTTAGTGAATTGGTGATTGTAGTTACCCATGCTGTTGAAACGTTTATTTTGATTAGGATATTATGATGATTGGGACCATGAAATCTTCAGATTCAGAAAGCGAAGAAGAAAGATCGAATGAACTCTCTTCGTTTTTACCACCGTAAGTTGTAACCTGTTTTTCTTTTCGTAATAGGAATTACAATAGTACGCCGGTTATTTGAAGCGCCTGTTTTCTGAACACGACTTTTACACTTGAAATTACCAAAATACCGTGTTTTGCGTCCGAAAATGCCAGCGACTAAAAGAGTGACAAGTTTAAAACAAAAAAATAAGTGATTATTGCCGTGCCAATGCTAATGATATGCAATAAATCACAATGTATGTGTACTTCATAATGTATGTAATGCAATTTCGTAAAAATGCATGTTGTTCAATTATTCGAACAAATCACTTATCCGAACCACACCTGGTTTTAATTAGTTCAGATAATCGGCGTTCTTCTGTACTTATATGCTTCTACAGGAAATTGAAGCGCTTGAAAGCTTACGAGGCTTCTTCCCCGGATGTGGGCACCCTCTCTGAATCCGAGGCCAGTGCAAGGGGTGACAGCTATCCCGGGATGTTTTTTGCGGTTCCTGATGATAGTCCCAAAGCAGACATTGCGAGACCCTCTTCTGGAATCTTCAATATTCAGTGCGACATCTCAAACATCAGAGGCTCAACCTCAATACTCCCCCTTTCTACGCATACCCCCACCGCTGATGCTGCAACCGTAATCCCACGCAATAAAAGTTTCAACGGTAAGTATAAATTCCTTTTCTGTATTCTTTAGTGAACGTAATTTTTAGTTTAAAAGCTCAGCTGGCCGAGTGGTATGGAGCGTCTGTCTCTTGAGCTGTAGACTCGGGTTCGATTCCGAGTCGGGTCAAACCAATGACTTTAAAATTGGTATTCACAGCTTCCCTGCTTGACGCTCAGCATTAAAGGGACAGTGTGGAGAACAAGCCGACAAGTCTACTTGTTGTGTCGTTGGGAAAGGCACTTAGCGGGATTCCCCCATCTTAGTGTGGTAGACAGATGGCTGGCAACTCCTAAGCGAGCTCGTATAGCGCTTTGATCGCTTTCTCGTGATAGGAGGATAAATATGCGACTAAATAAAAAAATTAAAAAAAATTTATCTTCGATTTTACAGTTTGTTTGATTTCATTCAGTCTTTGAGGAGTTCCGGTGGGGTGGCTTAGGAAAAGCACCGATGCACTCTCCCCCCCCCCCCCTTTTTTTTTTTGAAAGCCTGACCTCAAGTGTAACTGATACATTGTTACAAAATGCCGCACTTTTTGTAACCTTTGTTCTGTCGTAATTTGCCTCCCGCCTAAATTTTACGTTGGGTTCGCACCTGGGAGTTTCTACATGCCAATCGGTCATCATTTTTGTCTATTAAGCGCTTGCTGATGTGTCATGAGAGAAAATCGTCGGAACTGTAGCCGTCACTCATTCGACGAAATTTACCTTGTTGAACAGTATAATCGGAAGTTGGTTGCAATTCGCTTACAATAATCCAGCCAAGAAACAGCTGGAAATACTTTGACATTTCGGTTCATCTCTCGTGCCATTATCAGCGTTATAATCCTTCGCCGGGCTGGTGCAAAAGTTGTAAAAAACTTGGTGAAATTTTCCAACTTCGGCCGGTTTGCTCAGTTGTTAAGGGAGGTCTGGGGTTCGGTTCGTGGGCCGGTCACATCGGACACAGTGTTCGACCACTCGCCACCGCTGCGACGTTCTTCGAAGCTGTGTTGTCCAAGAGGTAATTCGCGTAGATTAACCCAGCCGCTGGATACACGCTTCGGCGTAATACCACTTGTATAATGAAGACTTAATTTTAAAAATTTCCAAAACCTGTCGCTCAACTTTTTACTTTCCAGATCGCTTTGGAAGCGGTAGAAAATATTATTTTCCTGCTCCTGGAGTATCAAGATCAGCTTCTCCTTCTTCCAAACCCACGTATAACAGCATCACTGACCAAATTGACACCTCAAGATGGCACGAAATTAATGCACCCAAGGTGCCTTCTACTCCATTGGACAGTTGGTGGATCGGAAAGGTTGGTGCTCGATTCTGTCGTCGGTTTCTACAAACAGGGCTTCAAAATCAGCAACTCGCGAAAATCTTGCACACTTAACTGCTTCTTTGTATTTGTGACTGGCAGTGGCATAGCCGTGGGGAGAGGGGGGCTACAGGGGCGTATTGAGGCCGCATATTTCGGAATGGTTCTACAGAAATTTTTCGGTTTATTCTATTGCCACCACTCTACCCCATCCCGAATTACACATAATAAACCAAGTACGTTGGGAATAAAATCAAAACCTAAAGGAGCATCAAACCCAAACCTTATGAGTAGCAGTCCGGCATACTTGCCACTACACCACGCTGCTGTTGCCAGTTTCGAGTTCAATTTTTCTACTTATAGTCATCTCGATCGAGCCCTATCTTCATCTGTAGAACCGTTTCGAAATATGCATTAAGGTTTTGCGGTCCGGTTTTGCGGTTGGCTGTTTTGGGGGTCTTAATGCTTTGCTGCAGATCTGGTTTTAACGTTAGCAGTGGATTTTTTAGAGATGGCGCGATTTATGGGTGGGGATTATCACCGGGGAGTGGGGACTACCCTTCTGCCTGCATGCCATAATAATCGTTTTGTTGCCTTTAGTACCGTTGTTATCTATCCTTCATCTTTCTGTATTTTTGATCATGTTGACAATGCAGAAATAGAAGGCATTACTGCTACTAATTCAGAGATAAAAAAGCCTTCTAGGTATTGTAGAAAAACGAGCTTTGCATTCACTTCAACATGGAATGAATGTCTTAGTTTTTTTTGTTTTTTTTTTAATTTAGGCGCTTCTCAATATATACCCAACCCCACATTACGTGATGTTTTAATAAGCGAGAATTTGTGTAAAATACAACTATTTATTTGCAATGAGCTAAAATTATCTGTAGGCTAATAATAATTAAGTATCTACTAATTTATTTAGCAGGGACCGGATTTTGACAACCACCGTCCCATTAAATTCAGCGATCAGAATTCTTTGATGGAGTGGGAAGATGATGGAGACTCAAACCGAAAGAAGAAAGGAAGGTGACTGAAAGGGGTGACTAGGGCAGCGAACTCGACCTTGATCTTAATCTTGATCATAGTTTATTGAATTTTGAACTTGCCTTAACTTGACAAAAATTGCTTGAACTTAAAACTGGATACAAATTGCTGAACTCGAGCTCATTTTGGTTTAAACTTTGCTTTTTCATCACTTGGGTCGCTGAATTGTAAACTTTTTGAAATGAATTTTGGCTATCAGCATTTTGTAATGAAATATTGCCTTTTTTTCTCACTGAAACAAGAAATCTGGGTTCGATTCGTAGAATAGTTTGATAGTAAAACGTCCAGTGATTCTCTAACTGCAATTTTTTAACGCTTTTGTGCTTTTCAGGTCAAAACATCGAAAACGATTGAAAAGAAATAAAAAAATTCTTGCTGAATTACCCGAAGTGTCTGCAGACGCGCATATCAACAACTCAAATAATAACATACCTGCCTCATTTGCTAGTGATACTTCCACTTTTCCAAGACCTCGTCGAAATATCCCTCAATTTTTTAAATTGGGGAAGAGCAAATCCCAGACTTTACATGACGGTGCTTCCAACTCCAAGTGAATTCTTCCATTTTGCTTCTATTTATTTATTGCGCTGCTTTTCGATTTGTGTCTGCTGTATCAGCTGATTCAACTCTTTACACAATTTTTTGCACGAGTTAATTTGCAATGAATTTTTACGGTAAATTTTTGCGGAAATAAAATAGTGCCCTAGATTTAATTTTTATGTGAAATGTCCTCTTTTGCGCCGCCGTATCGGCAGGAATTTGAACAAGTGAAATTTATTTTACCAGAACGCAAAAATACAGCGCAAGTCAGAAACGGCGAAAGATTTTACCTTTATCTGAGTCCATTGCCCCTTGGGTAGCTGCAGCTTACATCATTATGCTGGTACAATGCACAGAACTTAAACAGCTGGGCTATAGTGCTTGCCGGCCGATTATTTTCTTGTTCTGTGATAGTTAAGCTAGTGGTTGGCGGGCTGCGATTTTTCTGAGATGTGTAACTATGAAAAATAGGCTAAAATCTGTAAAACAGATGAGTAGGACAACTAAAGGTATTCAGATTATTTATTGAATTATGAACTGAAACTTCAACAGTTGAGAAAAAGAAGGAGCTCATCCTTTTGTCTAGAGTCGACCCCAACCAGAAATGTGCTTCCCAAACGATCAGCAATTAAATCGAGCCCTGCGCCTCTCCATCGATCTTTAAGCAGCAAGCTGTTCTCCGCCTATAGGCAAGGCGCTGGACAGCTTCAGGTTAGGCAACCGGCAAGTAATTGTTAGTGGTAATTTTAATCCAACTCTGGGTCAAGCAACTCAAAAATTGCACTTCAGATTACCGTCCTGAATCGAAATTATGAAGTGCTGTTCATTGTTTAAGAGAAAAACAATAGTTTGTTGCTGTAATGAATGTAGTATGTTTAATTTCATTTGTCCGTTGACATACGAGAAGTCGGTGAGAGGCACACTTACGTTTATTTGCATACCGCTATTGTCTTTTTGGCTCAAAAATAGACCGGTACTACAAGCAACAATACAAAAGCTACGTCAATTGCAAAGTATCAAATGACAGTTCATTTACAAGTGCTAAATCTCCCGATGGCCTAAGCGCGTATCCGGTTACTACCTTAAAAAGCCTGCTTTTCCTGAATTCAATATTCGAGTTTTAGCGGTTTCATTGAATCTCTGCGAGGCTACAAATGTTGTTGCTTAGGAAATATATACCCTACACCATATACGTAGGCAGGATTTTCAATTGGGGGGAGCAAAAGTTTAAAAAATCTTACCCAACAGCTGAAACGGATTCAGATAATTTTGGTGGGGGATGCAGATTTAAATTGGGCTGAGTGTTAACTAGATACAAAGACGTCAGACGTTTAGACGCGGAATAGAACGTCATGTTTCATGTCAGAGGCGTATTCAAATTTTTTTCAGGGAGGGCACCAAGTTGTGACATCTTTTAGCCTATAAGCGTATGTTTTTCCAGCAGAGTAAATTTGCAGCAAATTGAGGGAAAAACGACTCTAGGGGGTCCGGGGGCATGCTCTCCCGGAAAATTTTTGAATTTTACATGGTGTATTGCCTTTTTAGTGCTTTTTGAACAAACTTTGATCAAGCTTTTTGCCTCTCATTCGGAGTCCTTCACCACATATGATGCATTTTGTTTGCACATTTTCGATTTATGCGTGCTTACTTCAGGCCAGAAGTGGATGCAAAAGTTTTGGTAGGGGGATGCAATTTTAAATCAGGTTGAATGCTTACCACTGTAAATGCAAAAGCGGTAGAGGTCTAGACGCGGAAAAGGGCGTAAAGTCAAGAAGTTCTTTGAAAATGTTTTATGTCTGAGGCGTAATCAGAATTTTTTTTAAGGAAGAGACACCAACATTTTTTCAAGCTTAGTTTTTCCGGCAGATATAATTTAAAGCAAGTTGAGGAACAAGTAAGGCTCCAGAGGGTCAGGGGGCATGCTCCCCCGGAAAATTTTTAAAAATTCATGTACTGTAATCGTAATGGCCATTTTAATGCATTTTTAAAAGATTCCGGCAAACTTAGTCAAAATTTTTTGCCCCTAATTTTGAGTGATTCACCGGTATCGATACAATGGCGTTGTACAAACCGGGTTTCACATAAGCCGATAAGATAACGTTTTGTTTCTTTTTGACTAGAGAGTAGAGACATCTTTGATGCAGGACTTTAACAACGTTGTTTTCTTTGCACTGGTCTTAAACATTTTAACCACTTTTCGTGCAACGTTTTTAGCGTTTTGTATTGCTGAAACTTTTACAGCTGCAGAAGTGCTCAAATGTAAGCAGCACAGTAACAATTTGCCAGCGGAGGTTCGTTTTGAACAATTGAAGCAGCGTTGAAACTAGCACCCCCAAACCGGGGGGGGCGCAAAAAAAGGGGGCCCCGTAAATAGTCAGTGCGTAGTACTTTTTACGCAACGTATGATAAAGGTGCCTTAAATAGGCCTATTCTAAGATTCAATATATTTTTTGTTTTAACTCGCGCGATGTGGGGCCCCCATGCCGTATTTATGCTTTTGGCCATGGTGGGCCCCTGCAAATTTTTCGAAAAATAACAGTCGCAAAACTAGCAAACAAACGTTAGTAGGCCTATCATACCAACGGCCCCTCATCCTCAACTGAAAGGCGCAAAAATAAGCCTTATGAACGTTTTTTCTTCGCATAGGTAGCGAAATGTTAAGAGTAGGGTTTGCTTGCAGCATTACTTTAGTGGGTTTGGAAGGGACCTAGTAAAACAGACTACCAAACCCTGCTAAAACTGAGGAACTTCAAAGGCTCAAAAAGCCTCCAAAATAAAGTCAAATTCCGCAAAATTTTCTGGTATGTGACATGCCTCCAGACCCCCCTAAGTTGGCATTGCCCCTTCGGGGCACGCTCTTTGCATCACCATCCTGAAAAAGTTTTTAGGGGACCCCGAAAGATGATTTTGGGGGGGGCGCATTGCTCAGTTTCGGCTCTGAATTGAAGTGACGCCTGATCGTGCGCTGGCTATTGCGGCTGCGCCATCACATCTCTGGCCAACGCAAAAAGCAAAGTTGTATTGTATTTCTCCTTTGTAAGCCCACTTATAAAAAACCCAGCTAGAAAGCAATCACGCAATGGCAAGTGCTTATCATAATTACCAAAGATCCTTGTTTTTGTCCAGGATAGATTGGATAGAGGCATGGCCCCCGTGCCCCCACCCCCCCTTTCCCCCTCTGGCTACGCCCATGCCCTACACTTCGATGAAGGAGATTTAGGCTATACAAACTTATAATTGAGAAAAAGTTGAAAGTGGTAACAACATGAATCCAAGCTGCAATTGAGAAAAACACTTTACCAAAAAAAAAGGAAGAAATGTTATAATTTTGTTGTATTGACATCCATGAGCTAACAGCTTAGTATGCTATAGTAGGCTACCAGCAATGTTCAGACAATGAGTCTAGTTTGTGGAAGTAAAACCGCGGGAAAGTAAGCAAGTGACAAGTAGCAGTCAATGAAAGTGCGCAAGAGTTCAACAATCAAAGCTTTTATTCTTGAAGATGCGAAAATAACACAGAGCGACAGCGTCTGAGAGAGAGAAATCAAGAAAAGGAAGACACGACGCAAAGAAAAAAAAAACGTTAAAACATGCGAAAAGAAGAAAAACAGACAGCATACGCATGGCCATGACAGTGTTCCTCAATTTTTAGATATGAGCAGTAAGTTAGAGCAGCTTACTAACAAAAAACGTATCAACAATTGTTACATCAAAATATACATTAAACAATTTACGTCAAACTAATGTTGTTACCAGAAAAAAGAATTAAGTATTAAATATAATTATAATAAAGACGTAGAAAATTGGTCAACATTAGTGTTTCGTGCAATTGTTCTGATTTAACAAGCAGGGTTTCCTTGATTAACAGTTTTTGTCAGTGATCGGGTTGTGCTAAAACAATTACGTCATTGAAATTCATGCTGAGGTCTTAGTTTTCGGTCAAGTGCTTCGTAATGTCAGTCTCTTGGTTGGGCAAGCAGCTTCTAACCAAAACAAAAAGAATCCAATGCGTTTTTCAAAAAAGCCAATCTTGATTGCAAATTAACTCCAGTTCATACATTTAATATTGGGAAACGTATTCAGCACAAAAAGAGTATGATGTCGTTTACAAAATATAATGCCGTTGAGGAAACACATGCATAGGCCTAGGCCAAATAAGAAAAAATCTCCTAACAAGACTGAAATTAAGTACACAACCCAAGCGGTTTGCTTTACCAAGAGACTGACGTTACAAAGCGTTTGACCGAAAGCCAACACCACAGCACAAATTTCAATGACATATTTAACTAGGCACAATCTGATCATTGGCGAAAGCTGTTAATCAACGAAACCCTGTTAGGCCTATAATTGAGAACAATTTAACATAAATTGGTTTAGGTATAATCCTAACATGCTTATTTCGACGTAACTATGCATTTTTTTGTTTGAAAATATTGTAAGTTGCTCTTTTACTCATTTTGTTTTTGACAATGGGATGAGTAACATCTTGAAACGTCAAGAAGTTCAAAAATGTTTTCAATGAATCTGGCTGCTTGTTTTCTATTGAAACTAGTAAGAAGTTTCATGCATTATAGTGCTTCGATGTTCAGTTTTGATATGGTCTAAATTTCATAAAGCTTATTGGCTGTAAAGTAGAAAGACGTTTGGATCTGAAAACGTATTAGATGGAAAGATATCAGAATAATTCGTCCAAATTAGAAGATATGTTAGGCCTAGTTACGATTTGACAAGCGTGCAGGAAAATTTGGCATGTAGCCTACTGTAAATTTGGTAGTAGCAATGCCTGCTGTTATACTTTTCATTCTTGAGAGCACTACACACGTTCGTTTCAGCTTTGCACTGCCTTGTTTACACTGCTGACAATGACAGCTAAATCTACGTCATCAAAACGCCTTATACATGTGTTCTATTTTGCAGCTAATATTTTACAAAATTTTATAAGATTCTTTCAATAAAGGTGCGAATAAGTTAGTTCGACGAGAAAGCCGAATTAGAAAAAAAAACATTCAAGGGTCACTTATTGTTGCGAATCTGGCAAAGGTAAGACTGAAATATGAAGTTGCTAGTTTTATTTTGATAATTATGCCGAATATTGTTAGAAGTCAGTTGGACTTCTTACAATTGCAGATGACGTGTTGGTAATTCAGCTTAGACTGGATAAGAACTGTTTAAACTTACCCTGAACTCGACAAAACTTACTGAACTTCAGAAAACAAAACATTAAAAACACTAAACTTAAATTAGGATAAACACTGCATAGTGGGGAAGATTTTGTTGGACTTGTATACCGAGCATCGTAGTCTAGGCTAGCTAGGCTAACTCAAGTTCTGCGATGCTTGTTCTTCCGGTACGGTAAAAACGGAGACAGAAAAAATTTACTCTCCAATTTTATTTTTAAATCAGTGCTACTACGTTTTACTGTTCTCGACCTGGGTTGATTTCCTTCCCAGGTTACTGTATTTTCTGATGAAGCTTGGCGTTCATTGCCAAGCGAAACGTCAAAAATAAAATTGGAGAGTAGATTTTTTCTGTCTCCGTTTTTACCGTACCGGAAGAACAAGCAGCGCAGAACTTAAATTAGGACATGACAATTTTTAGTAAGCTTGAACTTTAACTCGATTACAAATGCTTCGAATTCGCCGCCCTGGGCCCCAGAAGAAATACCAAACTGCACAGTATTTGATGTACAATCGGTGGTGAAAGTAGAAAATATTTCTTACCGGTACTGCGCCAGAAGCCCAGAACAGTGTAGTGAAAGTAAACAAAAATTTTCGTAGTTGCTGATAAAAAGAGGCAAATGAGTCTTAGGTAACCACTTATCCAGCCATAGAATCCTAAACGCCTTGACCATACCCAAAACTCTAAATTTTAACGAACTATGAAATATTAGATAATCCGAGCATGGTTAAAACGCAAATAACCAATTCGTCTCTGAGTTAGAATGAATTGCTAATCTGAGACTCGAAACAATGCCCTGTAGTACTGTTGCCTGCATTTTGGAGAGTAAATGGTTTGCCATAAAACTATTTTTGACACCAAATTTGAAAAAGATATTTGAGCGGGGGGGGGAGAGTAAGTACAAAATATTCCCAAAATCTACTTTTGACTCATTATTCTCAGATTTTTACCACAAACGTAGCGGCACATTATCAATCAAGAACATAACCACATAATCCAAATCAAACACTCAATTATTTAAAAAAATTCCATAAAGGCTCAGAGTGGTAGGCAGTGGCGTGGACAGGGGTAGGGGCACTGGCCCCACTTTTTTGACGAAGCTTAATCTGAAGTGTAATTAAAACATTCTTATGAAATACCTTAAACTTTACTTAGTTTCAAAAGCTCCCTCATCTTTACCATTGCTTCATTTGCGACTAATTTTTGCGCCATGTGAATTTCGACATTACTTCTCAACAAAAAGCGCTTGTTAAGCATTATTGCATCATAGCAGCGCAATGGGATCAAATATTTAAGTGTTAGTACAGAGAAAAAGCAAAACTGCATCGCAAAAAGGCAATCGAATATGGGAGCAAAAGAAAAGAATGTTCAGTTAAAAATTATTTTAAGAAGAATAGGGACTTTTTCGCTGTGTTTGTTGTTCTACGTGTGTCTTGTTCGTGCATACCATACGGAGACAAAATCGTTGGATTTTCTTATATAATGCCGTGCAGAAGGCAGTTTGATTAGTATTAGGGTAGATATTAGCGAACAAGGATTGCCTGCCTAGGTCTACAGTAAATAATTACCTCCATATTCATCGGTAAACAGTGGCGTCGTGCCATTGGGGAAAGCGGTCCCGCGCCCCCCCAAATTTTCTGAGATGTGTCGCTTTTTACAATTTAAAAAGTTGAAAATTGAAATATAAAAAATTTAGCCAGTGCCATTTCGTTTTCATCCTTCAAACTAAAGGTGCGTTCACCGATACGCGGCAACGCGATACGCGGCACGCGACAAAAATTTTTCGAACCTTGTTTTATTTTACTGTTCACCGATCTCGCGAAAACCTGCAAAATCCTTCTACAGTTACTTACATTATAACGTTACTCGCGTCATCGCGTGCCGCGTACCGGTAAACGCGCCTTAACCCCATACCCCCCCCTCTTTCTTATACTACAAATTCCAATTTTTGTTTTTTAACTGTTGCTTCAATCAATCATTTCGACTCAAGAGTAAAGTTAGTTTCTTGATCTGTAGTTAGAATTTAGGGAACATTTTGCATGCGTTGTTAAAGATTATAGCCTATAGAACACACCTTACACGTGATCCCATCAAATGCGTCTAAGCTAATAATGATCGCAGCCTCCTTTCATTTATTTTAGCCCAGCTTCTGCTTTTAGACATGGGCTACTAAAACATTTTTGTATTGTCTGACACTACAATAGTGACTGCACTTACTGCAGGATACGGGTATATCCTCTTTCGATAAGAGAGTGTGCTGAAACGAGTGTTTTTTATGTGAAAACCGTAAAAATCCGTTGGCGGGTGGGGGCATATATAGCGGCTGGGGCTTCGCCCCCAGACCCTCAGCAATGTTCTCCCCTTTGTTAAATCGTGGAGCCACACTCATTGCGCATAAAGTCCATAATTAAGAAGCGGTTTAAGGTACAAAAATAAATTTTGATTTGTTATCCAAAAATTGGGGCATCACGACATATTTTGGTATTTTTTCCAAACTTTCTTTTTTCGTGATGTTACCGGTACTCAATGCTAAATGCGGCTTTTACAAAGTTTGTAAATTTGTGATCAGTATCTGTTTAAGTTATTACACGGGCCCCTACAAATTTTTTGACCGCACGACGCCTCTGTCCCTAAACAAAATAAATACGATTAACTTGAGGCAAAAATTGAAATATGGGAAGACAGCGTGAGCCTAACGCCTTGGCCTGAACAGGCCGTGTTTTTGAAGTTTTTAGCCTATTGTAATTTACCCCCCCTGAATATTCGGCTGGCTATTCCCTTGGTGGCAGGCCTACTGACTGAGTAAATTTTTCCATCTCTGCTGCCTTAATCCAAATAGGCCTAAATCCTCTCATAAAAATACCAATTTCCACGTGAATGTGGCCAAACTTTTGTGTAAGAAAATGCCTAGTCTAGGCGGGTCCTGGAAAATTTTTGGGTTGCAGACGAGACCCTTAAACAAACCCTGTTATTTAGCTTACGGGCACTTTCAACAAAAGGCTGTTCGCATTCAAGAATTTTGATTTTAATGAAAAGTTTTCAAATCAATTCCATACAAAAATAAATTTATTAAATAAAATTGAGCCCATCCTTGAAATTTCTTTTTTTTTTGATGATTTGACTTGTGGAATGTGCTGTAAGCTGGATTTAGATTTAAAATCTTTTACCGGTACGGCGTTCCGGCAGCAAATCTTTTTCCGGAACGGCGTACCGGACCGTTCTGGCTTACTTTCACCACTGTGTACAATAGTTCATCTCCTATGCGGGTTACGCGCTCCAGTCAATGAGCCAATTTACATGAGCGGGTTTGACTATGTGGGTCAGGCCTACACGCTTCAGTTTCAGTTTAGGAGATTCTTTTGCTCAACCCGCTATTCTTTCAACGCGAAAACAGAAGTGTAGAGATTAGGATGCACAGCACACATCTAGAAATGAATGCTATACGTTTATGTTTCAGGAAGAAGACTGAGATATCGTCTTCATCTTAATGATAAATTCCAGTCTTGCCAGAAATACAAACACCAGAAAATCATTCAAAATCACCAGTGAATCAATAAGTCCATGAGTCACTTAGAACAGCAGATTTTTGGCATTAAACGGACAAAACTATCAAAGCTTAGATTTGAAACTGACGATTGAACGCCTTTAATAAAATGGAATATGTTAAAGTCAATTCTAACACCACACAACCAAAGGATTTGGAAAACAGTTTTGTTCGAAATAAAGAGTCTCTTCAACAAGACAAGTCTGATCAAAGCCACAGCCTTGCTCAAAACAGTTTCTCTCCAAATAGCAGTCTTGCCACAGAAGTCGCCTTAATTGTTCCGAAAGACAATTTTGCTCTGGAAGATGAACTTGTTCTGCAATTGAAGCAAGTGTGCTGCCGAAATGGAAAGGAACTCGATCCTATGCACTCTGCTCCGATTCTTCATGAAATGGCCAGAGTTTATCACAAGCGCAGTCCTGACCATTTCAGTTTGATTAGGAGTGCTGCTTTATACAATGCTGCCATTGCAAGGTCACCTGACAACAAAGGTGAGATAGAAAAGGATCTTCGGCAGTTTTGCAATAATCTTCTGGTTGAAGCTGGAGCGACAAATAAAAATGCTGACCTAATTCACAAGTCAATTCAAGTCAAACAATCAGTGATCAAAATGCGGGACCAGGTTGAAGTAAAGTTGAAGGAAATTGAATCCATTCCTGATGATGTTAAAAAAGCAGACTTAACCAAGCTTGAACAAGAAAAATCACATAAAATGAAGGGACTGCAGGATGACATTACTAACAATTACACCGATATCATGGCTGACATTGGCAGTTACTGTGAAAACGTAATGGGGAAACCGAGTTGTAACTTTGCCTTAGCTGGAATGGGTTCACTGGCTAGGAAAGAAATTACCCCTTTCTCTGACTTTGAAAACATTTTACTGCTGGAGAATTCTGCAAGCAAACAAGAAAATTTTGAAGAAATATTGCATTATTTTAGATGGTATTCGGTCATTTTTCAAATTATTCTGATTAATTTGCAGGAGACCATCATTCCGAGTGTTGCAATACCGTCTTTAAACGACGAATCATCGAAGCACGGTGACTGGTTTTATGACGCTTTCACTACTCGTGGGGTGTCATTTGATGGAATGATGCCCCACGCTTGCAAGTTTCCACTTGGCCGACAATTCACCAAAAACAAACCTTGGAAAACCGAGTTGATCAAAACCGTGGACGATATGTTAAAATATCTCAGCAGTGACGCTAGCTTGAAAAATGGATATCATTTGAGCGATATTCTGACAAGAACTTGTTTCGTCTACAGGGACAAGAATGTTTACGACGAATTTGAAAAGGGAGTATTTGAGCAAATTGAAAACTCCGCAAAGGAAGGAAAAATCGTGAAGGAAGTCAAAGAGCAAATACTAGATGATCTTGGAAAGTTTGCAATTCGACCCACTTTTTCAGAGCTAAAAGCAAAGGAAAAACTCAATGTGAAACAAGTGGCTTACCGAAGCACCACTTTGTTCATAACAGCCTTGGGAAGAATCTGCAACATCCGTGCTTCATCCTGCTTTGAAATTGTTGCAAGCTTAGCTCAGAAACAAGAAATTAGCGAGTATGCTGAGCATAAGTTGAACTATGCTGTCGCGCTGGCCTGCGAAATCAGACTGAGATGGTACCACAAGAACAAAAAGCAATGCGACGAACTTGTTAATGATGCTCGCCATAAATCTTCCGCAATGAACAATCTGCTTGGCATAGTTGGAAAAAACAGCACCATTAGTTACTTCAACATTGCATACGCTCTCCAATGTGACGTTTCTAAGCGTTTGCATATGAAAGATTCTTGTTTTAACCTTGGCTCAAACCACCATGCTCTCAACTTTGGACCGTGCTTTGAAGATCAAGATCATTTGCAATTTTTTCCAGCTCAACAAAAGAATATCGACAATTTTTCAAAAAACTCTTTTAATTTCGATGAATGCTTGAAACGTATGGAGACTAAGGCTACTGATTCTACCCCGCATTTAAAAGCTGACGAAGACAGCTCGCAACTGGAATCAACTTCGTTCAATTTTTGTTGCAATGCGCAAGAATGTTTACAGAACAAGGGAAAAGCTGTTTACGTAAAAAAATCTTGCCGCAAATGTCCACACAAGCATCCTTCCAAAACATTGTCCCAAAAGTTGCTTCTTGCTCGCAACTACTTTCAAATTGGTTGCAGCTTAGCAGCAGTAGACCGAACAAAAACACGGGAATACTTTGAAAACTCAAAAGGCCTGAGCGAGCAGGTGTTGAAGCAAGCCACTGCAGATAAAGACAATGCTGGAGCTCTTCGACTTATTGGTCAATGTTTGCTGCATTTGCAAAAGTCGGAAGAAGCTTTAGCTTGCTTCGAAAAACTGCTGAAAATGCGAAACGAAATGTCTGAAAGCTTAGACAAAGGTAACGATATTGCTGATATCTTGCATTGGATTGGTTTATGTCTAGTGACATTGATGAAGCCAGAAAAAGCAGTGACTTATTTTAAAAGATCGCTGGAAGTCAAAGAAAAAGCGTCATCTAATTTTTGCGGGTCGCTTGAAGTTGCAGTCACATTGCATTGGCTTGGCCGCTGTTGTTTAAGTTTACGCCGAGGAAACGAAGCTTTGGAATATCTGTTAAAGTCGTTGCAAATCAAGCAAAAAAATTCGGATTGTACATTTATCACCAGCAGTGAGAAGGACATTGCTATGGCAATGTTTTGGGTTGGTCGATGTTTCTTTTTTATCAACAACCCACATGCAGCAATATCATATTTTAAAAGATCACTACAAATCCAAGAAAATACATTTGTGGATGTCACCCAACAAGAGGAACTGGTACCGACTTTATATTGGACTGGAAGATGCCTATTAACCTTAAATGCAGCAGACAAAGCCCTCGAATGCTTGAAAAAAACTCTGTTTTTGGTGGAAAAGAAATCGGTTGATGTTAGCTGCGATAAAAGCATTGCGACTTTGCTCAATTGGATTGGACAGTGTTTCATGAAAAAGAACAATACTGACGAAGCAATGATCCACTTCAACAAAGCACTTCGAATTCAAGAAACTGTATCAGTAGACACAGATGTTGATGGTGATGTAGCCAATACACTTCATTGGATTGAGCGATGCATGAAACTAAACGTCACTCGGTGAAAGTGCGATTGAATAATGGCTACGCAGGGCCGCATTTGCTAACAGGCTTTGCGAGTTGAAGCTTACTGGTTTCGAAGCAATAGGAGCCTCGACACGATTACGGAAGGGTTCGACAGGATTATGGAAGACATTTTTTCATTTTCTTATTTTTCGAGGTTGACCATGAGGCTTTTTTTGGTCTAGGACAGGGATGGGTAACCCCTGGCACGCGTGCCGAACTTGGCAGCAGAAGTCTCATTGACCAACACATGGCCCTTCAATTTTTTTGTGTAGGACATTTGAGGGTGCAAAGACCTTTTTTTTGCTCTTCACCAATATTTTCAGAGGAAATCAGGACATCTGCGGACGTGAAGGCCTTTTTTTGCCCTTGGAAAGATTGGGCCATTGATTTTAGCCGATTTTGGCGCGCAGACCGAAAAAGGTTGCCCATCCCTGGCCTAGGGTCTCTGATTGTTTCAATCCGGCCCTGAAGCTGCGGCACACACCTCACGGGCCGATTTATGGTATTATTGGCCGATCCAAAGGGGAGGGTAAAGGGCTCGGAGTTATACTTATGAATGCGTTGGTAGTTTGCTTTTTTTTTTTTGATATGTACAAAGACACAAAATGAACCTTTTTTAATTTCTAGATACACCTAAAAAATTTCAATGGACACCTATATTTTTGTTAACGACATGGCCTAGCGATATCGCGCGCAATTTACTCATTTTACGTGATGGGTTCGATTCACGGCTGGAGCCGATCGTATTTAACATATATATTTAGTTTTAAATCGAAGAGCCCTGGATGGTTCACTTCACGGTCTTCCTCAATCTACTAAATTTGCTGTTCATTATGAGTTAATTTGAAAATAACCTCAGTTATTATGATTATTACATCTGATGCAATTCAGCAAAACAACACATATGCACCGCAAGATGCAACAAAACATATGCACCGATATCAACACTTTATGAAGATGTGCCGAACTAGTTCTTTTAGAATTTGCTTTTGGGTAGTTACGCCAGTGATAGTTTCAACTGTTTTATTGTTAGAGTAGTCTTTTTATATAATTTTTGTAAGCTCGTGTTCTTGTGAAAATCGCCGTGCATTTTTTGATAAAAAAAGTACATGACCTTAAACCAGTGTTGAAATCGTAAATAAACTATATTGCCTCCATCTTTTTTTCTGTTTTGTTAAAATTAGTTGTAGCTTGTCAAGATCGATGCAATTTGTTAATTGGAGCTAAGTGCATAAATTTGATCTTTTATCGAAATTGGGTTTTACAATGTATTTATTGTATGTATTTATTGGATTATTGTATGTATTTATTGGATTTATTTATTATTGTATTTAAATAAATTTATTATTGTATTTATTATATATTTAAATAAATAAATTTATTATAATATATTATTGTATTTCTTATTCAATTCATTTGGACGTTGACTTGATTGCATCCAAAAAGGCCATCAGTTGTTATCGTTACCATCTGATATTTTTCGATCTAGTACTATTCATCCATTTCTTCGTCTTTTTTCACTATATTTCTGTATCTTTTGCTCAGCTTTTTATTAGCTTTATTCACCTGACGAGCTCTAATGAGAGCGAAACCGGTCGTGGATTGCTACTTCTATCCGCAGTAATGTTATTTTATAATGTTTTCTTTGTTTTTCTTGAAATTAATCTAGCTAACTCCATTTGTCTGTTCTTTTTCTCTTTTGCAACTGCTATCCTTCTTTTCACTGTATTGAATGCCCAAACGCCAGATTGAGTAATTTTGTTGTGTGGTTTTCGATATGGTCCTCCCTGATTGTTATCACTGATGAGGGACGAAATCCCAAAACAGGATGGCTCAGGTCTTATCTTGTATTATTGTATTTATTGTATGTAATGTATTTCTACAATGTATTTATTGGGTTTTACAATGTATTTTATTTATTGTGCCATAGGCTACTTGGTTTTAGCCATGTCTGTGCTCAAGTTGTGACTTTTTCAGAAAATTTGAGCTTTACTTCTAGATACTTTTTTTTGTTTTTCGCATCGCTATTTTAGAAGTGAGAAAGGAAAATTGTAACGGAGGCTGCAGACTCATGACCCAAAAGATCCTTTTGCAGCCTCCCAGTTGCGTAAGGACTGCATGTAGTACTTATTTATCGCCGATGCATGTTGCGTATGACCTAAATAAAGAGCCTAGCCTGTTTGTCTGTTCACAGTGGCAGAAAGATAATGTTGTTTTCTTCATTGAATTCGTTTTCATCTTACTGATAAATGACAAAAAAAGAAACCTTTTATCATGAAATATCATGCACCGTTTTATAAAAGAAATCAAATGGTTACAGCAGTTGCTCTAACAGTAGGCCTACTGATGTCAACCGATTGAATAAAATGTTACAAGTTGACCGGCCGGTTTGCGTCACTAGCAACGAGAAAAGATCTGGGATTCGATTCCCGGGCCGTTGAAATGGGACACAGTGTTGCCAACGGCTCGCCACCGCTGCAATGTTTCTTTGGAGTTATGTTGTTCATGCGCTAAGCCGTGGAGATGAGCCCGGCCACTTGTTACAGGTTTTAGAACAGGGTTTTTCAACCGGGACTTCTCGCACCCCTTGGGGGTGTGACGTTGCATTTCTGGGGGTGCGAAGGATATTTCAGTTGTTTTGGTTTGTATGAAGAGTGCTATCGTTTTCGATTGCATTATAGTCAATGGTTTCAGCGCTGCCTTATTGTGCGTATTGTAAGTAACGCGAGAGTACATCAAAACATTTTGAGGGTGCGGCACATTAAAAAGGTAGGAAACCATTGCTTTAGTGCAATACCGCGGGCATAATGAAGATTAGATTTTTGATGCAACAAGTTGAATTTGCAAATTAATAAACCTTGTTTACGTCGTGCCACTATCTCCCTCTTATATCTTTCCAGCTGTGTA
Source organism: Trididemnum miniatum (assembly GCA_964006365.1). Taxonomy (NCBI): domain Eukaryota; kingdom Metazoa; phylum Chordata; class Ascidiacea; order Aplousobranchia; family Didemnidae; genus Trididemnum; species Trididemnum miniatum. The sequence continues at coordinate 4,362,188 of OZ023235.1, read as the reverse complement.
GGTCTATTCACGTTTTCATAACCGTAGTATAGCTTTCTCCTGCATAATATTTATGGAAGAGTAAATCCGCCTACATTTTAGGCTACATTTTGACTACAGATACAGGACATACTCCTCGGTTTTAAAATGACAATCTATCAGTTAACAGCTGTACCTAAAATTTCTGCAGTTTATATTAAAGTTATTTCATTTCGGAATGCAATGAATATGGGATGAAAGCAGCTTAAGGAGGAAGATTATAGCTATAGCAATTCTTAAGATTGGATGCTGCGACAACACAGGCCGCGTTCACACATAGTGGTTTTCGCAACTAGGCACGAAACTTCATTTTGATAGGGTAAACGCGTTTTTTAAGATTTTAAAAACTATTTCAGCAATTCGAATAGGTAACTATTTCAGTTTTTGAATCACTGAAACAAGTTCGAAAAGAATTAAAATAGTTTCTGCAATAACAAAATGAAGTTTTGTACCTGGTAGCGAAAACCTCCTTGTGTGAACGCGGCCATAGATTCAGCTGTCATCATCAACAGCGTACGCACGCTACTTTTTCGGTTTGTTGGTTACCGCTTTGCTTACCCTGCTGCTAATGGCAGCGCTGAATCTGTGTTGTCGGAACGTTTAGTTTTAAAAATTACTGAGCTTTTATTTTATCTTTTTAAGCCATTTTCGTCCCATATTTATTGTATTCCAAATTAATGCTATTAATATATTTTTACATGTTGCATGATCATTGTTTATGCTTGTAGTTCAGCTAGAATCACAGATGAAAATCTGTTTTACTGACAATTCTATTTGAATGAACATTCAACTTAAGTAGGCTATTGTTCAAATTAACTGCATCCATGGAGTTTTTATACAAATTTTTACTTTCTTTCCTCTAATAACTATCAAGCAAGTGCTTTAACTATCAAACAAGTATCATCTGCAAATAATCTAGTATTGATTGCGCTACTATATTATTTGCAGATGATATTTGCTTGATAGTTAAAGCGCCAACCATTAATGAAACAAAAGTTAAATTAAATGCTGAACTGAATAACGTGAGTGCCTGGATGTCAGCTAATAAACTGACATTAAATCCTGCCAATGCAATGTATAAATTACAATCCAAAACTTACATTAACAACACCTAAACTGGAAATTACATGTCCAAACGGCTCAATTTTAAGTAGCCTACAACAAAAGCCAAATACTTGGGAGTGATAATTGATGGCAAATTGAATTAACAGAACATGTCAAACCAATTGAGACCCAAGTAGCACGATCAGTGGGTATCCTAGGTAAGCTTAACTATAACTAACCACAAAAAATACTACTAACTCTCTACTATTCACTTATTCACCCTTACTTATTGTACGGGCTAGTCGAATATGGTAATACTTTTCCTACATATCTTAATAGATTAAGTAAACTACAGAATAAGGCTATTAGAATTATACACGGTAGTAACTGTAATCTCTCGACGTCTTTGCTTTACTGTAATCTGTAAATTTGATGTTTTGCCTTTTATAAATTGATTAAATTTGAAATACCTAAATTTGTCCACGAGCTGATCAATAACAAATTACCTTCTCCATTTAATTTGTGAAAACCAACTGTTTACATGATCGTGTGACGAGATTTGCTATCAATGAGCAGTGATATATCCCGCTGTATAAAATTGAAAGGACTCAATTCTCGATGAAATTTATTGGTGTCAAGGTTTGGAACTCAATTCCTATAATGGTTAGAAACCTTTTATTAAGTAAATTTAAAAAACAGTGTAAAAACTTACTACTAAATGAAGTCACCCAAGTTGGAATCAGTTGATAATAATTGCTTCTCTAAGCTGGGCAAACCTTCAGACGGTCTTCGATCATTGTGTTTCTTTTTTCTTTTTACACATTTAAACAAACATAAAAAAGGAAAATATAGCTTCGTAAAAAATAATTTTATGTTTTCGTATGCAGTAGGTCTATGCTTGACTCAGCAAGTGGTTGGCCTATATCGCTCTTATGTAACGCCGCAAGGTTGCTGCTTGACTCGAAGACCTCACGGTCAAATTCGCAGTCACCTTGTTGCTACTATTTCACTCTGCATTGTACGTTATTTAATTGCTGTATATTGTGTTATTAGTAGCGACGAATAAACAAAATGAAATTATAAAACTATGTTTTAAAAACAATTTAAACTATTGTCGTGATGCTAACTCACTAGTAGTCGATGTTACGGCATAACTTTGTGACGTCATACCATCGATGACGTCATAAATTCCATTACTTTTCTAATAATCTTGACAAGGTGTCTTTTAGCATTAGATGGGCTACGGCTTAAACGTGGCAATTTTTGTTTTTATCTGCAACGATGTCGGATAAAACCCCAAGAAAGCAAGCATCCATCCTTAATTTATGAAATCTTGCTGGGCTCTCGCAAAGAGAAATGGCAAAGCGTTTAGACGTCAACCAATCCACTCCGTTTCGGCTGATAAAACAGGTTGCCAAAACTGGGTCAGCAACACCACAAAGGAAAAAAATGCTGAAGGAAGCACAAAACAAGTCCGAGAGATGATATTTTCGCATTGAGACAGAGCAAGTTGGACCCCAGAAAAACCTGCTTTGATTTGCAGAGAGATTTCGCCCTTACTGAAACCGAGATTAGTGCAGTGAGAAGGTGTCTCATCATGGGAGGGAGGAAAGTAGGGTGTTATCAAACAAGGTTTTTTGAACTTATCAAATAACAAATAATTTTTGACGATTCAAATCAAATAATCAAATTAATCAAACAATTTTTTATAGCTGCAAATGCGGGCGCATGAAGCACAAAATATTAATCATGGAATCCCTTAAGGAAGATCTCAACTTAGTAATAAACAGTCCAGCAGCACTGAAGCATCTTCCTCTTTACCTGAAGATAGTGGAAGGGTGTTCAGACTAATTTTCAGTTTTCTGAGCGCTTTGGGACATAGATTTTATGTGGTCAACATGTGGAATGGTGCGTGAATGCGCAATGCACACTCACACAAGTGTTGTTGTTATGCTCTTTGTACATGCTTGCATCACAAGATGTGTTTCGACGTCTTAAAAGTTGTAAATTCCAAGTGAATAAAATTGTTTGAAATTCGGCAAAAAATTATTTGAAAATTTTTCAAACAATGTAAATTTTCAAATAATCAAATATTTGATTGTTTGATAAAAGCCCAAGAGGAAAGCCATCTGACCAGTCAAATCAGAATCAATTTATTGGTTTGCGCAAACATAGTCACCGCAATTGCAATGAATGAAAAGAGTGCTTGTGTTTCACATAACGCATAACACATTAGATTCATGCAACTATGCAGCAACAAACTGAACAGCGAAAGACCATTTTATGGTCATTAGAAGTCGAGCTGCCCATTGGCAGATTATTTGTGTCGTCTTGATTTTTAAAGGCGCAACGTACAATACTAGCAGAAAACGAAAAAGCAACTTAACGAAAAAGCTCAAAAAGGCACAAAAAAAAACGTAACAACACACCACAAAAACTTGTAAGAGACTGCACAATTAATAATTATTAAATATTTGCTTCTTAACTGTTTGTTGAAGCCATACCTTGACATATTTTTCATTTCAAAATGCAGCTGTTAACAGACATGAAAAAGAAAAGTTATGACTGGGCTAAGAAGCACAAAAGTTGGACTGCCGATCATTAGAAGAACGTCTTGACTTGTTTACTGTTAAAAGTCACTTTTTTCGTAAAGACAAACACAGTCAGTTAGTTGGAAAAAGTGCTGGAGAAAAATTGTCAGCTGCTCACATCAACCAGTCTGTCACACATCCGAAGAAAAAGATGTTCTGGGGTAGCTTTAAAGGTGCTTGGTCCAGTGGCGTAGCGAGAAATTTCAAGAGGGGGGGGGGCATAATCCCCACATTTTTTTCAAGCGTATCTTTTTTCGGCCGAACAAAGTTGAAGCTGATTGAAAAGCAAGAAAAGTTCTAGGGGTGTCCGGGGGCATGCTCCCCCGAAAAATTTTTGAAAATTTACATGCTACAATGGCTATTTTAGTGCTTTTTGAATAATTTTCACGCAAATTTGAAATTTATTCAAAAAGCACTGAAATAGCCATTGTGGCATGTAAACTTCCAAATATAATACATTTTGTTGGCAGATTTTCGATTACGCGTGCTTTAGGCTTATTGCAATCAAAGAGGTTCGAAATTACGAAAAAATTGTATACATCAAAAACATTTTTGAAAATGGCTGGTGGGAGGATGCATTACTTCTCATCCTACCCCCCTGGATCCGCCGCTGGTCATAAGCTTCAGAAACCATCAAAAGAGTCTAGCATATTTTAGTCACTTGGCACCATTAGTTTTGTTCTTTTTTACTAAAAAGCCGAGTCAAAAGGGGAGGCCATGGCACGATGTCCCCCGCCCCTAAATACGCTCCTTGTTGGGTCTTTGGTACCTGCGGAAGAAAGGATGAACACTGACCGCCATATCGACGTTCTGACACGAAAAGCATTTACGGATTCGAAAAGGATGTTTCCAAATGGAAAAGGAAGTTTTCAACATGTTTTGGCACCACATTATTCCTCAAAAAAAAAAAAAAAAAAACTACTAAAGTTTTACGTAAAAATAGAGTTCAGGTATTGGAGTGGCCAGGAAACTCTCCCGATTTAAATCCGATTCAAAATCTTTGGGCAATAATCAAGTGTCGGTTGAGAAAAATGGACTGCACCACCATTCGGAACCTTGTGGAGGCAATAATTGAAGAGTGGTACCACAATGGAGAGATAGCGGAAAAGCGCCAAACATTGGTGAAATCGATGCCAAATGGTGTTAATAGGTTAATGACCTACTGAAAGCTCGTGGAAGACACATCAAATATTAATTCATTGTATTCGTTAATATTTAGCTATTTTATGCTGTGCTTTTTGTTATATTAAAAAAGAAAAACGCGACATCTATTGGCTTGTGATTTCTCTTCTGATAGGTGGTTATTAGCAGCTGGTATTTTCCACGATCTCAAGCACACCAACCTGGCCTCAAATGGTACCTGTAAAATCAAATTTGAACAACATCCCAAGCAGAAAATTACAAATATACTGATAAATAAAAAACAAGAGTTGCTGCAAGCGACAAATTTTGACAAGCCTGCTTAACTGTGGTAATTCCAACGCCTATAACAGAAACTCTCTGATACATAACGATAGGTAACACAAAACACACAACAGTACCAGTAGATTTGGTAAAAACAATACAAATTTTCTCACTTGTTTTTTAAATTACAATGCACACTACATTCATGTGGGTAGATTGAGCGCTATTATCCACAAATTCAAGTTGTTTTTTTTAACATTTTAGAGACCTGGCATGGATCCCCAAACATATATAATAAACATAAACCAGGTACCGGTATGCATATACCCAAAATCAGGGAAAATTGTAGAGAAAAATAGTTTTTTTAAAGCAACTAAAATCTTCCCTAAAAAACCTGCCAAACCTACACTTGCTCGAGTTAACCATAGCATCCTTGATCCAGCTACCTTTACATGTTTCTGCTACCAACCAACTTTAGCCTAATCTTATCACAAGAGTATCAACTGTCTGGCAGCGGTCTAAAATGTCTAGGCTACGCATACTGGTACCAGTAGCTTACGGTTAGGCTACTGATATCTGTATGCCTAGTCTAAAATAGAAAGCCTGCCCAGTTTAAATCTGCATCAAGTATCAACTATCATAGAGCTCTTACTCGAACTGACTTGATCAGATGCAGCAGCCTAGCAGGGCTAAACACCAGTCCCGTTATGCCATGAGCCTGAGCTAGTCGGAATTCCTTTTGATCTGCCAACAGAGCAGCTCATACAAAAATTGAACAAGGAGTCCAAAAACGTCATCAATAACCTTTGTCGCGTCACCATTTGGCTGATTTGCATACGAAAAAACTTGAGCTGCAGACAAAACAGGGATTCCATTTAAAAATTTATATACAGGGCCGGTGCTAGAAGCTGCGGGGCCCAATAATGGAAGCTCTCCATGCATGCTGCATGCTCTCCACTAAAAGCAATTGTAAACTGAAAATGAAATGAACCTCTTTTAAAACCATCAGAGTTCAGATATTTTCTTGTAAACAGCAAACCCACGTGATTAAACAAATGCGCCCGTTTTTTTTCCTTACCAATGCTTGGTTTTAACAGCTGCAGATTTTTTATTTAATTTAGGAGAAAACAAAATGATCTACAAGTATTATGCACCAAAGTACGTATTACTTCGTATACAAACTTTGCTATGCTCCGGCTCAACTTTCAGTACTTTCCCCTACTTTGTATGTCATAAGTAGGGCGAGTTTCTGCAACTTTTGCAACTTTTTTTTACAGCTTCGGGAGGCTTCTAAGTAGCGAAAAATTTCATTAGAGCATCTATAGAGCTGTTTGCCAACATTTTATTTTGCAACTTTTTTGGTTTTTAGAGGCAACTTTTTTTTGCAACTTTTACGAAATATTTTTAAAAAATCTCGCAAAAAGGTATGAACAGTCATGTCTAATTATTTTACAAATTTACTAATAATTTCCTAGATGTAAGTAAGCCTGCGTTACGTCTACTTTGTTTTAATGCAAGGAGTAATTGTCACAGAATGCGCAATGAATGAGGTCTTCCAGCGTCATTTATTTTGTAACAATAGGCTCGCTATATTCTGTAATTATGAGCTTCAGCATGCTGGGCAAAGCAGCTGTTAGCTAAAGACCGTCACTTTGCTCAAGACGATGTTTGGAAATGTTTAGCAGTGTACCGGTATTTCAATAAATCATGTTCATGTCAATAATAGACACAAACTTTGATTACTGATTTCACCGCTTTTTAAATTTTTTCATGCAACTTCACAACTTTTGTAAAATAATTGCAACTTTGCGAGCAACTTTGCAACTTTTGTTAAAAATAAACGCAACTTTTTTATTTTTTTAGTGCAACAAAAACTTGCCGTAGTCATAAATCATAGCCTAATACAGAAAAAGAACCCCACTTGCGCGGGGCCCCTTAATGTGCGGGGCCCAATTTGGCAAAATCGGCTTAAAACCGGCCCTGTTCATATATGATCAAAACATGGAAAGAAATAAAAAATTTAAAAAATTTGGCGATAGAACTTCAAAAGGTAATGAAAAAAAAAAAAAAATTAAGTGCACAAAAAAAGTTAAGGAGTGCTGCAGCTCTTATGTACGAACCGCCACTGATTGATCCTCTTTTTAGACAACAAAAACTCGGATACCGCACTGTAAGATGTGACGTCACAAATGCAATGACTTCATCACTTTTTTTTGACGTCATTCTTACCTACATCAACGTACTTAAAGTAATTTAACATCAAAGTCTTTTCAGATTGACTATTTCAAGAGTAATATTATAGTGGTAATATCCTAAAAATTAACAGTGATGCAATTAATTCAAACAATACTGTGTAAGCACATTTTTGTTTTGATTAAATTAAGATGTGACAATGGAGTCAGATTAGTTAGAAAGCATTACCGTAGTATTTTGCCTCAAGCGTCATGTTCTGCAGTAGAGCGGTAAGTTTTACGCAATGTTGACAAAACGTTGAGTTCTTGAATAGCTGTGATGTAGTACCCAGCGTAGATCGTTTCCGATAAAACAGAGGTAGACCGCCGGGGATATTTCATTCAAGCTGCCAGGTTCTTGAAATTTGTAGAAAATTATTAACTAAATAGCTATGCAGTTGAGCCGAAGCATGTAGTTCATGACAGCAAAGGTTCTAGTTTGTTGTGCCATATTGATTTAGCTATGCTTATAAATGGTAATTGACAAGAGACATTTTTGTTGGAATATACCCAGCAAGGTGCGTAACCATAAGCCAGTGGTTCTCAAACTGTGCGTCGCGACGCCCTGGTGCGTCGTTTTAGTTTTTAAAGGGCGTCGCAAAATAATTTGGATTACTGGTACATGATGCGACTAAATTTTTAAGCAGAGTTTTGATTCATTTTTCGCAAAAATTAACGGCTATAATTGATTTCACAACAGCTTACATCTTTTTACTTCCTTCTGTCTTCAACTCAGTAGTATAGACCTATATTTTTATGCATTCTAACCTAACCCTATTTGTTGTAATTACTTGATATTCGGTGCGGTTGATGCTGCTATTTATTTTTGTTCAATAATCAGCCTATTGGTATGGTGGTAAAGACATGGTTTTCCGTGCAAAAAGTCAAGAACGCGACTTCCAAACCGTCCAAATGCTAAACATCACGGAACAGAACTTTGTTTTGGTCATTGTGTAGCAGAGCATAAATCGCTTGACAAAAACGAACGATGTAAGTTAATTATAGTTTCTTCCGTCCGTCCGGAAAATGCTGGTTAGTGATATTGTAGGCTGCATCCGACCAGGAATTGATCCGAAACAAAAGAGATAGCGCTTTTACCGTTTCAGATGACGATTTTCTGAATTCTGGAAGATGTTGTTAGCAGCGGGGGCCCCATAGCTTTTGTTTAACGTAGTGTACAAATTACCCTTGTATTTGAGAAACTTAGTTGGCTATACTCGGTGAAGAAATACCGATGATTTTAATGATAATATTCCTAGCTACCGACAGCAAAGTAGCGCGCGGTTGTCTCCGTGAAATGATATCCAAAAGGTTGTGGGGTAATCGTAGTGATAAAAAATGTTACAGTTGCAAAATGCAAACACAATATTTTGTTCTAAAAAATTTTACATTTGAGCTATCCTACCAGTGCGTCGCGAGATTGAAAATTGCTTGCGAGTGCGTCGCGACAAGAAAAAGTTTGAGAACCACTGGTGTAAGCTGAAATATCTATGTTCATTCAAAGACCTTAATGCGTTCAATCTTTTTTTTAGTAGCTTCTTAAGATTGTGATAACCTTGGTAATGGTACCGAGTAAACATTTGGATCAAGGCTGTGTTTTCTTACAAAAGCGTCTGATGGTAGGCGTGATGCCTTGGGGCTACGCCAAGAAAATACGATTGGGCGTATTTAGGTCTTTGGATGCACAATTGTGCAATGCGCATACTGTAGGCATAGAATAGATATTTCAGATTATGGTAATGTGCCTCGCTGGGTGTTTTCCAGTGAAAATGTTTCTAATCAATTGTTAAGAAATCCTAATTGACGTAGGTCTATAACATGTTATAAATAATAACTCTTCTAGATCAATCAGCAATTGACCGACAAGGCTTTTGCGTAGTTTTACCCACCATACGGGACTTTTTGAGGGCCGGTTTTGAGTTTTAGTATTTTCTGAAATAACGCAGTACACATTGCACAGTTCAGCAATTAGTGTAATTGCAGTTGCATCCTGTGGCCAGGCGTTTGTTTTTCAAAATGCAATGTAGCAGCTACAACATGCTAGCCAGCTTAGACGACTTTAACGATGTTACCGCTGAACTTGTAATCGCAGGCTGAGGAAAATTGATTAAGAGAAAGGGGAAGAGGGGGGCAAGAAGCTGGGGCAGACCTGAGAACTTTATTAAGGAGGTGGCTGGAGGCTAATAATAAAAAAAGCTTTAGTAGCAAACATGCAGCCAGAATTGCTGAAAACATATTTTAATTACTAGCCGTTTCAAGATGTTACTCATCACATCGTCAATTTTGAGTACGGTAACATCTTGTAACGTCAAGTAATTAAAAATGAGTGAGAAGTTCGAAGCATTTTGCTCCGAAAAAAGCTTATCTTGCGCTTTTTTTGCGTCTAAATGTATCGCAATACTAATGTTATGTATGTCTAATAGTTTGAAGGGGACTTGACTCCCTTAGTTCTCCTAGATCCTCCAATGAATAGGGAGAATAGGGGACTGATTGAAACAGTGCTATATACAAATTTGTCGTTTTTTAGCTGTTTGTTGTGGAATATGGGCGTTCGATTTGCTATCAAGAACCTTGCGAGTACTATACTGATAACAAAGACTTCAATCTGCCACTCACAGCTGCCATCTCAGCACTCAACATTGTAATGTGGAAATAAGGGCTAATTAAAGATGAAAAATGTGGTGGATGGAACTGAACTAATAAGCCTGGCCCAACAAAACCTTTAACTACAAACTTGAATGATTAACCATGGTTAGAAAGCAAATTGAAAATATAAATTCTTTTTCTGTCAGCCCGTTAGTTCGCATTCTGTGATGACTTACATCTTTAAAATGTCATGCAGCTTTACGATATAATGATTACAATTTGCTTTATGGCATCACAATCGTTTTGCTAATACATAAGAATACTTTTATTGTAATGATCACAATTTGAATTTTGATGTCACAATATTCTTAAAAATTCAAAAAGAATAATGCAAAACAATGAAAAGTTGATTATAATTTTCATTTATAAATTAAAAGATAGACTCACAATCTAAGCACTATGATAATAATTGATCTGATCACACAACCGTGTGTGCAGCCGGTCCGACTCAGTAGCTGTAGACTGCAGATTCGGTTCTGAGTATTGTCTTTGGTCAAGCCGAAAACCTATGAACTTGTATTAATCGTAGATTGGCAAGTTAATGCAAAACGTTCGCTTCGTCAACACAGCATACCTCCGTTAACATCAATTCGTTAAATTCAGCACCAATATTAACGGAACTTAATTAAATTCGTCAAATCGTTAATTTTGACCTAAAACGGCATTTCTTTTTAAAAAAAGCTTAAAATTTTTTAATATCAATGTTTGCGGAAGCATTTAAGCCATTTTTCTGCTTACAAGCAATATTTTTTGTTGTTTTTATTTCGTTTTTGACCTCATTGGTCGTATTTTGCTAGTTTGTCGATGTCAAACTTAACCAACACTAAGAGAAATTAACGCCTACAGAAATTTAATGGAAGTTATCAAGCGCTAACGAAAGTTAATTTAGTCCTTTAATTTGAAAAAGAAATTTAACGAATTAACTAGTTAATGAAAAAGTTAGCTTCGTTATTAACAAATTAACGAAATTGTGCCCACCTTTGGTACTAGTTAACTGTTACGATAACTACTTTTTTGCTGGACAGTCAACAGTAAAGAGAGTGGGCATTTTTTAAAAATTGGTTGAAGCGCAGCGCAACAAAGCGCAAAAGTTCTGTTAAGTCATGAAACGCAACGCAACTAGCGCAACCTAATTTTTAAATTGACTGAAGCGCAACGCAACTTTCGCAATCAATTATTTTTTCGCATTAAAGCGCAACGCAACTTTCGCAATCAATTATTTTTTCGCATTAAAGCGCAACGCAACTTCCGCAATCAATAATTTTTTTGCATTAAAGCGTAACGCAACTTCCGCAATGAGGTTTATACAAAAGAAAAAGCGCAACGCAACTTTCGCAATGAAAAATTTAATAAAGCGCAACGAGTAAATGCATAAGCAATGCAATTTTTTCTTGAGTTATTTTTATAGGTGCTTTTAACAGTACGCAGTGGGCTACAACGCGACAACGATTTAAATGCAAGTGACTGTAGCAGGATTTTGCGTGGTCAATGAACAGGAAAATTAGATAAGAAGCGAAAAAAGATGCGTTGCTGATGATTGCTTTCTTCATCTTCATTCTCTTATCACGAGAGAGCGAAGGAGGCGCTGCTTAGGACGAATCCAGACTCACTTAGGAGTTGCCTTTGTTTCCGAGTTTTCCGGTTGAATTTTGCTTCTGACTTCTTTAATTTGCCGCTCACCAGATTTCACCAAGCAGAGATAATCAACGTGAAGCATCTTATCCAAGGACGCAACAACGAGACTAGGTTGGGAGTTGAACCATCAACCTTGCGATAATGGTCGTCGTAAAAACGACGCTCCAAACCACTGAGCCACGTTGCATTGTCGCGTGCCGTTAAAAGCACCTCATCGCGGTAAATCATAATTTGCATATGCGGCGAAGTTCTCCACTACAACAAGTAAATACGATTTATTCAACACTCAATGATCTCTTTAAGCACTTGCAATTATTTTAAAAAGCAAAAGACTTTAGTGTACCACATTTCTGATGAGCTGAAAATTTCTGCTACAATAAATTGACCTATAGGCCTATTGTACGCATCAAGAAACAAACTGCTATTCTATTAAAAACAGTTACAAAAAACTGCTTACTCCAGCACATTGCGCTTTAATTAATCCGACAAAGCGCAACGCAGTATTTCAACTTCCGACAGTGCCCAACGCAACAAAGCGCAAGCAACCAGATTCTTTTCAGTTCGCAGCGCAATAATGCGCACACTATTATATATTTTTTCAGTTCGCAACGCAATAAAGCGCAAGAAGGATTTATTTTCCTTGAAGCGCAGCGCAACTTGCGCAATGGCTAAAAATAATTAAAGTGCTTCGCAACTTCCGCACGTGCGGAAGTTGCGCAACTAGCGCTTTGCGCTTCAAATTGCGGAATGCCCACCTCTGAAAGAGACGATGTGGAAAACAAGTTTCTATGTTCACTCGTGCCGTTGAGAAAGGCACTTCTTTGAGTATCTTGAAAGGTATGCAGATTGCTGCGAAAGCGCGGTCGTTACAGCTCTTTAGTAAGTAGGCACTAGAATAAACGAAGTTTTCTGGTCTGTAGAACACGATTTGAAAAAAAGTAACCAAAATCACGCTTGGCAATGATTGAATTTCCGAAAAACATTGGTAAATCATGTGATAAATCTTATCCTACAGAACAGTAAACTTCGTCTATTCCAGTGCCAACCCACTTTAGTAACTGTTGATTTCGCAAAATGCGGACATCAGCTCATTCATTTTAAAGTCTCGTACGCAATTATAGCAGTTGGGATTTATGTTCTTTTTTTTTTTGTATTGAGTTCATTCATGTAACATGTCCAGGCGCGAAAAAAACCTGCTCTGTTTGAAACAGCTGGGTTAGTCATGCTAGCAGTTTAACTTTAATAACATAGTTTAACATTAACGCAGCGTTCTTGTTAGAGAAAGAACAAAACAAGTACATATGTTAAGATTTATGGCTGTGTCAAAATAGCGATTAACTAACTAAATAATTTATTTATTTACCAATAAACATTAATAAAGTTTAAGCTGCAACATACAGTTCATTCTCTGTTTTCATATGCAGACTACCTTAGCGTTAGCAGGCTGCCTCGGGATCAACGTATGTGTGTTTAGAAGGCCAGGCTTTTTTCAACCAGTCAGATCTGCAAAAACGTTTTAGAGGGATTTATTTCATGAAAACAAGTGGAGTAAAGAAGCTCTTTCACGGTGGCATAGCCCGGAGACACCGCCTCCCCTTTTTTAACGAAACCTAACCCGAATTTTGCTTATAACAATCGTATAAATTAGCTCAACATTTGTAATTTCTGACATATAATTTGTCCCCTCCCCTGAATCTTCTGCTGGATACCCTCCTAGCTCTCAAAGAGTCACGGACAAAAATCTTCAGTTTGCGTTGTATAAGACATGGATGGGGAAGATGCATCTTTCACGATGCTGGGGGTTTTTCGTAGTAAAAGTTTTTAGGCCACATAAAGAGCTTTAGGCGCAGTATTCAGTTTTATGTAAGAGATGGCTATACTTGCTACCAAGAGTCAGATCTAATAATGAGCAAATTTTCAGATTTTGAAAAGATTATTTTGTGAACGAAAGAAGTTTTAAAGTCTCTACATAAACTATTTAACCATTTTACTTTTAGATTGCTTTTAATAATTTTTTCCCGAAAATGCAAAGCATTGGAAATCGATTTCAAGCTTTTTAGTTTCGCTTTTATTAAGTGTATATTTTTTTGCTAGTTGCAATTGCTGCTCAACCTTTGTCAGTTATTTTTTGCTGCAAAACCAAATATTCCCAAAACAGCGTGGTTTAAACCGACTGTGGATTAATCAGGTATTGAAAGAGATAAATCAATTTCGAATACATTTAGAAACCCAAATATGTGATTTAGCCAACCTGTTGATGCAGCGATAGCCATATTGAGGCTGTCGGTTCTATTCCAGAACCGCCACTCGTTACACGCTTTGGCGTAATATTACATCATGCATTTGATTTAGAAACTTGAGTTATGTAATTTTAAGCTTTGAATTATTGCTAAGGATTCGATGTAGCCCACAATGTTTGGAAATGTGTCTGTTAAACATAGTTTTACTGTAATTAAAAAATGAATTTTTTGAAAACTTATCAGGTGATTCTGATGATTGCACGAACTTATATCAGAATTCCGTCAAATTCTGGATTGGATGTATAATGCCCAAAATATCTGTATGTCGTAACAAAAACTTTTCATTTTGAAGCATAAATCGAGGTAAGAGCTCATTAACACATTCGTCTTTGTTGATTTGAAAACTGAGGATTGGTTCTCGTTTGAAATATGTACGTAAAGCGCAATATGCTGCGACTGCAGCGCAGATTTTTTCCTGCAACGAAGCAATTCAAGCAATGGCTACCTATTACTATTTTTAGTCTTGGAGGACCACTCTTCCATAAACGACTATGAGGCTGTGGAAAGCCTGCATCACCCTGCCTACATGTCCAGTTTAAATGGATCCAAAGGCTTTCTTCATCATTGCCTATCAATATTTTTTATGTCATAGTTAAAACAAGCGACTCATCAAAAGTTTAATTGTGATGGAGAGAGCCCGTGGGCCATTAGAACCACTTAAAAACTGGCATATGCACAAGGTAAAAGTGAATTTAAACAAAAAAACAAAGTGGAACGAACACTTGCTCAGATGGCCGAGTGGTAAGAGCGTCCGCCTTGGGAGCAAGTCGGGTCACACCAAAGACTGTAAAATAGTCACAGCCTCCCTGCTTGACGCTCAGCATTCAAGGGACAGTTTGGAAAATAAACCGGCAAGTTTACTTGTTGTGTCGTTGGGAAAGGCACTTGGTGGGATTCCCCCATCGCAGTGTGGTAGACAGACGGCTGGCAACTTCTAAGTAAGCTCGTATGGCGCATTGGTCGCTTTCTCGTGATAAGAGGATAAATATGCAACTAAATACAAAAAATAAATGCTTGGTTTTTTCGTGTAAACTCAGCTTAATTCGTGCAATTGGCGATGAAGGTGCACTTATTGAAACAAGTACTTTGGAGCGTCTTTTAGTTACACTATTTCCTGGTTTCTGTGTGAGCAGGTTGGGTAAGAACTTTAAACGGCTTATTAGCTCAGTTGCACCACCAGTCGCAGCAGTTTTGTCGTCATAAACGTCATCAATAGGGGATGAGTGGGTTCTGGAAAATAGAAGTACAACGCTATTGGTGTCAAATCGGACACATTGTCGCCGAAAGTTTGCCACCGCAACGGCGTTAATTCGGAGCTGTGTTGCTCAGGTGCAAATCCACGTAGATGAACCCGCCACTCCAGCGTAATATCACGAGTATAATAAAGACTTGGTTTGGTTTTTGCAAAAACTTATAAAAACTATGATAAAAGTTACCAGAACTATGATAAAAGTTGCTATTCTGCATGTGTTGCGTAGGCTCGTATATAGGTAGTTTTGTATTTTATTCCGCACAATTTCTGGTGTTATTTTCCTGTCTCGGTCTTTAGGAGCTTTTGATAGTGTTTGATTAAGGACGGTAAAATAAAATTTGGCAAACAGCAGTTTTCAGGAAAATCCAAGTGCAGCGCTATTGCAGCGGCCACTTCAATGTTTGCAAAGCTAATAAGATTGACGTTAAATAAACAAGTTTGTTGGTCCAAACCTATGTACACAAGGCCTCCTGTACAATCATGACACTCTAACAATAGCTTTATCAGGTCACTTGTAAAGTTTTTCGTACGGGTACTATCAGTGGCCATACTTGGAAGCTAGATCCGTCAAACAAGTGTAACATACGTTTTTACGTAGTATTTCGTGTCACGCAAAGTTTGATCTGATAATGATACGTTTAAGAAAAATTTTCAAGGTGTCTATTGAAAGGTTATCTTGTGTGACTATAAGATCAAGTCAATAATAAAATGGATGGTTTCAACCCATACAAAATTTACAATGCGTTGTATGATTGTCAGTTTGAAACGGATTATTGCAAGTTGAAATCGCAGTCGTTGTAGATATTGCTGTGGTTCAATTACCGGACCGGGCAAATCGGACACTGTTGCCAATGCTCCTCTACCGCTACGACGTTTCTTTGGAACTGTGCCCACAACTCGCTACACGCATTGGTGTAACACTACGAGTTCAATGTATGTTTTTCCTCAAAGTCCTAGGAATCTTGTCACAATTCCTTTGAAGTACGTGGGTTTTTGAAAACTATTGAAGCAGAAAAATCAAATCTCAATTACACTCGTGTTGTTACGCCTAAGCGTGTAACGAGTGGTGATAATCATCTCCGCATCTTCGCGCTCGGCAACACAGCTTTGAAGAAACGTCGCAACGGTGATGAGCCGTTGGCGACACTGTGTCCGATTTGACCAACCCGAGAATCGAACCCCAGACCTTCCGCACCGTTATCGGTCTCTTTAACCACTACGCCATGCGGCCGGTTTCCATTGACGTAAATATTTCCAAAAATCGTAGTCAACTGAAATAAACACGTTCAAAAACGTTCGTTTTCCATGAGTACTAGTATACCTTGTACACAGGCTCATTTTGGTAAGCCAAAAACCCCCGTCTGTGCTTTCTGTGTGTTTATTAAACTTTCATCGTTAGGCCCACTTAAGTTTAAATTGCGGGCTAGTTCAGGGCTGCGAACTCGAGGTTGCTGAACTCGGTATTTTTCGCCGAACTCGAAAAACAAATCCAGAAACTGGAATTGAGTTTTAAACTCAATAAACTATCTTTGAACGAAACATGAGCTTTGCTGGTTTTCGAGTATCCCGGACAGTTTTTGACCTTTGCTACGAACTTTTGTTCTTGGTTTATGGTTATTACTATAGTTGTTAAAATTAATGAGTTTTTCGGCTTCGTTTTATTCTTCCCTAGTTCTTTTGTTCAACATATTCGCGAGTTTCTATGGGGCTTCTTAGATAATTTGACTTCGAATGCCGCGGTTGACTAAATTTGCATTTTCACGCGCGCATGATGCTTCGTTGTTTTAGCTGGTTGTGTTCTGCGCACGAGCGCTTTTTGCTTCGCCGTGCTTCTGCGGTTTACGTAATCTTGAATTTTGTAATGGAGTCTAGACCTCGAGCGCTTTCTGTCTTGCCACGTCTTTTCGATTAGTACTTTGTATATGAGCTTCGAATTTTGTTCGTTTAGTTAGAGCTAGCTTTGGCTCTCGTAGTTGTGCACCCGATGAGTCTGAAAAGACGAAAAAAATGATAACCGGTTACCCTTTTTTGTGCACTAAGCGTTAGTGTACACCTGGCTCTTATCGTGCTTGCCTTGCTCGGTGTTGTAAACAATCATTTTGAGTTTTGAACTTGATCTAAACTTGACAAAAATTGCTTGAACTTAACCGAAGCCCTATATAACTACTGAAATTAGCCTAAACCTGATAAAAATAAACTTGGACAAATTAGTTTTGTTGTTGACTAAGCACGCCGACAAATCAATCTTGAATGTAGGTAAATATGAATGAAGTTCCAGCGGAACAGTGGGAACCGAAGGAAAAGTCTTTGGAGGAGCTCGAAAATGAACTGGTTGAAAAGTTGCAACTTATTTGTGACGAGCGAGGAAAAGAGCTTCGACCAAAAGAATCTGCTCCAATATTCCATCAAATGGGTAATGTATACCGGCAGCGAAGTCCTGACATGTTCAGTATGATTCGAAGTGCAGCTCTTTATAATGCTGCTCTGGTTCGTGACCCAGACAATGCAGACGACGTTGAGAAAGACTTGAGACAACTTTGCAAAATGATCCTGCAGGAAGCCAAAGCCGAAGGACTCAACACCGATTTGATACAAGAAGCAAAAACAGTTGAAGAAGCTGTCAGGCAAATGAGGTCGAAAGTTCATGAAAAGTTGGAAGAAGTGGTTCCTATTCCAGAAAACGTTGATCCCGTTACTCTGTCTGTGCTCGAGCAGGACAAAGTGGAGGCCATGGCAAGCATTCAAGAGATGATTTCCGACGACTACAAACACATAATGAAAGACTTGGCGCGGCGTTGCGAAGAAATAATGGGCGTTAGGTACGATGGATTTGCTTTAGCAGCCATGGGGTCTTTGGCAAGAAAAGAAATAACACCATATTCAGATTTTGAAAACATCATTTTATTGAACGATTCTTCCGCTAACACTGAAGAAGTACTAGATTATTTTAGATGGTTTTCGGTTATATTTCAGATAATTCTGATAAACCTGCGTGAAACTATGCTTGCCAGTGTTGCCGTACCTTCATTGAATGACGCTTCGTCCAAACGAGGCGATTGGTTTTTTGATGCTTTCACCAAAAGTGGGGTGTCATTCGATGGAATGATGCCCCACGCTTGCAAATTTCCTCTCGGAAGGCGACAACACACACAAAAAAAGCCTTTTAAGACTGAATTAATCAAGTCTGTAAGCGAAATGCTTAAGTATCTTAGCACTGAAGAAAGTTTGAAAAATGGATATCATTTAAAAGACATCTTGACCAGAACCTGCTTTATTTACAAAAGCGAAAAGGTCTTTGAAAAGTTCGAAAAAGGTGTCTTTGAGGTTCTTCAAACTTCTAAAAAAGATGATATTTTGCTTGAGGTGAAAGAACAGGTGAAAGAAGATCTTGGTAATTTTGCAACACGCTTGACGCTTTCTGCTACGAAATCAGATGTTTCCATTAATGTTAAACGTGTCGTTTACCGAAGTACTACCTTGTTTATTTCGGCTTTGGGTCGACTTCACTCTGTGCGTGAATCATCGTGCTTCGACATTGTTTCAAGTCTTGCTGAAAAGGGACAAATTAGTGATTACGCCAGACGTAAGTTAAGTTATGCTGTTGCATTGGCCTGCGAGATTCGCTTAAGATGGTATACGGAATGTAAAAGACAAACTGATGTTATGGACTCCGTGAAAACGTTGCCACGACTAGTCGGAAAAACTAGCATCATAAATTATTTCCAAATAGCCTACGCTTTGCAAAGCGAAATCTCAAAGCAGCTTCAATTGAAGAAAATGCATTTTTACTCCGAACCTAATTTATTGAACTTAAGCTTGGGCCATGTCTTTGATGATCAAAAACTTCTCAAAAAAAGCTCACAGCAACAAAACCAATCGAATTATTCTGGCAAGCGATTTTATGATTTTGATGAATGCCTGAGTGATTTGGAAGCAGAAGACCGAGGAAAACACTTTGTTCGCGACACAGATGCAAAAGCGATTCAACAACGAGGAAAAAATCTACTCAAGTTAAAGTATTTCGATGATGCAGCCGAATGTTTTCAAAGATCGACTGAACTCTTTGAAAAAACAATTAATCAACTCTTCAAAAGAAGTCAAAGTCTAGGCAAATCAAGTTCCTCATCCGACCGATTCTTGAACGATGCAAAAGTACAGGTTTGCTACAATTACCAGCAACGGAGCTACTGTCTGTTTAAAATGAATAAACACGAAGAAGCCAAAAAGTGCTTGGATGAATCTTTGAAAATTAAAAAACAAACTTCTCTTGATGCTGAAGCCGATCGTGATGTGGCTCTTATTCAACGCCACATTGGCCAATGTCTAATGAGAATGGATGATTGTAAAAACGCAAAATCATTTTTTCAAAGATCTCTACGAATTTTTGAAAGAATTTCACCCAATGTCGACACTGATATTGAAGTTTGTAACGCTTTGCATTTGTTGGGTCACTGCTTAGCAGATAGTAATGAGCGTGAACAATCTATGGAATATTTTGAGAAAGTTACGGAAATTTTGGAAAAGATTGATGACAAATTAGACAATAGTGATGACGATGAAGGAAAAATGTTGGGAAATTGGTTTTACACTATCCAATATGCTACTGTAAAATCTAACATTTTTAAAACTTTCAGCAAACTAGACCACTCAGATAGTTTCGAAGAATATTTGTTTGATATTGACGATTATACAGAAGTTGTTGAAGCAATTCAGGGACTAACAGTTCATCGGAAATTAGGCACATCTCTTCAATTCTTGGAATATTCAAAAAGCAAAGTTGACAAAGTTCTTTCATCTCTACAGCTCGGAAGCGTGGATGATCACATATTTGTTGAACTTAATGACTTGTTTCAACATTCAAGAAAACACATCAAAGAGACTCTTCAACCTTTGCAAGCCTTCAGCAATATGGAGGTACTGGAAGACGACGTTGTAACATTAATGCTTGAGGTTGATGGTCGATTAGAAGAATTCATTCACGCAATAAATTCAACGCCCAGCAAAAGCGATGTTTCAGATCTTAATACTCACACACAGATTGAGTTAAAAGGAAAAATTGAAATTGATATGAATCCAAAAACCGCCGAGTTTATTTCAATGAAAGGTTATTTGGAAGAAGCCATTATGTCGTTTCAAGAAATGGAAATCTCTGAATCGCTAGTTATATTTGACAGAAATGGCGATTATATTTATGCCAAGACCTTACATGCCACTGGAGAATTTCTTCTACATCAAAAAAAGTATGAAGAGGCAAAATACCCCCTTGAAATGTCTCTTCAAGCGCTTGAAAATCTGACACCAAATGTTGACACAAATGAAGAAATTGCCATTTTACATCATGAGATTGGATGCTGTCTGTCGTCGACAAAAAATTTTGAAGCAGCAAAGAAGCATTTTGCAAGATCTCTAGATATAAAAAGTCAAAGATCACTTGATGCTGACAGTGACAGTGATGTTGCCATCACTCTTTTTGAATTGGGTAACTGCTTCTTAAGTTTAAATGAATTGATTGAAGCAAAACGTTATTTGGAAAGATCTCTGGAGATTCAAATGAAAACTTCTCAGAATAGAAATACTGATACTGATCTTGCAGATGTGCATGATGTTCTTGCACGCTACTACAGGATCGTAAAAGATCCGAAAGAAGGAGTGGAGCATCTTAAGAAGTCTCTAAAGATCAGAATTAATGTATCACAAAACATTAACACTGATCTGCGTTTTGCCCGCTTGTTGGATGAGATTGCCTCTTGTTTGATTGATTTGAATGAAGTTGAGGAAGCATTAGATCACGTAGAAACATCGTTGATGATCAAACAAGTGATATCTCGCAGAATTGCTATTACTGAAGAACTTGCTGTTACTTTCCATGCGATGAGTAAATGCCTACTGAAAATGAATAAGCCTATGCATGCAAGGAAGTATCTGGATAGACTATTAGGACTCAGAAAGAAAGAATCTACTTTTGACAACAATTACGAAATAGCTGCGACATTAGTAGAAGCAAGTGAGCGCTTAGCTGATTTAAAACTTCCAAAAGAAGCGACCAAGTATTGCAAGGCTTCCCAGCAATTTTTGAGCAAAGTATCCAGGAATGTTGAGAATGATCGCAAGATTGCTCATGTTTTACACGCTATAGGAAAATGTTACATGATGCTGGAGAATTTTGAAGATGCAAAGAACGAATTGGAAAAGTCTTTACATTTACACAAGCGAGTGTTGCTAGAGTCGGAACTCGTAGAAAAGAATCTTAAATTACCTATCAGTTCATCACAGGCGCAACAAAATACTAACTGTAAGTCTGAGGAACTGAGTCTGCAAACTGATTCATTTTTTTGCATACCAGAGCAAGAATTATCTGAGGTTGATATTAATCAAGAAATAGTTACTCTTCTCTTTGAAATGGGTCAATGTTCAGTAAAATTGAAAAACCCAATAGAAGCCATGGATTACTTCGAACAATCAAGGTATACCAAAGAACAACTGGCCAATAGGTTTATCATGGATAACCCAAGCTCCACTCCGTTAAGCGAAATAGATAAATGTTTGTCGAAAGTAAACAAACCAGATGCCGTCGATAAGTCGCTTCAAAACTCTGCAAGCCAGTCTTCCAGTGTTGATGATGAAGGAACAGTTGTGACTCAAGAGCATGATGATGATCTACAGCCGTCAACTGATCACAAAAAAACATTGCTATCCGATCAAACTCTTGCAGTAATGGAACTACCTGCGTACTGTCGTTCAACAGCTACTCAAAATGTGGAAAACCTATTCAAACATAATAGGTTTAAAGAAGCGAAAAGCATATTGCAGAAGAAGCTACAGCATCAAAAACATTTATCTTCTGATGTTGAGGTGGATAGAGGAATTGCTGCTACTCATCATCAAATTGGAAAATGTTTGATGAAACTTGATCAATTGCAAGAAGCAAAAGCTCATTTTGAGCAATCGTTGCAGATCCAAAAATGCACGTCAGTTGACTTGTTTTGTGATAGCAAAATTGCTGACACAATCTATGATCTTGGTTGTTGCATTCTAGTTACGAAACACTATGATGATGCTTTGAAGCAATTTAATACAGCTTTACAAATTCACCGAAGAGCTTCGTTTGATGTCAAGAGAGATCATAAAATCGCGATGTTACTGTGCAAAATGGGCTGTTGTTTTCGAATGACGAACAATCTCCATAGCGCGCATAACTATTTACGAAAATCAGCAGACATTTTGTATCGTATCTCAGACGATACAGATGCTGATTATCAGCATGACATTGCTTTAATTCATCATGATTTAGGGTGCTGCTTGTTCCAGATGAAACAATTTAGAGAAGGGCATTCTCATTTGCGACGATCGCTTGAAATAAGAGAGGAAATATCGCTGGATATGTGTATTGACGTTGACATTGCGATCTCGCTTTATGAGCTTGGTCGTTGTTCAAAAAAGTTGGGTTCTTTCAAACAAGCCAAGCTTTATTTACAAAGATCACTTGAAATTCAAAAAAGTTCACATGAAATCCTTGTTGGTGATGTTCTACTAGCAAACACCCTGTACGAGGTTGGTTGTTGTTTGAGACAAACTAAAGAATTTGAAAAAGCCAAAGACGTGTTGGAAAAATCATTGAAATTTCAAGAACTTGCTTTTGATAATAGTGAAACAGACTGCACGATAGCTAATACTTTGCATGAGCTAGGATGCTGCATACAGAGTATGGAACAAATCAAGGAAGCGTTGCATTGTTTTGAGAGATCTCTTAAAGCACATACATGCCAGTCTGCTGATGATACAGAATGCGCTGAAATTGCAAGCACGTTGACTGAAATGGGGAGATGCTTAATTCAGTTTAAAGATTTCAAGACAGCCAAATGTCGTTTTGACCTTGCATTACAAGCTCATTCTCGAGCTGCTGATAATGTTAACGCTGATCTAAATATTGCTCGCCTCTTGCACGATTTAGGCAGCTGCTCAATGACGTTAAAAGAGTTGGAGGAAGCGGTATCCTACTTGGAGATTTCGTTGCAAATAAAAGCGCAATTTTGTAATAAAAATGCGCCTAATCATGACGTTGCAACGTCTTTGCTTGCCCTAGCTAAATGTTTATTTGACATGAATAGAAAGTCGGAAGCAAAAATTTATTTCAAAAAATTGTTAAAAATCAACGAAAATGTCTTGCTGGCTATGGACGATGACTGCGACGTTACTACAATGTTTTACAAAATTAGCCAATATCTAATCGATTTTAATAAACCGGAAGAAGCAGAGCACTACCTGAAAAAGTCCCTTTTAGTTATTAAACAAAAATCATGTACGGACTGGTCGAACATCAAACTTACATTCAAATTACAAGTGCAACTTGGCGATTGCCTTCTGAAAATGAAGAAATTGAAAGATTCGAAAAAATGGTATCAAATGTCTCTGGCAACTTTGAAGCAAACAGCAAAAGATGTCGACTTTGAAATAATTGTGGCTTTGCAAGGGCTGGCTCATGGTTTGGTTTATTTGCACAATCTTGAAAAAGATCTTGACAACATAAAACAGTCTCTTGGGATCGAGAGAGCGTTTTCGCTTTACGCTTCCTGTTGTGATGTTGCTACGCTTCTGTATGAGGTTGGTCATTGTTTAGCATGGATGAATCAGATTGAAGCTGAAGATTGCTTTGAGTTATCTCGGCAAGTGGAGAAACAAATTGCACTTGATTTCGGCTATCCTGAAAAGAAAAGTTCTAGTGTTCGTTGTGATGACATTCGTGAAGAGTTAGAAGATCCATCAAACATTTTGCGATTGGTGGATCAACTGACCTGCAATGAATTCGATGTTGTGATGATCTTAAATGAAGCAGCTCAGTGTTTAAACACTCAAAAGAGGTATGATGAAGCACAAACGCTATTGCAGAAGAAACTGCTAGTCCAAGAGCAATCGTCTCCAGATATTGATGCAGATCTGGAAATTGCGGCGACCCTACTTCAGATTAGCAATATCCTAATGAACAGCGGTCACTATCGTGAAGCAGTACGTTATTTGGGTAGAGCATTGATGATCAAAGAGCGTACTTCAATTGACGCAAACTTTGATGATGGTATTGCTGACGTTACTTACCAGCTTGGTTGTTGCGTTATGAAATTGCATCGTGGCAAGGAAGCAATGATTTATTTTGAAAAAACGTTACGACTTCAAACAGCATCTGCATCAAATAACAACTCCAAGATTGCTTTAACGCTGCATGAAATGGGTCATTGCTCCCAGCTTATGAAGAACCTTGAAGGTGCATGCTCTTATCTGGAACGTTCGTTGAAAATCTCTAAGCAGTTATCAACTTGCGTTAATATCTACAACGAAGTTGCTTTATTATATTGTGAGATAGGCTGCCTTTTAATGGTGAAGGACAGTTATGCTAAGGCAAGACGGTACTTGGAAGATTCCCTTAAATTAAGACAACGACAAACTCTTGATATGGATTGTGATAATGAGGTTGCCTTTGTGCAATACAAGATAGGATACTGCTTAAGACATTTAAACAAATATGAAGAAGCAAAAAAGCATCTAAAGATAGCGCTGCAAATCTACATGGACGTTACAGAAGAAAAGAATGACAACCAAATTGCTAGCATTTATTACGAAATCGGTTGTTGTTTAAGAAACTTAAAAGAAGTGGAAAATGCAATACCTTTTTTTGAGGAATCCTTAAAAATTCAAGAGGCTACATCTTCCAATGCTGCTTGTGATCGCGAAATTGCTGACTCGTTGTACGAAGTTGGTCTGTGCTGTAAACATCTTAACGACTTTAAAAGAGGAGAACAGCGTTTTAGCAAGGCATTGATGATTGCTGCTCAGGTGTCAAGTAATGTCAATGTTGACACAAAAGTGGCTGATATTTTACATGAGATTGGTTGTTGCTTGATAAAGATCAAAAGTTTCGAAGAAGCAAGAAATTGTTTGGAAACATCGCTTCAAATTCAGGAACTGGTATCCCGGGACGTTACTGCTGACCCTCGAATAGCTACTTCCTTGCTTGCAATGATTGAGTGCTTGCAACCAATGAATCAGCGTTCTCAAACATCGCGGTATATCAAAAAGTTGTTGAAAATTAAAGAAAGAGTTAACTTGGACGTTAAAATCATTCGCAAAATTCCTCAAAGATTATTAGAGATTAGCCGTGATATGATGGCTGATGGCAAGTTTCAGGATGCAGCAACATTTTTAGAAAAAGCTTTACACATCAAGAAAGAAACTAATGATGCCAAAGATTCTGAAGTTGCTAGAATACTACAAGACATTGGGTATTGTTATTTCAAGATAGAGTCTATTCATGAATCGTTGGTATTTTACCAACAATCGCTTTACTTGCAAGAAAAAGTATGTTTGAATCCTGACCAGAATCTCCAAATCGCTCATCTACATCTGAAAATTGGTCTTTGTTTAAAGAAGCTAAATGAAGCTGATGAAGCAAAACATCACTTGCAGCAAGCTCTTTATATACAAGAACAAGTGTCCCCTGATGTTGATATTGATGAAGAGATTGCAGTGGCACTTCTTGAAATTGGCCGGTGTCTAGTGAGCTTAAATAAGCCAGCAAATGCTCTTCTTTACTTTAAACAAGCACTTCAAATTGAGGAACAACTGTCTCGTATTCCCAGCACCGATGAGACTAGTTCTACGTTATTGAACGAAATTGAGAAATGTATGTCGGAATTGAGCGAATACGACGAGTCTGGTGAGTTTCCTCAAACTTCTGATAAGCAATTCACGAGTGTTGACAAGGCAAGGACTCTTGAACGTGATGGCAATGAAGAGAAAGTTTTACCAGCGCCTGAGAAAGCAAAGCTAACCAAAATCTTTTCCGAATCCGACAGTCAAAAACACACAGTTTGCAAGAAACCAACGCATGGAAGCTTAAAAGCTCCTAAAAATGTCGACTATTTGCTCTGCCATGATCGATTGAAAGAAGCGAAAGATATTTTGGAAAAACAGCTGCAATTTCGAAAGCAAGTATCTCATGATATCGAGGTCGACTACGACATTGCTGTTATTCATCATCAATTTGGACAATACTTTTTAAAAACCGACGAATTTCCGAAAGCAAAAGCTCACTTCGAGCAATCGTTGCTAATCAAAGAAAAAGCATCAGTTGATTTTTGCTGTGACAGTGGTCTTGCAGACACAATTTACGAGCTGGGTCATTGTTTAATCAAAATGAAGCAATACGAACAAGCAAAAGCATGTTTCGACGAATCATTACAAATAAAAAAGGCAGCATTTTCACTTGACGATTGTTACCGAATTGACGTTGCTATGATACTTCGTGAAATTGGAAGATGTTTAAAATTGATGAATAAGCTTGAAGCTGCAGCAAATTTACTAGAGAAATCTTTAGTTATGCTGGAACGAATGCCAGTCGGCGCTGTTCGTTACTCTGAAATTGCTTCAACTTTGTACGAAATTGGTTGGTGCTTGTCAACGGTACATGATTACGATGGAGCAATGGTTTATTTCAAAAGAGCGTTAAAAGTCAGGAAGCGGGCAACCATTGATTTTGATTACGATAAAGATATTGCAATGGCTCTCTATGAAATTGGATGTTGCTTAAGACACATGGATGAATCTGATAAAGCTAAGCTTCGTTTGGAAAAATCATTGAGGATTCAGAAAAATGTTTCTTTGAATGTTGATACTGATCGACAAGTCGCTAAAATTTTATACGAGCTTGGATGCACTATTCAAGACATGAACACTTTACAAAAAGCAAAATTTAATGTCATGCAAATGCCAAAATTGTGGAATGTTACTCTTCTTGAAATGGTTGCCACCGACTTCAGAAAACCTACTGATAAACATCGTTTTCAACCTAGTGAGATAGATACAGCTCGGTATCGTTTTGAACAAGCAATACAAATACTAGCCCGAATATCGGAAAATTTTAACACGGACAAACTAGTTGCTGACATACTGCATGAAATTGGATGCTGCCAAATGGACTCCAATGAAGAAGAAGATGCATTAGTTAGCCTAGAAATATCGTTGCAAATTAAGAAGGAGATATCTTCCGACATTTTATCTGATGATGATGTAGCTCATACGTTATACGAGATGGCTAAGTGCTTGATGAACTTAGACCGATGGAATCAGGCTACCAAGTTCTTGAAGAGTTTTTTGGTGATTTACGAACGAATAAAGTTGGATGAAATGAATGAGTTCATTATTTCTGAGACTGTGAATGAAGTAGGTCAGTATTTGCTCAGATCGAGAAAATTTCTAAAAGCTGCGTATTTTCTGGAAGCATCGCTGAAAATGAGACAAAAAACAGTCGATTTTGAGGTCGATGTTACAGCTGTGCAAACTATGCTTGATATTGGAAGCTGCTATGAGAACCTGAATGATTTCAACAAAGCAAAAGATGTTTATGAACGTTGTCTTCATCTGCAAGAGAGCATTTCTATGAACCTGGAAGCTAATGTTGGACTTTCTGTAACTCTACAAAAATGTGGTCGATGCTTGATGGCCTTAAAAAAGTTCATGGAGGCCAAGAATTATCTAGAAACGGCACTTTGCATCAGAAAAAAAATATCACGCAACCTTTCAGCTGACCGTGACATTGCTGTAATTATGCATGACATAGGTCGGTGTTTGGTCAAAGAAAAGCTACATGATGAAGCTCTGAAGTATTTGGAGCAATCATTACAAATAATTGAAAATCTGCCGGTTCATAATCGATCTGATACAGAGTTTTTTTCTTTACTGAGTGAAGTGAGAGACTGTTTGAAATCTCTCAATCAACATCACAAAGCAAAAGAAATTGAAGAAATGTTGCTAATTATCACAAAACAGTTTTCATCCAACTCCTATGATGCCAATACTGAGGCTGTTGCATTGTTTGAGGCTGAGCAAGATGCAAATAGGCCCTCGACTTCTAAACACTTGGTCACGGCTCGCAGTTGGAAAAGCTTGCCTCAAGGTGAACTAGATATTTCGCGTTTAGAAAACCAAGATCTTGATGTGTTTCAACTCTTGTTTGACACCGCTCAGTCATTAAAAAAACAAAAGAAGTTTGAGAACGCCAAAATTTGCTTGATAACGTTGCTGTTGCTTCAAGAGGAAAGATGTTACGATGCTAGTAATAGCAGTGAAGTTGCTGATACCCTTCATGAAATAGGGTTATGCCTGATTTGCCTAAAACAACCCAAGGAAGCCATAAAGTTTTTACAACGGTCATTACAGATGAAAGAGCGGTTGTCTCCTGATATTGCCACAGACAGAGGTATTGCTAAACTTTGTCATGCAATCAGCCAATGTTTTAGGGATCTACACGATGATGAGGAAGCACAATTTTTTCTAGATATAAAGCAACATTCACAAGCACTGGAATTGACTGCGCCCAATATGGACGACGGCTTCGAAGAAATGTTTCGCTCTTCCACTGATGAGAATGGAAGGATCGAAACCAGTAATGAGTCAGCGATTAGTTTAAACGAAACAAAGGAGGATCAAAACCGTTTACTTGCTAATGTCTGTCGAATGTTGTTAGCAACATCCCATTCATTAATGAAACGGAAAATGTTTGAGAAAGCAAAGTGTTGTCTGGAAACTGTGCTGTTGATTCAAGAGGAAAAATCACACGATATAGGCCATGAGAAAGTTGCTTCAATAATGCACAAAATCGGCGTTTGTTGGATGGGCATGAATGAGTTTGAAAAAGCAAAATGGCGTTTTGAACAATCCATTCAAATTCAAATGCGATTTTCTGTTGATGCCCATTGCGATCCCATCGTCGCTAAAACATTCTTTGAAATTTGCAGATGTTTAAGAAGCATGCACAAATACGAAGAAGCAATTGTTTATCTACAAAAAATGCTGGAAATTCAAGAAGAGCTTCCGAGCACCACGGACACTGATCAGCAAATTATTGCAATCTTGTTGGATCTTGGATATTGTTTCAAAATTATCAATAAACCAGAGAATGCCAAAAAATTCTTTGAGCAGTCGTTGAAGAGAAGCTTAAAGTTGTCAAAAAACAGGGAAGATGGTGACGATAAGTTTACAAGCATATATGTGGAAGTTGGTCGTTCTTTAATGGGCTTGAATAACTTTGAAGAAGCAAAAGATTATTTTGAAAAACTGATTCAAGAAAAGGTAAAAATGACCGATAATTTTCAAGAAGATCTGGAGTTTGCTCAATTTCTTCATTTTATTGGATGTTGTTTAATGGGAATGGAAAGAATCAAAGAGGCCTCGGAAAATTTATGCACATCTTTACAAATCAAAATGCAAATGTCTCTTGACTTTGATGAAGACCACGAAGTTGCTATGACCTTATTGGAAATTGGGCGATGCCTCATCAAGGAAAAGAAAATCAACGAAGCTAAGCAATACTTGCTTTCAACTCTTCAAATTCAAAAGCGAGTGTCTCATAAGACAAACGTAGACCATGAACTTGCGGCAATATTGCTAGATCTTAGTAAGTGTTTACAAATTTTGAAAGAGTTTGACTCTGCGAAGGCTTGTTTGAAAGAATCTTTGAAGATTAGGCAGAATATTTCACTCAAAGTCGAAACAGATGGAGAAATCGCTATCATATTGCATGAAATTGGAAAATGTTCAGCAAGTACAAATGAAATTGAAGAGGCACAATTGCATTTTGAGAAATCTCTGCACATTAGAAAGCAGACATCACAAAATGTTGATAGGGATCAAGAAATTGCGGAAACATTGTATGAAGTGGGTCGGTGTTTAAGACTCAAGTACAAGATATTGGTCGCTGAACATTGTTTTAAGGAGGCTCTTGCAATCAGAGAGCATTTGCCCTATGATGAGACCAACTGCAAATCAATATCAGCAATTTTACACGAGCTCGGACGATGTTCAATAGCTCTGAGTAAATTTGAAGATGGAAAAGACCATTTGGAAAGCGCTTATTATTCTGCAATGCAAACGGCCGATGAAAATGACCCTGGACATCAAATTGGAGAGATTTTACACGATCTCGGCTGTTGTTTCGTAAAGTTGTGTTCTTATGAAGAAGCTTTATTGCATCTAGAAAAGTCACTTCAGATACAAGAATGTGTTTCCGATGATATAGCAGTAGATCGTTACTACGCTGTCACTTTACTGGAAATTGGCCGGTGCTCAATCAAAGCCAAGAAAATCAGTGAAGGAAAATCCTATTTAGACTCATCTTTGACCATTCATGAGCGCTTGTCTGTCAACGTTAAAACGGATTCGAAAATTGCCGAAATTTCGCAGTATATTGGATATTGTTTGTTTGATATGGATAAATACGAGGAAGCGACGGTTTTGTTAAAAAAATCCCTGCAGATGACGAAGCCAATACGGAGTAATCCTGACTCTATCAAAAGTACCGCTGCCTTGCTCCGTGTATTGGGTCAGTGTTTTTTGAAAATGGACGAAATAGATGAGGCAAAGATGCAATTTCAAAAGTCGTTACACTTCACAAAACTTGTGCGAATCCATGCTGGTTCTGCAGTGGAAATCTCCAACACGTTATCGAAGATTGGTCGATGTTTTAAAGACACAAATGAGATTATCCTGGCTAAAAATTGTTTACTTGAAAGTTTGGAAATACGAAAGCGCTTCCTGAGCGATGTTCCTGATGATGTTCATGTTTTTGACACGCTCTATGAGCTAGGCTGTTGCTCTATGCAATTACATATGCTGGAAGAAGCTAAAGTATATCTAGAAACTTCGTACAAAATGGCAGAACGCGTAACTGAAGTTGTGCTCGATGGACGCAAAATTGCTGAAGTATTGGTTACCTTAGGCTTGTGTACGATGGAACTGGATCATTTTCAAGAAGCCACAACTTATCTAGAGTCATCATTAAAGTTACAAGAGGCATCACACTTTGACGCAGCACCAGATCGCTTCTACGTGACTACTCTGATTAAACTTGGACGATGTCTTGTCAACATGAATCAAATTAAGGAAGGGAAACGTCGTTTTGATTCATCCCTAACAATTCAAGAACAATTGTCTGGAGAAGCTGATCTCGTTCTGGCTCAAACGTGGCAAGAAATTGCTTGCTGTTGGTTTGAAAAAAACAAGTTTGATGAAGCAAAAAGTCATTACGAAAAATCTTTGGAAATCATGGAGAAGCTGTCACATAATCTTAAAACGGATGAACAGGTTGCCCTATTACTGCAAAAAATTGGTCTTTGCTGGAAACAATTGGGAAACCTCAAAGAGGCAAAAAAACAATGGATGAAGTCTCTTAAAATTACAGAAAAGTTATCCCTTGATTCCGATTCTCTTCGGTTACTTGAAGATGTTCGCTTTTGCTTTACTAAACTAAACAAACCTGAAAAAGCGGCTAAATGTTTGCAGAGAGTATATCAAATCAAGAGAAAAGCAGCGGAAGAAACAATGTTTGAACTTTAGTAAATAGCTACTTGGTGTAACGATTTGCACATTGTTGGTCTGTTGAAATCAAGCGTTTGATTTGTATAATTGTGTTCTTTTCCTTGTCGTTGCAATATCTATCTTTGTATCAATCGGATCAGCATATAGAGAACCTTGTACAGATTTTGCATCCGTTATCGACGGATTTTGATTCTTGCCTCTTAGTGATTCGCTTTCATTGTTTTCTGCTGCGAGCAGTTGACTTGTTTTAGCAAGTCTGTTGCGTTGTGCATAATGAGTGGAGATTGTGGGCACAAAACGTCGATAGACAACTTTCGATGAGCATCATCGTTTTCAAAACACCTGCACACCATCTGCATGAGGTAAAGTGTGTTCTAAATGTGATTCATATGAACAGTTTGGCTTTCAAAACTAGCTTAACAGCTTTGAATGGTTGAGGGATCGTACCAATAACATTGGCAGCGTGGTGTAGTGGCTCGGAGCGTAGTTTTCAAGGTTGAAGGTTCAACTCCTACCCAAGCCTCGTATAGTTGCGTCCTTGCATAAGATGCTTTGCGATATCTCTGCTTGGTGGAATCTCAAAAGCAGCAAATTAAAGCAGTCAAAAGCAAAATTTATGCGGAAACTTGGAAACAAAAGCAATTCATCTTACGAATAGTGCCTCCGTCGCTTTCTCTTGACGGAAAGATAAAATGAAGAAATCATCGTTATTATGAAGTTATCATTTTTAAAGCGATTGGCATAATTGCAGCTACAAGTTATTTTACAGGCTTTGAAGCGGACTTGAGCTTGCCACTTGAAGCAATCAAAAAGCTTGGCTTGTCGTTGGAATTTTCTTGCTATAGTTGGAGAAATATTTTTACAAGTGCTTGTCTCTCGGCTCAATCCTCGCTAAAATCGTGATGTTAACACTTGTATAAGTTGTGCTTTACGATGAATATTATAATTTTCGGCGTTTAGCAACTTCTTCCACATGGCAGAGGATTCATTCTGCGCAAGAGTAACACCCACACACACCCGTAAGTGAGCAAGTTAGTGCAAAACTTTATGAGGGTTTTTATAAGATTGTACGCGCGTTACCTTACATCAAATATTAGCTTGTAGCCAGTGAATAGCTTACAGAGGCGTAGTAACCAAAAAAATTCATGGGGCCAAAGTACAATAGGCCAAAGATTGGGGTATTTTGAAAGTATGTTTTAAGCCTCGTCAAAAAGCATGTGGCCAATGCTCCCACTACGCCACAGGTGGCTTAACTAAATTACAAACTTTTATTGCAGAATAAAGCAGATCAATCTTCGTTTTTTGTCAATCATCTCTTGTTGATCTTGCGGAAATGTGAATGGCTCTTCGTTTCTTTCCTCCGGACAAATTCTTGCTCGAATTAAAACGCTATAACCACAGTAGCAAATCGATAGCCTACCCACAAAAATAAAGAAATGATCGATATTCGGTAGTTCACCAAAAAGTAAAGAAATAATCGATTTTGATGGTAGTTTAAAAAAGTAAAGAATAAAGAATATTCTAATCGATATTCGATTATTACCCTACACTGAGCATTTAGCGGTGTATGCCTAGCATTTTTTGTGATGTCCTCACATTCATGCGGTAATTTACGGACAAACGACGGACATATCAGTATACGACATTATTGATGAGAAGCAACGTGGCTATTAAAAATCTTTTATTTTTGTTTTTTTGACGCAAAAAAAAATTATCAGCGAAAACAAGGTAATGACATACCGACGATTATTTTAAATTTGCTGAAGTGAGATAAAATAACCTGGACAAAAATAATTGAATATGAAATATCGAATTGCGCCGAAAAAACATTTAAAGACAAGGCCATATTCGATATTCATTCAAAAAACCAAAAGCTCCAGGTCATTCGATTAACAAAAAGTAAAGAATATCGCAATCGATATCGATTGCAATCGATTTTCCCAACCCTGGCTATAACTACGACCTTCAAGCCTTCATTAACCTCTACTGCAATATGCTAGTTTTGTAATGCATTTTTGCGTAAAGTCGATTAGGCTTGCCACATGTGTACGTATATAATTGTGCAAATAATGAAAATAATTGCAACATGCACCTGACTTACCAACCAAGCGTAGGGAAGAATTTCTTTTGTTGCCGAAGGTATGTGCACAAGACCGGATTTACACAATGAGAGGCTCTGAGTGACTTTGATTTCACGTTTGCTCCTAGTTATCAATGATAGGTGATCAGACTCCTCTTTAAATTAATCATGGTCGAGCTCAAAGAAAGCTCCTTTGTTTGCGACTAGGCCCAAGGCTTCAGTCTGCAAAGCTTATTGGTAAATCCGGCCCTGTATGGGAATGTGATGTACGATTTTACACTCTCGTACATATTTTGTTTTTCAAATCATAGCGTATACTTGTCGCGTATTTTTGTAACAAATTAATTTATATATTCAAAGCTCATAGTTATGATGTATGCACAATGCATGATTGTACTTTTGTGTTGTATCTTCGCGTGTTAGTTGATAAGATTATCGTATATTTATGACTTTATGTCGCACTTTAGAATATTGTAAATATTTGTTCCTCAAATCAT
Source organism: Trididemnum miniatum (assembly GCA_964006365.1). Taxonomy (NCBI): domain Eukaryota; kingdom Metazoa; phylum Chordata; class Ascidiacea; order Aplousobranchia; family Didemnidae; genus Trididemnum; species Trididemnum miniatum. The sequence continues at coordinate 4,328,128 of OZ023235.1, read as the reverse complement.
AGCGTAGTTGCGTAGTGTGATTTTTTGTAACAAATCATTTTAAGTAGCTATTACTACTTAAGGCTTGTAGAACACTGTAGTTGGCACTTTTTTTATAACCTCTACTACTGAATTCCTTTGAACATATTTCTGGTCCTCTGCCATCGCAGCAAAAATTGCCTTGCAACAACAACGCTGTTAGAATTGGAATATGCATAAACAGCATTTTATGATCTTACGCATTTGCTGAAATTAATATTCCTGTGTTTAACTTTTGCTGCGCATGTTAAGTTGTGGTAGGACTATTAAACTGTGAGAAAATACAATAGCATAGGCCTACCGGCCATCAAAAACAAAAAAATTCAATCTAGCCATTTTTAACGCTTTATTTTGCAAATGCGTTACAATGCTTTACCTTCATATAAAGGAGTGTAAAAATTGTTTTGTTACTTCGGATCCCATGCTTCAGATGCTAAATCCATATGTTTTGCCCATTTCGCTGTATCCGCATTCGCATTGCTTGTCTTTTTCTTTCACGCGAAGGGACTGCATGGGCTTAGTACAGTGATTCTCAATCTTTTTGCTTTGTGTCCCCTTTCTCGAGACTCTCAACGCCAGTGGCCCCCTTCTCAGCAAAAACATTAGTAGTCGGTATTGCATTCGTAGTTGCTACAGCCGTCCTTTGGCCTTGAGTGGTTGATTGCCATCGATAAACCTTGCGATTGTGGCTCCCTAGAGAAGTCAATGGCCCGCGGTTGAAAACCTCTGATCCAGTAGAAGTGTATCTGTCAATTTTCTAAAACTGTTAACCTATTTATTTTGTGTTTTACTTTTTGTAGTTGGCGTTTTACTTCTGCTACGCACGTGACCAAAAATCCAACTCTTGGAGTTGTCAAACTTGTCATGAGTTTGACAAGTTCGATTTTTAAGTCTTTGTTTTGCTCTCGATTATTGGCTGCTATGATATTGCGTAATTTACGGCCAAGTGTAGTGTAGTAGGCCTATCGCGTTCATCAACTGTTCACCCGTGCACAGGGCCGGATTAAAGGGAGAGCGGCTGCGGATCAGGGGTGTGCCAAAGTTAAAACATGGCGTAGTTTAAAAAAGGTGTACTGCAGTGCTGCTAACATCAAAATCAGGTCCGCTAAAAAGCATGCGCTTCCCCGTCAAGCCAGCCCAGGGACCTCCCCCGAAATCTTAGTGCGGCCTTGTCCACCTAATGCTATTCTTGCAGCAGATTTATTGCTATTCTTGGCGACATTATTGCTGCTTGTCTACTTCAAACTTGTATCAACGTTAACTGCATTTTTGTTTGGATTTAAGACCTAACTACTACTGCACAGTGAACAGTCTTGATAGTTGATGCTACAGCGACGTTGACGTAAAATTATTTTTTACCATTTATGCTACAATCTAGAATGGCTACATATAGCCCACTGCCAGGGCCGGCCGGACTAAAGGAGGAGGAGGGTTACAGAACCGGAGCCAATCAATCAAAGCTTTTGTTCTTGAAGATGCGAAAATAACACAGAGCGACATCGTCTGAGAGAGAAAAATCACGAAAAGGAAGGCACGACGCAACGAAAAAAAAAAACAAAAAAAAACGTGAAAACAACGGAGCCTTCCGATAAATCGCGTCATCTAAAATGGTCAGCCGCTAACGTCAAAATCAGATCAGCAAAAAAGCACGAATCCCCAAGAAATTAGCTCCGGAACCTCCAAAGTTTAATACGGCCCAGCCCACTGCGAAACATCAAATGTGATGTTGATGTACGATAGTGTAATAATTGACTAAAATTCTGAAAAAGTAGCATTTATTTTTAAAAAAGTTGCACTAAACAGTTGCATATATTTTTAAAGAAAGTTTTAGTAAAAAGTTGGATTAAGGACTACGCACAACGAGGTTATGCATAACGAGCAACCGGGGTTCTGAGTTTGTTCTGACGCAATGGTACTAGAACTTCTGGGATTGTAGCTGAACTTAAAATAATGCAAACCAACTATTGCATCATAGATAACATTGAAACATTGACATAAGCAATCCGTCACAAAGCTCGTTCTCGTGCAATTCAAAAAAATTACTACAATTAAACTAAAATTCTGCACTAGTTTCAAAGCATAATTTTCACATCACATTTTCACTTTTACATTTTGCACAAAAATTTAATAAGGTTGAAATAAAAAGTTGTGCGTAAAATCGAAAAAAGTAGCAAAAAGTTGCAAATTAAAAATTATGGAAACAGCTTAAAACACTAATTTACGTCGAGTTTGAGTGTTCTGGAAGCTGTCGAAAACTGTAATAAAAAGCTGCAAAAACTTGTCCAACCAATAATCGCACAGCGCTTAAGTGGCCTAATGATCTACATGATTTCTCGTAATCTTTCACTGTTGGCTAAGGGTTGCATGACTTTCATATAGTAACGCAATTATTCAACATACATGTGCGTTTTGTTTTATTGCGATAGTAAAAATGGCGGCATCTCACATTTACGCTATTACATTGCAAAAAATCAATCTTAAATAAAACAAACAAAACATGATCACTAGTTAGCCCGCTGCTTCCGCCATTAGTTCGAAAGGTTGCTTCACAGAAACTAGGTTTTACAAGCAAAAGCTCCTTCCTGGAAAAAATACCAGCAGACCCCACATTGCAGGTATGAGCTTTTATGGCCCAGTATTTTAGTAACCAAATATGACATAAACGAAAACACTATAACCAGTATATTTGCAAACGTTTTGGTTAAAACTTCGACAATCATCAGTGTTAAAGCTAGTACCTTTTTAGTTCAGTAGTCTTACACTAATGACCGTATAAGATTATTAAATATGTCTTCTTCCTATTTGGAAATGGAAACTACACTCCCCAAAATTTTAAAACGCTTAAAGGGCAATAAAATCATATTACTGTAGTCACTGATATAATCCTTCTTTTTGGGCAATGCTTTATATCTCAGAACGCAATAGTTTGGCCGAATTACGAACTTCATGCAAATGCAGCCCACAAGTACACCGTCTACATCTACAAAGTAAGTAGTTCTAAAAGCCTGCGAGATTTCTGCATCACATTCAATTTATTGATATCATGATTAACGCAAGTGATTATGACATCAAAAACTGAGATGCAGCATGCCCATGGTCATTTGGAACCACCTTAACTGGAAATGTGGACAAGGTAAAGCTGATCTTTTACTCTCTGCAGCCTTCCAGGAGTCCAAGCAGAATAGTTTCGGCTATCACAGCTTGTTAAACGCTTGACGCCACATTCTTCATCATACGTCCAGTTCTCCGACGTTTATTTTTCGAAACGCAGTGAAATCGCATATTCTCTTCCTGTCTTTATCGTAGTGAAGAACTCTAAAAGTGTAAAAATGTCAACAACAAGGAGGCAAAAACTCTAAATCAAATTTCGGAAGTTTATGCTTGATGAATATTGAATTACTGACTTTTAGTTGTCGATATCTTCTGTTTTGAATTTTGTTCGTTGTGATAGAAATCAAGCAAAACTTGGTTGCAAGGATGATAATTGCGGTAAAGAATGTCGCTAAGTATGAATAAAACTAATCACAAAAAAACATGCAAGACCAAAAAATAAAAAATTCGATCTTCATTATACTCGCGGTACTGCGCCGAAGTGTGCTACGAGTGGAGGGATCCATCTTCACGGCTTAGCGCGTGAGCAACAGTAACACAACTCCGAAAAAACGTGGCAGCGGCAGTCTCCGATTTGACCGACCCGGGGAATACTAGACCTCCCTCACTGTTAGCGGTGCTTGTACCCACTGGGCCTGCCGAGCGGTAAAAGCTGCCCAGAACAAATGAGTAAACACATCGTTTGCCTGCTTTAAGACTAACCTGAAACACCTATCACAGAAAAGTCCAGGATCTCCTTTAGCGAATTCATCCCATCTAGTTGCCCACGATGCAAGATACAAGCCACAAATCTAATCAAAATGACCGCAATTAAAATGGTTGAATTATCATCAGAGTGTAAGCAAGGCAGTACAAAACTGAAACCATGTGACAGCTGAATCTATGTTGTCGAAACATCCAGTTTTAAAAATTACTGCGGCCTTATTTTTCCTCCTTAAACTTAGACATATCTGAAAACGACATCAAAGCAAGGCACGTGAAAAGAATTTTAACAAAAGTGAAATTCATTGCAGTTTAGCGACAAGCCGATTCTTACCTGACAAGGAGAACTAATGACTTTAGCACGCGACGCAGCGACTGGGTACGAACTCCGGGATTGACAATCACTAGCGCTGAATAATCTGAAAAACACACGATATTCGAAGGCCTCTTATCGTTAATAAGCGACATCTACACAGTCCACATATTTAATTCGTTGGCTACCGGTCCGTGGCTCTTGATTCCAGTTTCTGCATCATAATCAATTCTTTGATGTCATAATTAAAAAAGTCAACAAAAATTTGATTACGATGAAGAAGCTGCAACCAAGAACAGTGGGCTTACAGCCATGAGAATTGGACATGTGGACAGGGTAAATATCTATTTAACACGATAGAAATTTAGCGAGCAATTTCACTAAGCAGCGATCTAGCCCAAGATTGATACAGATTGGGTTTCGTTAGCACTGAGCTGGAGACCACACAGCTTGCTTTCATAGCAAAAGAAGACTATTTTTTCGTTACCTGACAATTGACAATGAAAACAGAAACAAAAACCGGCTATAAGAAATAACAAAGAAAACTTTGCTCTCGTTATGAGCTTCTCAGATAAATTTCAAATCATTGTAATGTTGTTTCGATTGCCACCTGCCGGTGGGTGTAGTGGTTTAAGACATCGCTATCAGTGCGGAAGGTTTGCAGTTCGACTCCCGAACCGGCCAATTCGGATACATTGTCGCCAATGGCTTTACACGCTCAGGGTAAAGGTGCGATCACTCTGAGACGCTGAGAGCTTTCAGACATTGTGCGGATTCAACTTAGTACGACATCACATCCGCACAACGTCATTGAGACGTGATGTCATAATAAGATAAATCTGCAAAACGTCTCAAAGGTTACAGCGTCTCAGTGAAATCGCATCTTAATATCACAAGCATAATACTGATGCAACTTATTTTTCCACAGTGAATTTGTTTAAACTTTGTTCTTACCTAATATCTTTAAATACAACAAGATGCTCGCATTCTCCATGATGAAGAAACACGTACGGACAGCCCAAGCGGACTTTGAGGTCGTTAAAACAACATTTATCCATGTCGACGGAAGCAGTTTTGGATGGAATTGCAGTGACCGACTCTCTGGCCCATTTAACAATCTCCCTGATTGTAGCAAGGGGATTAGCCGTGTTAGCCATAATGTTAAATGATAGGTATTCAGATAATGAATCGCACATTTTTTTTGGACCGGTTGGAGTGGTAGTGAAAGACACAGCTAGCGGTACGGAAGTCCGGGTTCGATTTCCGGGCCGGTCAAATCGGACACAAAGTCGCCAACGGCTCGCGACCGCCGCGACGTTTGGAGCTATGTCGCCCGCGGAGCTACGACGCCGCGGAGATGGGCCACGCCACTCGTTACACATTTTGGCGTAATACCGCGAGTATAATGAAGATTTGATTTCAAGCTTTTAATGACAATGCAAGCTTTCGCCAGTATAACGCTGACTTCATCACGAGTCTTATTCAAATGGAATCTTTGAGTTCAAATAGAATACAAAAACTGTGGAAACAACTGTGTATTACCTACCCTTAAGCTTTTGCTGCTTTGACTAGCTCCAAATTATCGTTATTAGGAAAAGTTACTTGCTAAGGTCAACACTGTTTGATGAACGAAGATCATTGTAGAATGTGTTTTCAATATAAAATAATGAAGAAAATGAAATGTCTTTTATGGTGGGTCTTGATTCATAATTTGGATCATCAGGGTAATTCCCCAAAGGCTGATGGTCCAAAACACAAGGAATGCGATCGCGAAGCTCGGTGAGTTTCTGGAAAAATAAACAACGTCACTAAGAATAAGACATCAACAAACACGAACAAAACAAAACAGATTCAAGTATTTCGCTGGGAAAAAATAAAAAGCCGGGTAAAAGATGTGTAACAAGCGTAGACTTTGAAGCTTGTAAAAAATCAAACCAAAACTTCATTATACTCGCGGTATTACGCCTAAGAGTGTAACGAGTGGCGGGGTCCATTTCTGTGACATCGCACCTGGGCAACACAGCTCCGAAAAAACGTCGCAGCGATGGCAAGCCATTGGCGACACTGTGCCCGATTTGACCAGCCCGGCAAACTAACCCAGTACCGTCCCAAGAACTTTGCATTTAACTTAATTTAAAAAGTTTGGTTAAATCGGTTAGATCACTTCCAACGTTTTTCGACGGCAGAAATGGACATGTATCATTTGTTACACAAGAGGAAAAAACGTCTAAGCGTCTACTTTCCAATGAGGTAAAGCTGACTGAAGTCTACTTAGCAGTACCAATCACAAACCAAAACGAGTCTTCGTCCTTGTGTTGACGTTGACGAAGTAAAACATGCGGAACAATACCATTCAAATACCGTTACAAAGATGAAATTTTAACGCAATATTCACACAGTGGGACGCAAAAACGAAAAATCGCTACGTTTTACAGACCTGACTTCCTAGAACGTAAAACTCCATCCCAGTTGCTTTCGTGCTTCGTATTTCCCAAGGAAAACAAACAGAGACAGTGATCACAACTTCAGGATACGTGACTTGGTCTTCGGCTGATTTTGCTTTAATTTGGGAGGCTTCAGCATGCTATAAACGATCATATATTTATTTAGTGCTAAAAATTTTGTACTGCATTTGCATATTTATCCTCCTATCATGAGAAAGCAAACAAAGCGCTAAAACGAGCTCGCTTAAGAGTTGCTGCCTTGCCGGCCACCTGTCTACCGCTCCAAAATGAGGGAATCCCGCAAGTGCCCTTCCCAACAGCACAGCAAGTAAACTTGCAGGCTTGTTCTCCACACTGTCTCTTTACTGCTGAGTGTCAAGCAGGGAAGCTGAAACTTACATAGGAACAAACAACTTTTTAATATTCTTATATAACCAAAATTCAATAGTTTGCTCCCTCCTCCCGCCCCCCCCAAAAGTCAGGAGCATCTATAACCTTGTTTTGGGATAAAAAAAAAATTGGATCTGAAACGCTTTTACAAAAACTTTACCATTTTATCATGGATGAATTGCAATCACTAGTGTAGTTAAAACAGACTTACATCTTTTTCTCTAAGTTATCACTTAGATGTGCATACTAAAGTACTACATCAGCAAAAATATTTAGCAAAATTATAAAACTGACCAATGCACATGATAATTCAGTATACTTTGACTTCAAAAGACGATTTCGTATTAAAGTGACAGGGTCGATTCGTTTCTCCTGCTGATTTTTCCAAGCTTCCAAAGTGACAAGACCATGACCTGCTGGTAACAAATCAGGATTGTCCCAATCAAAAACTTCATCTTCCATAGGACAATTAAACAGATTTGGACTGAAATTAAAAGGTTGTATAAAATATATACAGCCTGCAAGCAAATATTGAAGCAATTTTCTGATTAAGCATGGCCTAGTAAGCTAGTTTACAGCGTTGTTTATGCAGCAGCCACGACTGCAAGGTTAATGGTTCAATTCCCACCCAAGCCTTGTCGCTATCTCCTACGATAAAATGCTTAACTGCAATTATCTCTGCTTGGTGGAATCTAACAACAGCAAATTGAGGAGATCAGAAGCAAAACTCAGAAACAAAGGCAACTCCTAAATGAGGCTGAATTCATCCTACGCATAGAGCTTCCGTCACTTTCTTGTGACAGGAGGATAAAAAAATGAAATCAATCAATTACTTGCACTCTTCCTGTAACTCTTTAACTGTGCTTTCATCAACTCCCATAGCTTCACTCATATCTTTTACGCCCCACTCTTTTTTTGAATTGGAATTTAATTGATAGTCTTTCAACACAGATTTGCAGTCTTTCTGTATAAAACCCACATTATTATTTGTAGTAGAGTCATATTTCTGCTTTGTCAACATGCCAAAGAATATGATAAGACATGAAAATATGACAACAGAACAAGAAACGTTATTACATGCACACAGAAGAGGAGTAAAAACACATGAGAGGGCATGGCTGCGACATTCAGGATGATTGCAACATTACTACTGGGATGTACGGTACTACCAGTACCCTTACAGACTTTATACCATAAGCAAGTTAACCTGTTAACATTAAACCTTACGTCACACCATTTCATATCAAACAGATGAACAACAATATTACTCAGTTACTGGTGCTGAATTACAAGAACACTGACTTTAAATTGACCAATTTGAACCAGTGGAGAAATGTAACCATTCTTTTCAGCGACATTTACAAATTTGTTGTATCTCAGTCGTATGTTGGTCATATTCTGTAGGTTGTATTTGGCAACTAGCACAGTACAAAATCCATCAGCAGTGCTGATCAGCTGATTCAGGATAACCAAAGTACCAGGGTACCTAGAAGACTAGGCCACCAGCTGACCAGTAATACTGTAATAGAACTACTGGTAAAACAGCTCATACAGCTGTACAGTCAGAATTTACACACAACTTAACCTTTCAGCTAGTTACCCTGTTACCAGTGACCTAAACAATTATTAACACGATAATTGCATAATCTCAGCAGCCCAAGATCTGCAACTGTGCTCTGACAGACTGGTATTCTGTACCAGTTTTACGGAAGGTAGAGAGTTCCACACTCCATGGGGGTCCTACTAAACACCGCAAACAGCAAAGAACGACAAAGAACCTCAAATTGATGTACTAAACACCACAAACTGGCAAAGTATGACAAAGGACCCTAAAACCCTAACCCAAGCCCTAACCTAACCTAATCCTAATTTAAAGTCCTTTGTCGTTCTTTGTTATGGTATGATTACAAGTCCTTTGCGGTGTTTAGTAGATCAATTTAAGGTCCTTTGTTGTTCATTGCGGTGTTTAGTACATCAATTTGAGGTTCTTTGTCGTTCTTCGCGGTGTTTAGCCTAGCCACAGTGTATCCATTATTACTAGCCTAGCCACAGTGTATCAATTAAGAACTGTAAGTACACTGTGGCCAAGCCTAATAGGACTGCAAGACGCGACCTAGTCTATGGTTAGCAAATCCTGCACGAACTATGCTAAATGAAGATTCTATTCTATCTCTGTTTGGTGAAATCTGGCAAGTAGCAAATTAAAAAAGTCAGAAGAAAATTCAACCGAAAAACTTGGAAACAAAGACAACTCCTAAGCGAGTCTGGATTCGTCCTACGCACAGACTAGCGCCTCCGCCGCTTTCTCGTGATAGATAAAGAAATCAATCAATCTATGGCGAATCATTAATCCTTGCGATCCATGATATATGAGTGGCTGTGCAAATTCTTAAAATAGGTTTTAAGATTAAAAAATATGCTTGATGTAGAGCTTCATCTTCACTATTCCTAATTTTTAGCTTCAGCGACTACTAGCATTTATTATTTCGTAGCTCTAGACTAAAATTTTACCAGTACATTTATTTCCTAATATTTTTATTAAAAAAAGTTATTAAATTTATGGTTGATTTGTTTCGTTATGGTTCAATAATCATGTTACCGGGCTTGTATTCAAAACTATTGCATTTTGCAGGAGGAATTCTGAATTGTGTTATTAAGATTCAGAGCGAACATTGTTTTACTTAGTTAGATATGAGACACAAGTGAGTAATTTTGGCGAAAAGATTTCTATTAATCTATGCTGTAATTGTGAAAGATGTTATTTGTTGTAGGCTAAGAAAAACTTCTATTCCTTTGGCATAAACTTGCCTGAACTCTGGTCAGCTGGTAGCCTGATACAAGTACTGGTAGACCATAGGCCTAGTCTTAATTTAAGGTTACCAGTATGTAGCCTAAGCCAATAACATAATTATGAATATATTTGGGACTCATTGTTTTTTCACCGCCTTATGGTATATTACAATGGATAGTTTAAGTGGCTGGCAGGAATTCCCCAATATCAGTGGCCTAGCCTACTGGTACTGCAGTACCAGAGTACTGGTACCGGTATGTCATTTCGTGACCCAGACACTCATCTGCTTATTGGGCTGTTGGGTTAGGGTTAGTAAGAGTATGTCTGCATTGTGCTTGAGTTTTGGGGAATTCCTGTCAGTTGTAAAGTAAAGAAAACTTGAAGTAAAAACTAGGGTTGAGACGAATATACCGGCACTGCACTGTGCATAGCTCAATCATAATTACCGGTATGAGGTTTTAGGCTGTTGAACAGTTAAATGTAATTCTGGACCTGGGTTATTTTTTTCAAAATTGGACTTTGGTCAATTGACCTAACTGTCCAGAAAAGTTTCTGTCATTTTAGTTTGTTTGTAGAGATTGGCACATAGGCAGATAAGAACAAAAATTGATACCAATATGACAATGTTTACGTTGCCCTAAAAATACAGTGTTTAGGGTGCTCTAAAAACAGTGAGAAACTGAGAAATCAATGGCTGAAGTTGAAAACTATAAACATGGAACGTGCAGAAAAGCTAAGAATTTGGGGCTAATCTGAAAGAGTTATCAATTTTTTTTTAAACAGTTCTAAAGAAGTGACTATACGCCCTCACTCATTTTTTGAAGTTTTGTTATAAGCGGTCATTTCTCTTTTGAGGGTCTCTCAGAAATGCTGTAATTTTGCACAAAAGTGCCATTAGCTATGCGGAAACTACTGTTGAAAACTTGAAATTAATCCGTTGAAAGGTAATCAGATTTCAAGAAAAACACCATCTCTGCCATATGATCCAAATTTTGCGCTTTTGCAGAGTGGTGCATGGACTATATGTGCAATTAAGCAGCTTTTGTAAACTTTCAATTAATATACTGATTGGGTAGTTTGAGATTGTAAATGTATGTATACAAGACATATTTGTTTTATCATATTCATTTCATTTGGATGTCGCTTTGATTGCATCCAAAATGCCATCAGTTGCTCTCTTAGCCATCTGATATTTCCTATTTGGTATTTATCTATTTCTTTTGTCTTCACTATGTTTCTGCATCTTTTTGCTTTACTTTCTATTATAGGCCTATAGCTATATTCACCTAATAAGCTCATAATGAGAGCAAAACTGGTCATGGATTGCTATTTCTATCCAAAGCGACATTATTTCTTATCTTTGTTTCTCTTGAAATTAATCTAACAAACTCCATTTGTCTGATCTTTACTTTTTCCCTTTTGCAACTGCTCTCTTTTTCACTGTATTGAATACCCAAATGCCTGATTAAATAATTTTGTTGTGTAGTTTTTGGTATGGTCCTCCCTGATTGCTATCACTGATGAGGGATGTAATCCCGAAACAGGATGGCTCAGGTCTTATCTTGTATAAATGTTATCGATACTTATACGATTTGGTCTTTCAATATATTCTTCCTTCATACACATATAAATTGCGAAATTTATGTTGTTGCCTAGTTCAAAATTTTGAATTTAAATAAACTTTTGTGATTGTAATGTTATTGCAAAATGATTTTATCTTTTTTGTCGAATTGAAGGTTAAGAAAATACTATACGTAAAGTATTAATTTAGCTGACTGATATGAGTAGTTCTTCTGATAAATCCCCAACTAGTGAGGATATAAATTCTCTATTTGATGAAATTGAAACTGGTGATAAATCTGAACATCAGAATGTCATGCAAAAATTGCAAGCTATTAGATTGTGGCAGTTACGGCAGCAAGAAGAATTGAAACGACAACAGCAAACTCAATTGGCACTTCTGAAATCACAAAGCAGTGGAAAAGATCTTTATGCAATTGATAAAGAAGATGAAGATGAGATTTTGGCTGTACCTATTTCTAATTATCCAGAGCATCTGGACACAATATTAGAGCAGTCATCTTTGATTGATGATAGCATCCAGAATGATCTAGTGAAAGGTGATTACGAAAATCATGCAGAAGATCATGCTGATCCAATTCTGAACCAAATAAAAGAGAATATGGTTTTAGAAAGCAATAATTCAGGCGAAGAAGATACAATTCCATTTGAAATTGTAATGAGTGATGACGTAAAACATATTAGCTTTGATGAGCCCAAATTAAAAAGTGCTTCTCCAGTTACCAATTCAGAAGATATAGATTTGCATTCTGATGTAGAATCAAGTTTTGAAAAGTTATCACCGAAACAAGTTCAATTTGATGAAGTACCTGTAAACAGTGGTAAAACTTTTGAAGAGATTTTATCACAGCAACTTGATAAAGACAAAAAAGAGCAAGCGAAAAAAAAGAAAACTAATGCATCTACTCCAAAGCGACCCTTTCTACGTAAAGGTCAAGGAATAGCTAGATTTAATGGACCTCCTAAAAAGCCTAAATTAAAAAAGAAACCTCAGCAACAACAGCAAAAAGCCCAACCTGCTGAATCAAATGTTCAGCTAGAAAAATTAAGTAATGCAGTGGCTGATATAAAAGTTGATTTTTACTGTGATAATTTGCCTGCATCTGTGCTTACTTCTGGTGTAAAAGAAGATGCAATTGAACCTAGTTCCAACAATCAAGTTCAGCCAAAGCCATGCATAAGAAAAACTGCGCGATTGAACCGAAGAGAGCCAATTAAACAGTTGACTTTAAAATCAGATGTTGTTAAATCCCCTCAAATGATAACCTTACCTGGCAATATGACTGATTTCAAACAATCACTTAAACTCTCATTTTCTGAAGATTCTGACAATGAAGAAAAAGATCAAAATGAGTCAGTTTGGTCTGATGCAGAAGATACTGTTTTAGCTCTGGACACTTCAGCTGTTAATGGCTATAATACAACTTCCAATGAAACGTTTGAGCAGATGGAAAAATTTTGCAATGAGCATTATGCTGATATCAGCACTGTGAAGACATTAGAAGGTGACGATTCAGTAATTATGCAAAAGATCAATCCTCTTCCCCCGAATAAACTCATGCTTCGATTGTTTCCAACTTTACGTCAAGATAACAAGTCTGAAAATGGCAATAATGATAAAAATTCTGAAAAAAATAAAAGCTCATTAAAACCTGATGTGGTACCAAATAAAAAAGAATTAGAAACAAAAATTGCGGAAGGTACTTGTACTTCGCCGCCTACATCTCAAGCCATATCAAATGAGTCTGTGCAATCACAAATATTGAAGACAAAGCTGGAAGAAATGGAGGCTGAAATAAAGCATTTTCAAGAAGAAAGTGCAAAACTTTCTTCCATTCGAAAAGAAGAAGAGCAGAAGTTGCAAGAACTGAAACAAGAATTTGAGGAGTTTCATCTTCAGAAGGAAGAAGAATTGCAAAGGCTTTCTGAATTTAAAAAAGCTGAGATGAAAAAGTTGAAAAAAGAAAGAAAAATATTTGAAGAACATGCTGCAGCAACTAAAGCTCTTCCCAATAAGCGAGATCGAGAATACATACAGGAACTGGAGAACAAAATTATGGAACTTCAAGATGAATTTAAATTGAAGGAACAGAGGTTAACTGCTGTAAACAAACGACTGAAATGTCAGCTTGAAGTTGCTGTTGAAGAAAATGAAAAGTTGAAAGAAAATGTGAAGCAACTGAACGAAAGAGTAGAAAAACTTGAAAAAGAAAAAGAATCTAGGAAAAGTAAAAAATCTCAAGCTGCATGGAAAGCTATTAATGAGATGGTTGATTCAATTTCAGTTAACGATGAAAATGCAAATATTGATGATTACATCGAAACACATCTTCAACCTGCAGAAACAAAAATTAAGCAGCCAGCAAAACCATTACCAATCAGGAGTCCTTTGTCTAACCGTAATGATAATATCAATAATTCTGATATCATGGTTCATGAAGGTAAAATTGAACGCAGAAAAAAAGACGGAAGCACTGAAATTTCTTTTCAAAATGGGACTAAAAAGATGGTGTTTCCAGATGGTACGACGCAGATTAAGTTTACTAATGGGGATGTTAAAACTGTATTTCCTGATGGAACAGTGAAATATCATTATACCGTGTCCGGTACTTGGCATACAACACATCCAAATGGTATGCAAGTGATTGAATTTAACAACAAACAAGTTGAGCGCCATTTCCCGGATGGCTCAAAGCACATTAGCTTTGAGGATGGGTCTAGTAAAATGATTAAACTTAATGGTTCGGAAGAAACGATATTTCCTGATGGTACGGTCATGATTGTCACTCCTACAGGTGACAAAACGATAGAGTATAGCAACGGACAAAGAGAGACACATACTGCTGAGTTTAAGCGGCGTGAGTATCCCGATGGTACTTGTAAAACTGTGTTCGCTGACGGTCGACAAGAAACTAAATATTCATCCGGGAGACTTAGAATTAAAGATGCAAATGGGACCCTCATTGTTGATAGAATGTTGGCCACGTAACTCTTATATTTTTCGTTTTCTAGTTCGTTGCATTGCACTTTTTTAATCGATTACAGTCGTCATTTGGCACGTAAGGTTAATATTTTCAAGGTAGAATAAGCCCGTTGCAAAGGTAGAATAATCAAAGCAAATCTTCTTTATCCTCGCGAGCGGTATTACGCCGAAGCGTGTAAGGAGTGGCGGAGACCAGCTCCGCGGCTTAGCGCCTGTGCTGCACAGCTTCGAAGACACGTCACTGCGGTGGCAAGCCGTTGGCGACACTGTGCCGATTTGACCGACCCGGGATTTGAACCCGCAGACCTCCCGCACCGATAGCGTGTGCGCTAAGCAACTGAGCTAATGGCGTAATCACTTTTTGATAAATTTGCTTTGAAGGCCTGGGCTACCAACGTAGGTCTGTTTCAAATGTTCTGCAATACTTTTGGATTTGCAATGTCGTTACGATACCGGCCGATTGGCTTAATTGTTTGAGACGTCGCTATTTTAGGTACGATTCCCGGGCTCGTCTAATCGGACGATGTCGCTGTGGGGATTCTGTGTTGCCCAGACGCTAAACCGCGGAAATGGGTCCCTTGCATGCTTTGTCGTAATACCGCAAGCATAATAAAGATTTGATTCGATTACTGTCGTTACTTGTATATGCAAATTTTTACTGGATTGAAACAGTGCCTTGTACGGGGCTTACAGTTGCTTTTTAATTCATATTAGGGCTGTTTTTGTTTTGTATTGCGTTCAAACACCATTCTCTTCTATGCTTTGCTAGCTTTTGTTGACTGGGTACGAGGTAATATGTAACAGTGAGTTTTTTGAATATTTACGCTATTAGTATTAAATGGATTAATTAGCAAAAATTTGAAAATTCTTGCAGCTGTTGAATTTTAAGCATTGGCCGCAATTTGCTTTATTTTAAACGTCTTTTTTAATTCTGGAGATAATTACTATGGAGATTATGGTAGATAGCAGGGCCTTTTGGAAAATTTGTAATTGCATGTTTAAAAATTGCATCTGATTTGAAACTTAGAAGATATAAAATTAAGTGTCTGAGTTCATAGTTTATGTATGACCTCTTTGGCGAACAGAACTTTACCAATCATATGGCCAATTCTATGCTTTTTTCAGCAGAAAAGGACCCAAGAAATTTTTGTTCAAAAATCGAAATATTGGTGCTGAAACCGTATTTCTAGCTTATAAAGTTTTTGTTGCATTTTTGTATTAGCTTCTGTAGGTGCTTTGTAAGTGAAGTTTTGTATCATAATTTTTTAGTTTCTATTTCTATGCTTTCTTGTGTTGAATATTGCGTCTTAGAACTGAAAGTTGAAGTATGAGATATGTGCTGTGGTAGAATATGTTTGTTGTTGGGAGTTAAATTTCTATGCGTGACCTACATAAATTCAATTTATGTTTCCTCTATTACATTGATTTTCCGCCTTTTCGGCATTACAAACTTTTCCACCATTTTGGCATCATGAAGTCTTATCTTGTTTTGAAAACATGGCTCAACAGCTCTTCATAAAAAATAAAAATCTTCGGTCAAATGTAAGAGAAGAACTCGAATTTTGCTTTCGCGGAGTTGCAGCATCGAGAGACTCTTTCATGGACACATGAAAAAAATTTTTCAATAAATGAATATTTTAAACATCCAGGAAGCTTCGGCTAATTCGCTTAACTTCCGGAAGGTTGTAAATGCTCTAGGGAACCCTGGAGTTCTTTGCAGAAAACACGCTGCTCTTATGACTCTATTCTATCGCTTCGTTGTCTGTTAATTTGAAAAATATGCTTGATTTGATTGAAAGAGCAGTCATATGTCTTTACTTGCAATTGTGCTCTACTATCTCCTTTGAGTTGTGTTATTTCGGTTTGATTAGTTGTTTAGACATAGTGCAGAATCATCAGTCTTGTGTATGTATTTTTTGTATAATTTAAAAATTGAATTTATCAACTATATTTATATGTTGAAATCGTTGTTTTACTTTAGATTTTGAAATATCCAATTGTTGTAAAGTATATATATATCATTAAAATATTTAATAACTCTTCATGCATTTGCTAGTAATTAGTCGGGGACTTGAATTATTGCAGGTAAGTAATTGTATTTTGATATATTTTTGCATATTTATCCTATAACGAGAAAGCGATCAAAGCGCTATAACTAGCTCGCTTAGGAGTTGCCGGCCATCTGTCTACCGTTCTAAGATTGGGGAATACCGCTAAGTGCCTTATTCAGCGGCACAACAAGTAAACTAGCCTGCTTGTTCTCACTGTACCTTTATGCTGAGCGTCAAGCAGGGAGCTGTAAATACCAATTTTAAAATCTTTGGTTTGACCCGACTTGGAATCAAACCGGGTCAACAGAAGCAGAAGCTCTATCAAGTCGGACATCTTAGCTGTTAAATTTATATTATCTTCTAATTGCGAGAAAGCAGCATTAGCATTACACTATTAGCAACTTGACTCTTATAGAAACGAAATTTACGACTTTTTTATTGTATTTGCTTTTAAATTTGCAATTTTTTAGAATTTACCAAGCATAGATGATGTTTGTAAAGCACTTTATCGAAAGACACGAAAGCTAAACTAGGTTAGATTTTCGAAGAGACTGCATTATTTTGCATTCTGTTGAACAGGCAGTATCGTTTATTAAAAGACACGAATTGGCAAAACAGTAATAAAATAGTCTTGATCAAGAAGGCACCATAGTTCGAAGTTTATACAATCGGCTTTGCGTTGAGTTGCTTTGCAATAAAGCCAATTTTTTATTCTCTAACGTTGCTATGAAGTGAGGGTTTTTCAAATCTCCATCTCTTCTTTTTTCTACGACGTGGTACAAAAATTCTCCTTGAAGATTAAAAGCAGATATACGATTGTAACCTTGATCCACTATTAATAGGATTTCTGGCTGCCCTTTTTGAGGCCAAATTGTCGTTATTCCTTTTGGGTATTTTAACCTTTTGTCTGAAAAACAAAGGATGTTGGTTTAAGTAGGAAAATACAGCCGCAGAAGTAATTCTTAAAACTGGACATTTCGTTGACATAGATTCAGCTGTCATCATCAGCAGTGTAAACTTAAATTTGCATTAAAAGTATATTTAAGCGTAAAGTAAAAAAGAGTTGCATGACTTCTGTTAACAGTTTTCAATTTAATGGATGTCTTCGCGATCTCGTGTATTGTAGTATGCAACGTAATTCTCGTGGTGTTGCTTCTGTTACTACTAAATTTTGCGACTTGAGTAAGCTATACTTTATTTTGATTGTTTTTTTTTTCTTTAGCAAATAGCTAATAAATTTTTTAGATATGTATATTGTATGTAAAAGCACTTTATGTTGAGATTACGGGTAATATAGGACGAAAATAGCTTAAGGATGAAAAATACAACCGCTGCAATTCTTAATACTGGAAGGTTCGACATCATGATGATGACAGCTAAATCTATTTTGTCGAAACGTCCAGTTTTGGAATTATAGTGGCTTTATTTTTCCTCCTTATGTTTAATTGTGCTGCTAGGTTCTAGTATCTGACTTAAATGCTCTGCCGTCTTTGTCATGGGGTTATGAACCTTAGGAACTCTAGTATTTCCTAATACTGCAACATTAATGTATACCAAGATGCATTAAATTAATAAAATCTCTGGCATATTTTTTTTCATACCTGATTCTGTTTTGCATATTGCGAGTAGTTTGCAATGTTTATCAAATACTTTGACAGAATTATTGTGAATGTCTGTAATCACTATCTCATCTCTGCTCGTAGTGCATATATACCTGCGAAAAGAAGAATATTTGTATGCAGTTGCGTATTCATCCTCCTGTCACGAGAAAGCGATCAAATCATTACATAACAAGCTTGCTTACAGTTGCCGCCCATCTCTTTGCCATTCCGAGATGGAGGATTCCCGCTAAGTGGCTTTCCCACTGGCACAACAAGTAAACTAGCCCGGCTTGTCCCTTTAGTGCTGAGCGTTAAGCAGGGAAGCTGTGAATACCAATTTTAAAGTCACTGGCTTGAATCGACTCGGAATCAAACCCGCATTTGCTGCTGCAGTGACAAACGCTCTAACGCAGTTGGCCTCGATGTGCTGTAATATGAATAGTATGATACTGCAATTGCACAATAGAGCCTTTCATGACGTACACGAGAAAATTATTTGAGTTAACCAAACGAGAGAAATCATTTTGAAGATAATGAATGAAAATATCATTGAAATATTGATTGGTGATGTTATCTAATGGCATAATATGTCGTACCGAGGACATTGCAGCTGTTCTTCAGTTGCACTTTTCAAGTTCATGGCGTAGTTTCCGCGTTTGGTGAATATAATGATGTCTTTCTTCCCTTCGTCTGCCACAATGATGCGTTCTGAAATGTATAGATAACGGTATTTAAGTTTCTTCGCAGCTATGTTACCTAGATAAACCGCGACTCCACTCGTTACACGCTTCGCGTAATACCGCGAGTATAATGAAGGATGAAGATTTGATTTAATACAAAATTGAGTTATTTAAGTTATTTAACCTATGAACTAAATACTGCAGCATTGAGCGTTTGAATTGGTTAGTCTGTGTCCACACAATGTTTGATAGTGGCAATAGTTTCATTACTTTTTCAACGGTTTTACCAACTTCGTTGCTATACGTTCAACTACTGAGAGTTTGAGCCAGATTTAAAAACGTTAGACCCGGTTTTCTGAGCCGAACAAATGGGACAGTGTCGCCACCGCCGTGACGTTTCTTCGAAGCTGATGTGTTGCCAAAACGCTAAGCCGTAGGATGGACTCTGCTTCCGTTACACACGCCAAGGCGTAGTTCCTCGTGTAGGCATATAATGAAGATTTTTTTAGGCCTGTTTACCTTGAGTATCGATGGTAATGCCATGTGCGTCCAGCAAATGTTGATGTCCGAAAACGGATAAAAGTACTCCGGAGGCAGACCAAGCTGTTATTACAGTCGGATAAAGGACATAAATTTTTTGCGATCCGGAAATCGTTATTCCTGTTGGTTTAATTTTTTCTAAAGATAAACGTGGTGTATTAATTGTGCTAATAGCAAAACGCGATCGAATTTTTGTGGTAGACTGTTGCTGTTTCTTGGTGTGAAGCTAAACACTGTCTACAGTCAGGAGTTGGTTATTTCTTTTCTTTAGCTTACCTGATTGTAAAAATTTTTGTAAATTTTCATTCGGGTTTAATCCCAAGTCAAGTCTAACCAATGACTTTAAAATTCGTATTCATAGCTTCCCTGCTTGATCCGGCTCAGCATCAAAAGGACAATGTTGAGAACAAGCCGGAAAGTTTACTGGTTATGCCTTTGAGAAGGGCGCTTGACAGGATTACCCATCGCGAAGTGATAGACAGATGGCCGGGTAGTCCCAAGCGAGCTCGTTAAAACGCATTGATCGCTTGCTGATATAGGAGGGTAAATATGTAATTGAATGCAAACAGAGAATCAGAGATGCTTTTTAATTACCTTGATTTGGTATGTGCACTTTAAATCGACTCTTATAGAATCCTTCTGTGTTGAATAATACGACTTGTTGTTCATCTGAATCTAAAATCGCGATGTTAGTTTCTGTCATCGCAACTCCTTGCGGAGATCCGCAAAATCCTTTCGATCCTTGTTTGTGGATATCAAAAACTTTCAAAATATCCGCTTTCAGCATTCCAGATTTAGAAGGAATTGTTGGAGGCAGAGGAGCAGGGAGTTTTTTGGGTGGAAAGGGTTTTAATTTGGACATTGGGGTGTAATTTACGGATTTTTTTCGCGGTTTTGTGGTTGGCGATGGTGGTGCTGGCGCTATTCTGTATACAAGACCTGATTGTGGATTTTCTGTCATTTGCTCTGGGTTTATTATGGTTTCATATTCGTCATTGTTTTCTAGCATAGACTGTTCATCTAGGTTTGTTAAGGACCCCCCTTCAAGCTTTTTTCTACGGATTGCAGTTCGGGGGCGAGAGGAAGGCTTGGGAGGTCTCAAAGGCAATTTCTTAACGTCTTTTGTCGGCTTACTCGCTGTGTTGCTGTCAATGTTCATATCATCCGTAAAAATATTGTAAGTGGTGAAGTCAGAACAGGTGGATAAATCCATTAGAGATAAAGTTTTCGTATGTCTTTGTATAGGCTTTCGTGGTCTAGGTTTTGGTTGTGGTTTTATTTCTTTTGGCAGATCAACGAACAAAACTTCGTCTGGCTCGCTGGAAACTGATGTTGAGCAGCATGGGTTCACATCGTTCGTATTTGAGTTTACTGTTTTCACAGTTTTTTCGCCTTTTCCGTTAACATTAAAGACACGAGCTTTGAAGAAGTTAATTATATCTTCGCTTTTTTCTTTCTCAATACGTCCAAGCTTTGCATCTTGCAAAGAGTTTGCTTTGCCAGGAACAAACCTAAACAAAAAATTTTAATTTTTTAGCCCCACAAGCTAAAGGACTGAATGATAGTTTATATTTCAGTGCTTTTACGCGGCATGCAATTGCATTGAGGTGGTGTCTTAAAGCACCAGACCAGTTTCCATTATCAAAACGTTGCTGTACGGGACTGCTTGTTTGTTTCTTTACATGAGGTTGGTGTTACTCATACCAGTCTTCAGCAGTAACTCGAAACGTAAAAATTAGGGGTAGTAGATTTCGAAACGTAAAAATTAGGGGTATTGGATTACAGTTAGGGGTGGGGAGATTGGGGATAAGGTTAGAAAACTAAAGTTAATGTAACCTTGGGGTTAGTGTGTACAAAGAACAATTTCAATAGAAAAAGCCTGCATGCCTGTGCTCTGGACACTGCCTTATCTTGGTTAAACGTACTTCTTACTAAAAGTTCAATTAACAGCATTAATGGCTGCGCTTTCGTTAATCTGATGAACTGAAACAAATGGTAAGTTAGGTGTTTTTATTATATGATGGTCAGTTTGAGACCAGTACTCATAGCTACCTGATTTTTTCGTAAGGGCTGAAAGTTTCGCTGAAGATTTCAGCTGCATTTTTCGACGCTTCTGCCAGTTCAAGATTTGTTTCTTGCATATTTTTCTTAAGCAACAGCATTTCATTCGCGGTGCCACTCTAACAACATGGAACAGAAATGTGTTTCAAAATGCAATAAATATGGATCGAAACTACCCAAAATAAAAAACAAAACCGCAATAATTTGTGAAACTAGAAATTTCGACAGCATAGATTCAGCTGTCATCATCATTGTTGTCTGCAGCGTTGCGTAGTGGTTCGGAGCATCGATTTTACGACAACCATGATCGCAAGGTTAATGGTCCAACTCCCAACCTAGTCTCGTGTTTGCGTCCTTGGATAAGATGCTTCACGATGATTATCTCTGCTTGGTGGAATCTGGCAAGCAGCAAATTAAAGAAGTCAGAAGAAAATTCAACCGGAAAAACTTGAAAACAAAGGTAACTTAAGCGATTCAGGATTCGTTTTAAGCATAGCGCCTACGCCGCTTTCTCGTGATAGGAGGATAAACATGAAGAAATCATCATCATCATGTAACTACAACGGTGCAAATTAGTCCTAGAAATTTTAATTCTAGTTGAATGTAGATAATATCATTTTACCAGCTGGTTAGCGTAATGATTAGAAACAACGCTTTCTGCGCGGGAGGTCTGAGGTTCGATTGCAGGTCCGGTCAAGTCGTACGCAGTGTCGCCAACTGCTGGCCTCCGCTGCAATGTTTCTTCGCACCTGTTTTGTCCAGGCGCTAAGCTGCGGAGACGAGTCCGCCGCTCTCTACACGTTTCGGCCTAATATCGCATGGATAATGAAGCTTTTATTTATTTGAATTTCAGAACCATCTTACCGGTAGCAAATATGCTGCGAGCTGAGTGCAGTTGAGCATGCCTTTGATCTGAGAATCAAGATGATCTTTGATGAAAGTAATTTGCGATGTTTGTTCGGTTTCACTTTCTTCAATTTTATCCATTAATTCCGCTTGTTTCTGGACGCAAACAGAAATTTTAATTGGCAGCCGTAAAATTTTACATCGTGAAAAAACAGCCTTATACACTGTCTTGGAACATTTTGTCTTACCATTTTTTTGTCTTCGCAATTTATTTATTTTTTTTATCTCTCCGTTTTTTTTTTGTCTTGCCAGTTTGTTTTCTGTCTTGCCAGATATAATTTTTTTTCTGCCTCTCCAGTTTGAATTTTTTTCTTTTTTGCTTACAGTTTTATTTTTTTCTTCTCTGTCCTGCCGGTTTACAGTCTATGTTGATTTATTTTTTCTGTCTTACCAGTTTTATTGCTCGAATCATTTCTTCAGTTAACCGTTCAATTTCCGATTTGATTGCGTCATAATTGGTTTTCTCTTCTTTTTCTATTTCAATCATTTCATCGAACGTTTGTTGTGAAGATTTTATTGCGGATTCCATTTTAAGTTGCATAGCTTCTACCTGTTAATTGCAAAAGATGTTAAATAATGTAATAACAGCGTTCGACCATTGATGATTGATGTTTGTGATGGGTGTCGCTGGACCTACATAATGTAGTCGGTTTGTGCAGTGGTTGAGACATTTGTCTCGGCGCGGGAGGCCTGGGTTCGTTTCTCGGGCCGATTAAATCTGACACTATGTTTCCAATATCTCGCCATCGCTGCGACGTTTCTTCGGAGCTGCGTTGCCCTGCGCTAAGCCACGGAGATAGATCTCGCCATTCGTTACTCGCTTCGGCGTAATACCGCGAGTATAATGAAAATTTTTTGATGTGTGCGTAAAGCCCCAGCTTTCTATCTTTAGCGTTATAAAACAATACTCCAGCTTATAACATGGTAGCGTATAGCAATTTATGGTCTCACCTCGTTTCGAATTTGTTCCAGTGTTTCGTTGATTGCGGACAAGGTATGGCCTTGATGATTTTCAATGATACAATCTTTGCATATGACTGCTTCACATTCTTGACAATAGTGTTCTGAATTGTTCTGCAAAAATCAATTACATGGTAAGTCGTCGATGACAGTTTATCTCAACATGAAAAAAGATTTGTAATGTCGTTCCCCTGACATGTTAAGCGGTCTAAACGTTGTACATCAGACAAATCTAGACTTGCTTGGAGTTCTGCTCCATATTATATTACATTTTTCATTTTTTCACCGCACGATGTTTCTTTTTCCTCGAAAGTTTGCGTTGTTGAAAGTGAGCCAGTTATGTTGGCATTGCCTAATTGTCACTGAAAACAAGCCTGTGTATACCGGGCACTGCAGTAATCAATTAAATTGTGTAATTGTTATTGTTCTTCAAGCTTGTGTTTGCTGCAGAGTGTTTTTTTTCTGCTTTTGGCGACATAATGTTCTTTATTTTGATTTTACCTTGTGTTTTTTACATCTGTTCATTTCTTGCTTATGGATTTTATCTTTGTATTTTCCACTTTCAATATCTTCTAAGGACACGACCTAAACACAGCAAATAAATTTTGAAGCTGAAAAAACGCTTTTGCAGTCAAAAAGACTTGCGGAATACTGTAAATATAGGTCGAAAACAGCTTTGGGAAGTAAGCAAAGCCATAGTAATCCTTATAACTGGACATTTCGATACATAGATTCATCTGTCATCATCAGCCGCGTAAGCAAGCCCGTACAAAACTAAAAGACTACCAAACGTCCTGTTTTAAGATTTATGTAGTGTGGCTTTATTGAAAAAATTTGGTGTTAGCCAACATTTTGACAGCTTAGCTACCAATGTGTTTCCTGAGATTGGTAGCGTGTATTAAACTTTACGTTTGCATTACACTTCTATGTCGGATATTTTGTTTCCACTAGCCCATTAATAACGTCTATATTATAACTGCTTTTTCAGTTTTGTGTTGCCTTACTTGCACTTCTGATGATGGCGACTGAATCTATGTTGTCGAAACGTCCAGTTTTAAGAATTACTGCGTCTTTATTTTTTCCGTCTTAAGCTATTTTCGTCCCTTATTTATTGCGGTCTTAAAGCTTTTGGGATTATTGCTTAGCCATTTCGAACTAGATGGTACAGTAACTGAAGCTTCTGGCTCTATCTTTACTTGAAGAACATAGTTACTCACCAGCGCCATGGCCTAGTGGTTAGAGCGTTCGCTTTGGATGCTGGTAAACTGGGTTCTATTTTCAGTCGGGTCCAACCAAAGACTTTAAAACTGGTATCTGCTGTTACACTTGCTAAACGCTCAGCAATTAAGTGTAGCGCGGAGGATGAAATGAACAGAGAGTAAAATACGTCAGTGAATTCTTGACAAAACTTAGTCTTGGCGCTAAAGGACCTTACCAGTTATAAAGCGCCATAAAACCACACAACATTTCATACCTCGTGGTCTCTGGTTAGTTTGGTGCGACTGTGGAATGCAGCGCAATCAGCGCATAGATGATCGAGGCATTCAATGCATTGAAATGTTGCCATTGCGCTTTCATTTGTCGGGCACGTTTGACACATAACACCATCTTCAACCTCGTCTTCCCTGATAGTAAATTGAATAATCAAGAAGCCAAATCATGGTCATGTGCGCATTAAAGTATTGTTGCCAGTTAAATAGAAATAAAGGCCACGGACGCGGATGGTCTGGGCTTCGATTTCCAGACCGGTCAAATCAGACGCACTGTCACGAATGACTCGCCACCTCTGCGAGGTATTTGCGTTGCCCTGGCGCCAAGCCGCGGAGATGGACCTTGGCACTCGTTTCACGCTTCGGCGTAATATCGCGAGTATAATGAAGATTTGATTTTTATTTTTTTCGTTGATACTTAGTCTAGGGCCTAGTATGCAATGACAATCATGGAATTTGACCGACTCGTGACTTGAACCCCAATTTTTCGCTTACTAGTAATTATCGTTGATTTCTATGCAATTTTAATCCTACCTTGCATGAGCGCTTCTCCATTCTTCCATCATAGACACCATGTTCGATAAAACAAAATTATTTTTTAACCCCTCAACTCCTTTCATACCAAGCGTAGTACTTTGCCGACATAGAGGACATTGTAAAAACGATTCGTGCGCAGATTTTTCACAAGATTCTGAAAAATCTGGCTTTGTTAATATGCTTTAACTTACAAGTCTCAATTGGGCTCTATTCCAACTTTGATTTTTAAGCTTCGGAATACAATATATATGGGACAAAATAAATTCTTGAAACAGGAAGCTTCGACAACCATGACAAATTTTTCCGCTTTGTAACGCCTTGCTTACACTGCTGATGATGACAGCTGTATCTATGTTGTCGAAACGCCTAGTTTTAAGAATTACTGCGCCTTTATTTTCCTCTGTAAGCTATTTTTGCCGAATCCTGAATTTTCAACCATGATACTACCAAAGTGTAACAACTGGTTAAAAATTGTTCAACAGCGATTTTGCGCGCTTGATATCACTTCTGCACCACTGGTTATAACATTGCTTTGAAAAAGCTGCGCGATTAAGCGGTTACTGTGGCCACTCATTCGTGTCCTAATTGCTTACCCAGGCATCGCTTGCAGAACGAGTGCAGACAAGCGAGAACTTTTGGAGATCGGTATTGCTCCATGCATATTTGACACGTGAGATAATCATCATTAATCTGCAGCAAAAGCGATGAAGATGTGGCCATAGTTCTTATGTAGCTACCATGAAATTAACGTTTCTGTTACCAAAGTCTAATTTCTTGTTCTAGTCATGCTGTAAGAATATAAGTTCATGCAATAAATTTTTGATATCGATTTAGTCTTGACTACAACACTAATTTGGTGTTAATTTTTTTTAGTTGTAGACGTGGTGATTATCCTAAAAAAGGCTTTCTTGATGTAACTGCTTTTTGTTACACTGAGTCTTGACTACATTTGTCCGACTTATGTAACCTCAAATGTAGTGTAAATAATAAATAAGCTGTCCGCATGTTCAATTTTTGTATGCTTAAAATCCACGGTTGTTCGTTTTATTTCCTGCATCATAGTTAATTTTTTGATGGCATAACCCTTTTTTTCAGTACGTTAAAAAATTGATTATGATGCAGAAACTGGAATCTGCTGTAGCATAACAGACCTGAAGCCTAGGAAAATTGAATATAGGGACAGGGTAAAATTGAAGCTGAACATAATTTAGTTATTGCAATACCACTAACTTTTCCATGACTACTGTCTTATTTTAGCTTAATCTGAAATCCAGAACTGTTGACTATGATTCATCTTAAGTATCCCATACCGTGATTTGTAGAAATATTAAAAATTTTGATTTCTACGTGCTTAATATATACGAAAACCAAAATTTTTGTCTTTCGTATCAGCCTGTTTTTTAATAATTCATGATAGCTCTTCGTTGAAAATATATTGTCATGATCTATGTAACATTGATTGCTTTATATATCTTTTACTAGCTCGCACATTTGCTTGCAAAGCAAGCATTTGACACTCTAAGGCATTTTATGCCCCCTTTCCATGCTGCCACTTCACTACGTTAATCATTGTAGCTAATTCCATTACAAATAATTATGCTTTTAACTTCTTGAATGCAACTTTTACTGTCGTAAATATGAACCGAAGTCATTTAGTCATGAGATAGTTACGTCATGATTGATGACATAGCTTTATATGGAAGGGTCGTGACGGAACCAGCTGTTTAACGATCGTTACTATTGCGGTTCTTGCGTACTTGCTAACATTGAGAAACTTTTAACCAGTTTTCCTGTAAGAATTTGGGTGTATTCCAAACGGGATATCTCGAAACTATTGAGATGTTTTTGCATTTTTGTACCATTGCCTCACTACCAAACGTTTCCAACTAGTTGTTTTTAATTCTGGGTGTTGCAACCATATCTACTCTTTCTTTTTTCTCCTCTTCTACCTGCATGCCATAACATTATTGTTTCGTTGTCTTTTCTTTGTACCGTTGTTATATTTCCTTCGTCTTATGGTGTTGACCGTGCAGAAATAAAAGACGCTACTGCTAATATTTTTCCAAGGCTTTTACTGTTTCGTGAAGTTGTTATTTTCGTTACCAATTTGTTTTTACCATCTACATTATCTTAGACAAGATTGCCTATTATGCTCTTGATCTCCCCTCCGGCAATATCTTTCATAAATGACGTATACGCGTTAAGGTTACTAGCGCTAAAAAGGTCGATGCTTTTATTTACTGCATTTCGTAGATGCTTGGGAGACACGTTGTGCTCGATCAATTGATCAATGCCAGCATGTTATCCTCACGGGAAATCTCTAATCAAGAGGCTGCATTCCATTGTAGACATTTGCATCATTTGTATTTAGTTGCATATTTATTCTCTTATCACGAAAAAGCGATCATAACGCTATAACGAGCTTGCTTAGGAGTTGCCGGCCACCTGTCTACCACTCTAAGATGGGCTATGGGAGAATCTCGCTGAATGCTTTTTTAACGGCACAACAATTAAGTAAGCTTGTTGGCTTGTTCTCCACACTGTCTCTTTAATGCTGAGTGTCAAGCAGGACGCTGTGAATACGTACAGTCATTGACTCGACCTGACTTGGAATCGAATTCAAGTCTACAGCTCCAGTGGCGGACACTCTTGCCACACGGCCATTTGAGCTGTTGATCAATTTATGTTTCATTTTTTATTCGTTTCTCCAGAGCTACTGTTGCCGTTAAATAAATAACTGAGGTTATTTTCAAATTAAATTGACGAAAAAATTCAAGGTTGTTTAGAAAAGCTAAACGCCAACCGAACTCCCTAGACGATATTTCAAACTAAACTGTTTTTTAAGCTTCTGGACTTAGTGAAAAAGATTAACAGATTTATCAAAACTTTAGTTCTATAAAGTTCATGGTTATTCGCAATTTTCTTACTGCACGCGCTCAGTTAGAAAATTAAGCGCGCTTAGCCTATTTGAGTTTGGAAAGTTGTTA
Source organism: Trididemnum miniatum (assembly GCA_964006365.1). Lineage (NCBI taxonomy): Eukaryota > Metazoa > Chordata > Ascidiacea > Aplousobranchia > Didemnidae > Trididemnum > Trididemnum miniatum. The sequence goes on along the minus strand of OZ023235.1, from coordinate 4,299,982 downwards.
GTTCGTTGCCACTTAATTTGGTTGTAAAGTTTTTGTTGATGACGTATTGCCTTGTGACGGCATATGCTAAAATTCGTGTGATTACAAATTCCTTATATTACATGGCCTAGACGTTCTCTTATGTGTATTTAGCACGTGTTTCTGTGAATTAACATGATCGATCAATGCGCAATTTATTTCCATGATTGTTTAAATTTTTAGATTGTAGTTGTATCAACTTTAGTTTTGTTGTATTAGTTCATTTTTTCCGGTTTTATTTTTAAGCTAAATCTTCATTATACCCGCGGTATTTCGCCGAAGCGTGTAGCGAGTGGCGTAGCCCATGTCCGCGGTTTAGCGCTTGGGCAACACAGCTCCGAGCAAACGCCCCGCGGTGGTGAACCGTTGGCGACTGAGCCCAATTTGACGAGACTGGGAAACGAACCCTTGACCTATCGCATTGATAGCGATATCTTTGCCGTTACACCAATTTGTTTTCTGCTTCATACGATCGTGATGTGGCATAGCAAGGCTTGTTATCCATGTTTTGAGACTCGTGTTACCCTTCCTTTACTACAAAACTTTTGTTAAAACTTGATGAGAAAAGTTAAATTGTCGTTTTTTAATATGTCGAGTCGTAGCAACGGAGTTTCATACAGATTTGTTTCAAATTTGAATCTGCTATTTCAAACTCCGCTTAGCAAAAATAATTTTATCGAGAATACTTATCAAGCATACAGTAAGAAAGCTTGGTTAAGTTTTCAACCTTACGGCAATCTTGTAACTGCGACAGTTACTTAAATGACCCAACGTTCTGCACTTATGTAACAAGCTGTTTTTTGCAGGTTTATTGACCACGTTCCTGTGAAATGCGTCAGAATTTCTTCCGCGAAGAATTTTCATATTGTTTACATTTATATGTTGTTCTGTTGTTTGATTCGATTTTGTATACAAACTACCTGTTCAATTGAAAAGTATAGTCAGCAGCACATTTTGTGTCTGTGCATTGATGCTTCTGTTTTATCTTCCACTGAACGCAGTTGTTCTCAACCGTTGGCCATTGTCCTCTCTAGAGCAGGGATGCACAAGCCAAACAACGAGGGTACGTGCCGAAGTATTCGAAATTATATAATCCCATGCCACGCCACTTTCGAATAATTGTTGTTATTTTATACGAAGTTTCGTTGAATGCATACGAATAATATCAAACTTTACACTTACTACACAAAATAACAACACGTATTTACTAACACAATTTATTGTCATTTGGGTTTATTTCGATGTAAACCCAGTTGATTACTATATATATATATATATATATATATATATATTATAGATACAAGAAACAAACTGTTCGCGTGCCACATACGGGCTTTTGGTGTGCCACATTGAACACGCGTGCCTTGTGTTATGCATCCTTGCTCTAGGGGGTCATAGGACATTACCCTGTGGTCTGTGGACGGCTGTAGCCGCTGCGAATAAAATCCCGACAGAAGTTCTTTTGCTAAGCAAAGGACCACTGGTGTAGACAATCTTTAGAAGAGAGATGTAAAACCATAAAAGGTTGAGAACCCCTGCATTAAACCTATCCTGCGTGTTGTATTCAGCGTGATCCAACATTGAAAACATGACCTATGTTTATTGACTGTTTGATAAATACTACAGCATTTGGAAGACATTTTAATAACTTGATAATAAGCTCTACTGCGAGTTAGTTACTTAAGATTTGACCGACTTTTTGTTTATGAATTCAAAATCGTTTTCCGTTTTTGGCCACTCAAACTGTAGCAACTCTATCTGGGCTATTGTTTATTTGGTTTGTGTACCGACATTGCGGACTTATCATTTTTAGTAATAAATCGTTGTGTACCAACTGAACCTTGCAAAGTACATTTTTAATGTTTATTGGCCTATTGACATATTAAGCCTTTCCAGTCCCTGAGATCCACATTCTTAACATATTGGCGTGAGAACTCCTTGTCTGTACTTCCTGTGGGGCCGTTGTTGTTACTACAGTTTGGAGACCCCAGGTATTTTTTATCGCGAACCCCGTTAAGAACCACTAGCCGACAAGCCAATTGAGATAATCACAGCGAATAAGTTTGGTTTAATTCTTGATTTGATCAAGTCCATTTCTGTGTATTTTTAGTTGGGACTGAAACCCAGGATCCTAAGTTCTTGACATTATCTGCTTGTTTTGCGGCCCAAGTAACTTGACGTTTGATTTTTTATCTAAAATTTTTATCAATTTTTGTTTTAGATGTAGTTACGCAGCTAGTTAATAGTAACAAATAATGAGTCGAGATTTATATGTTGATGAAGATGTTAAGATGGCTATTCAGTTAGCTCTGGAGAGGTACATGAAAGATGAAGTCTCGCCGGGTTAGTGCAGTATTATGCTGTTGATAGAAAGTGAATAGTTGAATATTCTGATTGTGTTGCCCGCTAACATTCAATTTGTGCAAATTGTTAGTTTCGAGCATCGCCAATTACTTCAATTACCAATAGCTGAGTGGTTAGAGGGTCTTCCTCTGCAGCTGTAAATCATTGACTTTGAAATTGGCATCTCGTTCTTGCAGCGACGAATTAACGTAAGTTTAGTGCTTGAAGACAACGGGCGGTAGGTCTAGGGTTCGCTTCACGGGCCGGTCAAATTGGGCACAGATCGCCACCGTTGCCTCATTTCTTCGGAGCGGTGTTGCGGAGATGGACCCCCCACTTGTTACACGCTTCGACGTAATATCGCGAGTATAATGAAGATTTGATATTTTTAAATCTTTTTTGCTAGCAGAAATTTATGTACATGCATCGTGCCATGCACCCTTGCTTTGCTTTAAACATAGGAAGTAGTTTGCAATAGACTGAGAGATTTTGTAGAAAGCTAAGATTTTAAGTTTTTCAGAATGCGAGTTTCCGTCATCATTCACCAGTGCAGAGCGAGCTTACATACACCGTCAGTGTCATCAAATTGGTTTGATTTCGAAAAGCAGAGGGTGAGTTTGAGGATAATTAATTTTGGAAAGTTTGAGCTGCTGATTGAAATAGCTTTAATCATAGTTAATGCTATTTTTTGCTTTGGCTCTTGGCCTCTTGTTAATTTTGAGATCAGCTTAAGCTCAATATCAGCCTTAGTTAAGCAAACGATAGAGTGAAGCATAACTACCAAAAACTTCAATTTTACTCTTCCATGCCCAACAATAGGCCGGTTTGTTAAAAATATTTTTCCAGAGGGAGGCCAAGGTTCTCTTCAGTTGCTATTTTTGCCGACATACATGACTTTAGTCGCTCAATAGCTCAGACGGTCGACTGATAAGAGCGTCCGCCTCTGGAGTTGTAGATTCTGGTTTGATTTCGAGTTGGATTAAACCAGTTGCTTTAAAATTGGTATTCACAGCTTCTCTTCTGGATGTTCAGCATTAAAGGATCAGTGTGGAGAACAAATCGGCAGGTTTACATGTGCGGTTGGGAAAAGCACTTAACTGAATTACCCCATTTAAGGGTGGTAGACAGGAGGTCAGTAACTTTTAAGCAAGCTTTCAATCGCTTTTTCGTGATAGAAGGATAGGTAAAACCAATCGCGTTGAAGTTAAAGTTTTCATTCTTACAATTACTGTGCTTGTATAAGCCGTTGCGAGCAGTGATATGAGTTAAGCTGGGTGCTTCTATGCCCCCTCCCCTTTGTTTGTCGTGGCAAAGTCGCTATCGCTCTACATTTACGTGAGAAATTGTTACTTCAAATCAAATCTTCGTTATACTTGCAGTATATTACGCCGAAGTGTGTAACGAGAGGCGGAAGTCATCTTCGCGACTTATCGCGCCTTGACAACACAGCTCCGAAGAAACATCGCGGCGATGTCAAGCCGTTGGTGACACTGTGCCCGATGTGACCGGTCCGGGAATCGATCGTGGAACCTCCCGCGCCAAAAGCGATGCCTTTAACCACTGCACCTGAAGTGAAAAATTCTTTTTTTTCGAGCCAGATAATTGCAGCTTGAAGTTTTATATAAGTGAAGTGACTTAGTTGAGCATCGAACCCGCGAAACCAGTTTAGCAACCCAATGCACCAATCACTTGGCCAACTCCATGTGCGATGTGAAAAAATTTCTTCGTAAGCCTACTCCTCTCGGTTAAAGTCAATTCAGCGTCAGGGCGTGGTTGATGATTAAATTTATATGTAGGAAAGGCACCAACCGGTACATGACTGTGAGAAAGAAACAACCACATGAAGTAGTTGAGTCACTGATGACATTCCAGTTCGGTCAAAACTCGCGTCGAGTCCTGCATTCATTATTGCGTAGGTGAGTGACTGAGTGGTGGAATAATAGTTGGTCTGTTGGTGATGCTCTCGTGCAAAGATCATCAAATTGCCAACTTCTAATGACGCAGGTCATTTAACCCAAGGACGAAATAGCGAATAAAGGCGCAAATCTGTTCCTTGTACTTGTATTTTTATTTTGTGTTAAGTTATATATTTATTCTGCTATCACAAGTAAAAGTGATTCAAGCGCTACGACCATCTCGCTTGCCGGCTTGTTCATTAAACTGTTCTTTTAATGCTGAGCGTCAAGCATGGAAGCTGTGAATACCAATTATTATAAAGTCGTCGGTTTGACCCCACTCGGAATCAAACCGGAATCTCGGCTCCAGAAGCAGACGCTCTTGCACTCGGCCATCTTACTTAGGGTAAATTATAGGACAAGACAGTTAACGGTTGCGATGAGCGCTTAGGGCGAAATCGTGAAATCGCTGCTGATTTATTTGAAGTGCCAGAGTTTGTATTGGAACTTGTTTGAGAATCCTACATATTAAAGATGCGGTTACCGATACGTGGCACGCGACAAAAATATTCGCACCTTCTTTGTTTTAACTGTTCACCGATCACGCGAAAACCTGCGAAATCCTTCTGCATTTACTTACAGTATAATTTTAGTCACGTCATCGTGTGCCGCGCGTCGCGTGTCGCGTATCGGTAAACGCACCTTAAATTTATTGATTTGTATTAGCTGCGCGGTTCGATGTGACATTGTGTTGTTCGTCTAGTGTTAACTTGGCTGACGGGTTGTCAGACATCGGGCCCGAAGCTGGCTTCGTCGGTTCGATGCTCGATTAGGTCGTTTTCATCGATGCATATGTTATAAAATTTGAACTTCAAAATGCATGTGGCTGAATAAAGAATGGTCTATATGTGTTTTTAATGCAAGCGGTAGCCCGTATTTTAAATAGTAGGTTATCTTGCTGCAGCTATTGTATGACCAAACCCAGAATTGGCACACCGGTTAGAGACATCGGTATGGGTGCAGGAAGTCTTGGGTTCGATTACCGGGTCGGTCAAGTCGGATGCAGTATTGCCGCCGGCTCGCCACTGCTGCAACGATTCTTTCGGAGCTGTGTTGCCCAGGAGCTAAGCCGCGGAGATGGGCCTATTACTCGTTACACGCTCATCAATAGCCTACGCATTGTTTTGTGTAGGTGGCCGATGAAGCAAAAAGAAAAGCAAGATATACAACCGAAACCTGAACGTCAAATTCAATGTGGATTCGCAGGTGGGACAGCACAAAACAATTTCGATTTAAAAGTGAAGCAACGTTAAAAATAAAATGCATTTTATTGCTCTGTCACTAATATATATATGAAAAGAGCAATCGCTCTTAAAAATGGGCTACGATGTAATGGTAATTTCTGTACACTGTTTTGCGTACGTAAACTGCTCGCTAATCTGTAAAAAAGTTTTGGACCAAGTCTACATTTTCAACGATTGTACTTTTAACTGAACTTCCTTCACGGGCGTTCCCGGCAAGTATCGATATCATGGCCTTCAGACTCAGATCTTTTTCGTCTTATTCGCAATTTCTACTTTGTTTATTACAGGCTACAGGTCAGATTCGAGTAAGCCCAGCGGTCGCTTGCCTAACGGGATTCCCCAAGTCCCCATGGCAAGGTCACCGTCTGACTTGGATATGTTTCGGAGTTCCCTGCCCATTCACGACAAGAAGGACTTTATAGTGAGAACTATCTGGGAAAACTCCGTTGTTTTTATCAGCGGAGATACTGGTGTCGGAAAAACAACTCAGGTAGCTTTAAATTTTTCGTGGAAGTGTCTGGCCCTAATTTTGTTTGAATTGTAAGTTTGTGATAAGTTGTGGTTTGAGGTTGAATCTTGGTCTTTTTCTCAAATAGTCTGAATTTCACAAAAAAATAATACGCTTAAGATTTATTTGCTGTTTAGCTGGATCACTTGTTTTTCCCAGTTCTGTATTATCGGTTTTGTACTGTTTCAGTTTTGTTCTGTTTCAGTTCTGTACTGTGTCAGTTTTGCATTGTTTTAGTTTTGTACTGTTTCAGTTTTGTATTGCTTTGCTTACACTGCTAATGATGACAACTAAACCCATGCTGTCGAAACGTCTAGTTTGAGGAATCACTGTGGTTTAATTTTTTCTTCTTTAAGCTATTTTAAAACCAATACGGTCACTCTCCAACTGACGCACATTCGAGTCACAAACATTCATACGTGCGAACATCACAATTCGTCGGTTTGCCTAACTTTTTTTGTAAGGTTTTTTCCATGTTAAATTTCATTTTAAGCTTTTTAAAACTCCTGACCCAGAACCTCATTCCTTAAATAAGCTTCAGTATCGTTAATGCTGTGAGTCGAAACTGATCAAAAATTTACTGGATCTTGGAAGTGTGTTGAAATTATTCCGTGATCAATGTACTGTACTATATTGACATTGCTTCATCATCAAACATGACCACGCAAACGTACATAAATGAATAATTCTTCAAAAAACGCCACAAAATAATGATTCTATGGACAATTTTCAAGGTAACATGGCGTCAGTGTCTTCGATGGATTAAATTTTGTGTGTTGAATCTATGCATTGAAATCTTATGATATACAATACTGAACGGTGTTGTGCTCGGACTGACGTTAGTTAATTACGTTGAGTCACAAAGTAAAAATCGAATGCTGTAAGTGTGGGATGTTATAAACGTGTTTTATCTTCATGACAATAGTAGGGATTTATAAACAAATTCGAGTTACGAACGTCCTGTGGAACGCAACTTGTTCGTAAGTCGGTAGTGAGTGTATGCGAAACTCTACCCTCAGAAGCATGGCACCGTAATTCTTGATCAGTTTTAAACATTATTAACTACATTTTTGATTTATACTAACATAAATCTTAATCTTAACTATCATTCTCAAGATTCTAAGCTTTATTTTTTCATGTTTTTAGATTGCCCAGTTTATTCTTGATGAGAGTTTGAAGCGGAACGAGGTTTGTCGAGTGGTTTGCACTCAACCTCGACGCATATCAGCGGTTGCCACTGCAGAGAGAGTGGCGGTTGAACGGGGGGAGAGCGTCGGTCAAGCAGTGGGCTACCAGATACGACTCGAAAGCAGGTAGGTTAACTGCCCTGAGTGTAAATATTGGACAAATTATAACCTTTTCTCGGAGTTGGTCTTACTGAATGATAGATTTGCTGTTTGTTTACTGTCAATGCTGCGGATAGCAGCACCAGGCACGGCAAATGCATGACCAACTTTTTCATTTACAAGCAGTTTTTAATGTCTTTTTGCTAACTTTTTGCAATTTTCCTATAAAATGCTAATTTTTGATGACTTTTCTGAACTTTTCCATAGATTACTGATTTTTGGCGATACTGAGAAGCCATAAACTTTTTGTCATTTTCCGCCAATGGATAACTTTACTGTTACATGATCTTGCCAGCAGCTGATGCATAGATGGTGCTGCTTGTGCCAGCATTTACTGTATGCTGCACTGCTTATAGAGCATTGTGTAGTCTAACGTTTAATCACTTCTTCGTTGGTTCTTCATTGATTCTATAGTAACTGAGAATATTTTCAAATTATATTGAAATGAAAATCCAACAGTAATTGAGGGAGACTGCAAAATGAGCTTGCGCTCTTCGAGTCAGCAGCCACCCGGTATTATATGTCAAATGCAATCGGCTCCAGCCGTGAATCGAACTCGCCACGTAGGATCTGTAAGAGAGAAAGAGTTTATTTTTGTGGAAAAGCACAGCGCGTGATGCAAAATGAAAGAAAAAATGATCAATGTATATTACAAAATTACGCAATATCTTTCTGGTGAGAGGCTGCGAGAAGACCATATATCCATTTCCTAGGAACTGGCGCGGTCGCCGAGTCTGCTGTAACCAGCGCGTGGTGTCGCTAGGCCATGCCGTTGACACATTGCTTATGATTCGTGAGACAAGGCGTTCATAAAATGGTCGAAAATTACAGAGCGTCGCCTCGAACTCTCCTTACATTCTGCACCAATGGAGTTCTACTGCGGACACTGATGGCTGGGGACGGTGCATTACAGAGTATATCCCATATCATTGTGGTGAGTTTGCGCAGATAATTTCAGCAGCGCTATACCATTTTACTTACGCGTGACTTAAATGATTGATTTCTTCATTTTTATCTTCTTGTCACGAGTAAACGACGGAGGCGCTGTGCACAGGACGAATCCAAACTTTGTATTCACAGTTTTCCTGCTTGACGCTCAACATTAAAGAAACAGCGTGGAGAGCAAGTCGGCAAGTTTATCTGTCGTGCCGTTGGAAAAGGCACTTAACGGGATTCTCTCTGGTAGAGAGATGCCAAGCAACTGCTAAGCGAGCTCGTTATAGCCCTTTGATCGCTTTCTCATGATAGTAGGATACTTCAAGCAACTATAAATGCAAGTGCATCAGGAAAAATCGTTTTTTCATTATATTTTTTCAGGATGAGATTCACGAGCGAGATTGTTTCAGTGATTTCCTTCTCATCAAACTCCGGAAGTTGGTTTCAACCCGAAAACCTCACTTCCGGTTGATTCTGATTAGTGCTTCCGTCGATGTGGATTTGTTTTTGGATTATTTTGCCCCTTGTCCAATAGTTCAAGGTATGCAAGTCGCAAGTCGAGATATGCTTTTATTAAAAAGAGGAAAGATAAAACCACAGTAAATCTTAAAGCTGGACGTTTCGACAACATAAATTCAGGTGTTATCATCAGCAGTGTAAGCAATGCAGTACAAAGCTTTCTGCTGTGCTTACACTGCTGATGATGTCAGCTTAATCTACGTTGTCGAAACGTCCAGCTGTAGGAATTGTACTGCGACTGTATTTTTCCTTTCACAGCTCTTTTCGTCCGTTATTTGTTGTACTCAGTGTTTATAATTTTTGGTTGCGACTTGTACTAGTGGTACGGTACGTGGATTGCAGGTAATTTATAACGGGTTCGATTAACGGCTGAACCGATCTAATTTGACTCATGCTGGGTGGCTGCTAACTGGAAGAGCGCAACGTTACTGCGCAGTTTTAATGAATTTTACCGCTTTTTTCCCAGTTTTGTTAACTAAACATTACTTGTTGCAAACCAGCAGAGGATATTTTAAGCACAATGCTTTACTCTAGTTAAAATGTAGAACGTTAAAAAAATCATCAAATCTTTATTATATTCGCTGTATCACGCCAGGGCGTGTAATGAGTGCCTTATCTCCGCGGGTTTAGCTCCTGGGCAGCATAGTTACGAACTACGGAGAAACATGAGCGGTGGCGAGCCGTTGGCAACACTGCATCCTATTTGACTGGCCTTAGAATCGAACCCCCAGACCTCCCGCTTCGATAGCGATGTCGTTAACTACTACGCTTGCCTGCCGGTGCGATTATAGAACATTTAAAGCTGAAGTTTGGAAGTAAATTTAGATGGTTGAGTTACAATTTGTGGTTATGGTTGTTGCAGTTAGGATGATTTCTGAGCTTTAAAACCGGGCTGTTTTGGTTGATGTAGTAAGAAGTTGCTGATAAAAGCAAGGATTTTGCAATTTTAAAGTTGTTGACTTCAGGTTAAGTCGCGGAGTTGGACCCGCCACTCGTGACATGATGCGGCGTAATACCGCGACTATAATGAAGATGTTTTTTTGGGGGGCTTCTGTTTAACCTGTTTGATTTACAGTTAACGGAAATAACTTTTCTGTCGAAGATATATTTCTGGAGGACATTTTGAGCAGGTGATTAATTAGTGTTTTTTCATGTGAAATCCTATGTTTTTTCTGAAGGAAACATTGACTGCAGTTTTGTCACAAAATTTACTAAGATATACGTGCTTTGTTTTATTGCACGTTTGCTACAGTTTGTCTTGAACAACGTTTTCATTTACAACTTAACAAGAAGTGTCTTAGTTTGTTAATGACTCTGTAACACTGTTGGAAAGGTATCATCACTGTTGACGATTTGAGAGACAAATATTGCAAACAATCACCTTGTCCTATGCCCACATGTCCAAGTTCTTCCAAATGCTTCCAAAGGCTCAGGGGGTTTCTGCATCATGATTATTTTTGATGTCATAATTGAAACATGCAATTATGACATCAAAAATTTGATTGTGATGCAGAAGCCCGCGTAAACCTTTAGAGCCGCATGAACTGAACATGTGGACAAAGTATTTGAGTTTTTGATGCAATAGAAGTTAATTCTTTCAACTTTTTAACTTGTAATTGTTTTAGTACATCGTACTTGACCAAAGATTTAAAAAGGTTGAAAAAGGAAAAGGAAAAAAGTAAGAATATGTGTGATATATTTGTATTTAGTTGCATTATCTACCTATCACGATCGAAAGCAATCAAAGCGCTACAGCCATCTCGCTTAGGAGTTCCGTGGCATCTGTCTACCGCACCAAGATGAGGAATCCCGCTAAGTGCCTTTTCCAACGGCACTACTAGTAAACTTGCAAGCTTGTTCTCTACACTTTCCATTTAATCCTGAGCGCCAAGCAGGGAAGCTGTGAATGCTAATTTTAAAGTCATTGGTTTGACCTGACTTAGAATCAAACCCGAGTCTACAGCTCCAGAGGTGGACACTTTCACCCCATTCTGCCATTGGAGCTGCTAATTGTTCGAAATAAGACTTTAAATTGTGTGTTTTTCAGGACAAGCTCAAGAGCAATGTTTTAAAAAGTGGTGCTCAGAAATCAATAAAGCAGAGGTAAAGTTGTTAATATCTGTAGTGAACAACGGATTGATTTCTTCGTTTTTATTTTGCTGTCAGGAGAAAGCGATGGAAGCGTTTTTAGGACGAATCCAGACTCGCTTAGGAGTTGTCTTTGTTTCCGAGTTTTCCGCTGGAGTTTTGCTTCTCACTTCTTTACTTTGCTGCTTGTCAGATTTTACCAAGCAGAGATAATTATCGTGAAGCATCTTATCCGAGAACGCAAAAACTTGGCTTGGATGGGAGTTGAACCATCAACCTTGCGGTCGTGGCAGTCGTAAAAACGACGCTTCAAACCACAACGCCACGCTGCTGACTAAATTCTTTTTCTTCGTGGCTATCCGTTAGTTCAATGATGATACGCCTCTTTATGAAAAAATGACTAATATTGCATGAAATGATGAAGAATTATCACATTTTGGCTCCACAAAATAATTATTCGATTCTTAATATAGGTTTGTATACCATTGACAGCCGACTGACGTTAACAAAATCGTGCTAGGTAATGCTAGAAATCGTGAAAAACGCATTGACGCGAAGATTGTAGTTGATTCTGTGATTGATATTACTGCTCAAGCAGACAAAGTAATGATGACCTATAACCCACTTCATCTCTTCCGGACTTCCAAAGTGGAGAAGTATTACCCAGTGTTGCAATATAGATTTTGTCTCTCACAAGCTCGTTTAAAATCATAAGATTTATACAATAATAAATTTTCGGATGTTTTTAGAATGATGAAAGCAAAGATGAGATGGATTTAGATGGAGAAGTTGAAAAACTAACCATGGAGGAACAGAGGTTTGCATTGCTGGCATGATCTGAATAATTGCTGAAAAAAATGGACAAAATCAGCTCTTCGTTATACTCGCGGTATTACGCCGAAGCGTGTAACGAGTAGCGGGTTCATCTCCGCGGCTTAGCGCCTGCGCAAGACAGCTCCGAAGAAACGTCGCGGCGGTGGTGAGCCGACGGTGATACTGGGTCCGATTTGACTGGCCTGGGAATCGAACTCCAGATCTACCGCACCAATAGTGATGTACTTAATCAATTCGCTCACCTGTTGGTTGAAAAAATTAATTCATATGCTATGCGGGAAAATTCAACTAGAGTCTGGAAAAAATGACAGAAAACACCAAAAAACTTCCATTCTATCAAGTCAAAACACTCCTAGTAATGCAAATGCATTCCAACTTATCAGTTACGTAAGAAAGCAATGGTAAACGCACTGTATCTGAACAGGTAAAGATAAAACAGTTTGCCGTATTGCCATTTTATGTGTTCCCGATTATTTTTTACTAACGTTTGTTAGTTCATTTCTTTTGGCCATTTTATTTTTGGTATCAACCCCTTTTTATGATTTTTGGAGAAGCTGTCATGAGTGTCATGGTTGTCAAACTATTGTCGCTGTTAAACTAACAAAAATCCGCGAGAGCGATGTTAAGCGACTGGATTTTACGCAGGGAATCGGTTTAACGCAAGGTTGGGCAAACTATTACCCGCGAGACCATTTTATCAGGCCCGAGGGCACTTACAGAAACCCTAGCGTGAATCAAGATCTTTTTTCGTTCTTCACTGATTTTCAGTAGAAAACAGGACATCTAAGGACGTGTAGACCTTTTTGGCTTTTCTAATCAGTGCGGCCCTCGGCTTCAAATTTTTTTAAAATGTGCCCCTTCGTGTGAAAAGTTTGCCACCCTTGGTCGAATGAATATAAGTTTCAACCTTTGTTCAACTCAGAGTTACCAAGCTCGTAAGTATTTTAATCATCATTTTTAATACTGCGAGTTCCACTTTTGTAATCTTTGCCGAGTTTACGCTGAGTTCAATTAGTTTTTGCCAAATTTGAGTAAGTTCATACCTCAATCAACTATTTTCGAAAAGGGGTTCAAGTCCGGCGAAAAGGACGAAGTTGAGCGAGTGGAAATGTGCCGCCCTGGTTTAACCATTTCCTTTTAGACGATCTGCTCGACTCGCTATGCTTGGACAAGATGATCTAGACCAAGCAATACATGATGCTTGGTACAGTAAAGGACAAGCTGCATTTGACCGAATTGTCAATTTGATTATGGATGGCTGTGCCACAGGTGGGTCAGTGACGGGTCGTTAAAATTATGTTTTGTATTTTGCTATTCATTCTTCTACCCCAAGAATGTTTCAACATCGCTATCGATGTGGGAGGTCTGGGGTTCGATTCCCGGGCTGGTCAAGTCGGGCACAGTGTCGCCAATGGCTCGCCACCGCTGCGATGTTTCTTCGGAGCTGTGTTGTCCAGACGCTGACCGCGGAGAGGGCCCCGGCCACCCATTCCACACTTCGGTGTAATACCGCGGGTATAATGACGGTTTGATTTTTATTCCACATTTACAGTATTTTGCTTTTCAATGCAGTGGATTATCGCAACACAGACACTGGGCTTACTGCGTTAATGACTTGCGCTGCTCACGGAATGATGGAACATGTGGAACAACTAATCACAATTGGGGCCGACCCGGGGGTAAAGGGACCTGGAGAGATGACAGCAATTGATCTGGCTTACAAAGAAGGTCATTCTGATGTAGCAAATTTGTTAATTGCCCAAAGGTAAGGCTTGAGTATTTATTGGCTTCTTCGTTTGCGCCAAATTATTTTCAAAATTCGTAGCAAAAAATCTTTAGCATTTTAGATGGCCGAGTAGTAAAAGCGTCTGCCTCTGAAGCCGCTAACTGGGGTTTTATTTCAAGTCGGGTCAAACCAGTGACTTTAAAATTGGTATGCACATTGCACAGCTTCCCTGCTTGACGCTCTGCATTAAAGGGTCGGTGTGGAGAACAAGCCGACAAGTTTACTTGTTGTGCCGTTGGGAAAGGCACTTAACGGGGTTCCCAAACGTAGATGGTGAGTGGTATAGAGCGTCCGTCTCTTGAGCTGTAGACTCGGGTTTGATTCCGAGTCGAGTCAAACCAATGCGGTTGGCAAAGACATTGCTGTTAGTGTGGGAGGTCATAGGTTTAATTCCTGGGCCGGTCAATTCGGCACAATGTCGCCAACGGCTCGCCACCGCTGTGACGTTTTTACGGAGCTCTCAGACGCTAAATTGTGGAGATGGTTTCGCCACTTGTAACGTGCTTTGGCGTAATACCGCGAGTATAATGAAGATTTGTTTTTTTTTTAGTGGTATTTACGGACTGTCTGCTAACGATGGAAGCAGTACAAAGGAACTATTGTCTCTTTATTATGACTCATTACGAGATTATTTCATCGATTTTGACCTCATAATGTCATTGCTTCATTTAATATGCGAGTGTTCCGGCGGAGGTTGGTTTCAGTGGAACTTTACTTAAGTATTTTTTTCACTGTTTTCGACAGGTTCTTCCAGCATTTAGGTAAGCCTAAACTTTACCGGGTGGCAGCAGCTTCTGTCTCGAAGAGCACAATTTCCCTCAGTCTGTTAAATTTTTAATTCAATATAGTTTAAAAATAACCTTAGTGATTTATAATTTTATAAAAGTTTATGACGTTTCAGGAGCAATATTGATCTTCCTTCCCGGATATGACGACATAGTGACATTGCGTGACCGGATAACGAACGATAGTGACATCACAAGGAGCAGTGATGTCCGTCTTTTCATTCTTCACTCGGCTGCTCAATCATCAAACGAACAAAAACAAGTCTTTCAACCAGTACCGGCTGGCACTCGAAAAATTGTGAGTCATCATTCCATTATCTAATGGCGCAGTGGCTTATGACATCGCTCTCGGTGCGGAAGATTCTGGGTTCGTTCCCATGGTATCAAATCGAACGCAGCGTCCTCAACCGCTGCGACGTTTATTCGGAGCTGTGTTGCCCGGGCGCTAAGCCGCGAAGTTAGACCCCGCCTCTCGTTACACGTTTCGGCGTAATATCGCACGTTTGATGTAAAGATTTGATTTGGTCCCGTTAAACGGAAGTGACGCTAGCGAAATAGCTAGTGGTACTGCACGCAAGTTACGGATCCTACGTGACGGGTTCGATTCGCGGTTGGAGACCGTCGCGTTGGCATACGTGGTTGCTTCTGACTCGAAGAGCGCAAGCTCGTTCTAGCACTGTTCAATATTCAGTTCAAAAATTCAAAATCAAATCTTCATTACACTCGGGGTGTGACACCGGAGAGTGTAACGAGTGGCGAGGCCCCTCTCCGCGGTTTAGCGCCTGGGCAACACAGCTTCTTAGGAACGTTGCGGCATTGGATAACCGTCGGTGACATTGTGTCCGATGTAGCTGTCGCGATGATCGAACCCAAAACCTTCCGCACTGACAGCGATGTCTTTAGCCTCTACACCACGTAGCCCGACATGCAGTTCAATTTCGAAAATGACCTTTGTTATTGAACAAACTTTTACTTCAGGTCTTATCTACGGACATTGCGGAGACAGCCATTACCATTAATGATATTGTCTATGTGATTGACACTGGCAAGGTTACCACCAAGTTGTATGACGCAAGCACAACTACTACAATGATGAGATGTAACTGGATTGCAAAGTCAAATGCAAAGCAACGAAGTGGGAGGGCAGGACGGTGCAGGTATGTTCGCTTGCGAGATGAATTGGGAAAAAAATAAAATCTTCAATATACCGGTGGTATTACCCCGAAGCGTGTGATAAGCGGCAGAGTCCATCTCCGCGGCTTAGCGCCTGCGCCACCCAGCCTCAAAGAAACATCGTAGCGTTGGCGACACTATGTGCGATTTGATCGGCCTTGAAATCGAGCCCAAGACCTCCGACACCGAGAGCGTTGTCTTTGACCGCTGCGACCCGTGGTATGGAAGTCGAGGTTGATCATCCGTTTCTTTTCTGATCTTTAAGTGATGTTTCAAAGTGCAACGCAGAGCTACTACATTGGGACTGATTTTTTGCCACATTCAGTTTCCACTAGCAATCTGGGCTATTTATATTTATCTATGCGCTTTTTCTTTTTGCAGAATTAATTTTCTGAATTATGATCTTGAATATTGGCGTACCACCTTTTCCATATATTTCAGAACTGATACTAAGAATCCACCAGTATTTATTTATTTTTTCTTTTTAAGCCACATAGTTGTAGCTTTGGTTTTTATATTAGTGAATTACATGCATCATAGAAGATGGCGTAGCTGCGCATCGAACCCGCGAATGTAGTTCCGGAGCCTAATGCACTAACCACTCGGCCAATGAGGGAGACTGCAATGTGTGCTTGCGCTTTTCGAGTCAGCAACCACTTGATAGATAGATACGTTAAATGAAATTTGTTCCAGTCGTGAGTTGAACCCGTCTGCAGAATCTATAACTATTACTACCAATGCCTTGGATATAAGCTTTTTGAATATATTGCATGTTCAACAGTAAGTAATCAGCTTTGAAAAACTTAGCTAAAATTAAGTTCAAAAAAACAATGCTTATGCTCAGAGCCGGTGTGTGCTATCATCTATATTCCACTGAAGAATTTGACCGTATGCCGGACCATGCTAAACCCGAGTTCTTATGTACTCCATTGCAAGAATTGTGTCTTCAGACCAAGCTGCTTGATGAGACAAGTTCTGTCTCCAATTTCTTCCTCCAAGCTCCCAATCCTCCCCTAGTTGCGGTTGTAGACACAGCAGTCTCGCTCTTAAAGGTTTGTCAAAGCAACGCAGATGTATAAATCTGGGCATCTTTCGCATGGGAAGTCTGTTTCGGGTTCTTCATGCGGGACGATATATAAAAGCTAAGTTTTACGCGAGAAATTGGTATTGGGTGTCTTGAAGTTCAAATAATGAAGTGTTCAATTCATTGTACAGCCTATGAGTGTTAAATCTTTGAGCTTATGTTGACTTCTTGCCGTTAAAATACTTCAACTCAGCTCAGATGGCCGGAGTCCCATTGGTAAGAGCGTCTGCCTTTGGAGCTGTAGACTTGAGTTTAATTCTGAGTCGGATGAAACCGGTGACTTACAATTGGTATTCACAACTTCCCTGCTTGGCGCTCAGCATCAAAAGGACATTGGTATACAGATGCCGGTATCTCCTAAGCGAGGTCGTTACTTCAGCTATCTTATGAATCTTATTTCAGTTTTTTATCGCTCTGTTTTAAGCTACTAATGGCATTTTGGTTGCCAGATCTGTTAGCGACATATTTTTAATTTTATAGTTTGTTAAAGCAATACGCGGGTATAAATCTAGGCATCTTTGACAAAGAGGAAATTTTTTTTGGGTTGTTGAGCTGTTACGATGAGTAAAACGTTTTATGCGAGAATCGGTATTTAAAGACCCAGCAACAAAATGTTAAATTGTGTAGAACACCTGCAAGTATTAATTTTTAGGCTGCCAGTGACATATTGGTTGTCAGAGGCAGTATACTGCTGAACTTTTGCGCACTTAACGCAATGCGTTAACTTAATGCACAAACAAAGTTAACGCATTGCGTTAAGTGCAACAAAAGTCAAGCAGTATGCCGCCCCAGATCTGCTCTCAACATATTTTTGATTTTAAGCAAAATAAAACTGCACTTTTGTACCGCCTACGGTACAAAGTACACTGCTGATGATGACAGCTGAAGCTGTGTTGTCGACACGTCCACTCACAAGAATTAGTGAGGCGTTATTTTTCCTCCTTAAGCTATTTTCCTTGCATTATTTGCATGTATTTATTGCGTAGCCAAGTATAATAGTAGCTTTCATGTTCCTGTGGATTTGAATTTGAAATTGAGTTTTCAATAAATTTATATTTTTTAGGACATGGATGCTCTTGATTCATTTGAAAATTTGACGGAACTGGGCCAGCATCTTGTAGACTTGCCCATCGAGCCTAGATTAGGTTGGTAGCTGGTGATTAGTTTGCTGAAGAATAGTAAAAACTTTTTGACTAATGACTCTGTAGTTTTTTATGATGACCTCATTTTTTTGTCTATGCTTACGGTTCAAATATTAATGGACAAGTGTTTTGTAGTTAGGTATTTGCATGTTAACTTTTCTAGACCCGCTTATCCTTTGGGGTCGAGAGGGCAACTGCTCGAGTTGGATTCTCCAAGCATCTTAGTCCTTTGCAACAAAGGAGAGATGCTCTGGTTGGATGCGAAAGCGAGACCAATTAAAATCTTCAACGTGTTCTGGACTGCCTGTAGGCTTTTAACCTACTGGTTTTCAACACAACAGTTTTTTGGCTAATTTTTCTTGATGCTTTCATGTCACATGTCTATACCAGCGCGATTGTGATCGTTCTCAACCGCTTTAAAAGCTTCATTTATAATCAATTATACAACATGTATCGCACATATCTCGCCATACAATGTTATGAAAATTTTGATTTTTCAAAAAAAGTAAGAGAATTATGTTACAGGTACTATGGCCGACTTGCTATGAACGTGTAGCTCTAGCTTTTTTCAAACTGGAAGTTTCAACAGCATAGATTCAGCTGTCATCATCAGCAGCGTAAGCTTTTAGCTTTGTACTACCTTGCTTACACTGCTGATGATGACAGCTGAATCTATGCTGTCGAAACATCTAGTGTTGAGAATTAAAGAGGTTTGTTTGCTGCATTTTAGCTTTTTTGTTTTTAAGGAAAGATGATTTTATATTCTGTTGTGTTGAAATGTCTCGATCCTATCCTTACAATCGCTTGCTCGCTATCGTTCAAAGATCCTTTCGTGATGCCGCAAGATCCAACTAAACGAGCTCATGCCATGGAAAGCAGACGCAAGTTCTCGGCTGGTGAGCTAGCAGAGATGCAGAGTTTTGGACAAGTAATTTAATGCCACCGGCCGTTGGCATAGTGGTTAGACTCTAACCACTAGAGTGATCGCTGTCAGCAGGTCGGGAGGTCTCCGGCTCGATTCGTGGGCCGGCCGAATCGGACTTGGTGCCGGGCCTGCGCTGCGACGTTTCTTCGGAGCTGTGTTGCCCGGGCGCTAAGCCGCGGAGGTGGATCCCGATGCTCGTTACACGCATCGCAGTAATACCGCGAGTTTAATAAAAGTTAGATCTTTTTACCTGTTTGTTTTGAATGTTTTTTTTTTGTACAATTTCTTAAATTTTTCTTTTCCAGGAACATTTAGCGATCATATGTGTCTTCTACGTGTGTTCCAAGCTTGGCAGAAAGCCAAAAGTGACGGATGGGAAAAGAATTTTTGCCAGCGTAACTTCATGTCTCAAGCAGCTATGGAAATGATAGTCGGTGAGAAGAATAAGATTTCTTAAATTCCAAATAACGCAGCCAAGCAGCAACATAAAATACGTGCGCGGGCATCTCGACTCACCTCTGATGTCTTTGACGCCATAAAACTTATTTTAGTCCTATAAGCCTACCGTAGGCTTATAAAGTGTATAAAGTTACCAGAAATGCCCTGCCAAGTACGTTTGGCTGTTTTTTGTCTGTGTTATTTGTAATTAGTTTGCTCATTACCGGTACCTACAAACACTGCTTTATCAGTTTTCTCCAAAATCGGACCCAGAATTTTGGGGTAATGTCTGGTATAAGCCATTCGCAATTTGAAAATCCAGCGTAAAATCTTGGGGCAATGTCTGATATAAGCCGTCAAAAACTTGACTAATTTTGTCACCGCTATTTCCAAAGGGTTTTATTTAAAATGACCATTAAACCAATATATTTTGTTTTGATTCTTAAAAATCAAATTTTTGAAAATTAAAGTAGAAAAACCAGTTGAAAATATTTTTTCAGCTATGCGGAGTCAGTTGTTGGGCCAACTCCGTGCTACCGGATTTGTGAGAGCTAGAGGCGGAAGTGACATCCGAGATTTGAATACTAACTCAGAAAATTGGGCCGTAGTCAAGGTTGGAGTTGTAAATTTGACCGTTTGTTTCAGAGCTGCAAATTAGCAAGCATTTTGTTTTTAATTCCGCGAGTTCAAGTTTGAATTCTGTAATTTTTACCGAGGTAATGCTTAGTTCAAGCAGTTTTTATCAGATTTAAGCATATTTCAAGGTAATTTTCGTCAAGCTTAGGATAACTTCAAAACTAAATCAGTTTTTTTCGAGTTCGAGTTTCAGAGATTTTTGTTTCTCAAATTCAAGTTCAAATTCGCAGCTTTGGTTTGTTTATAGCTGTCTAGTATGTTTAATATAGATGCAACCACTCTGTTCACATGCCCCGGAGTTTAAGTGGTTCCAAAAGTCTGCTGCTTTTCCGCATCACAATTGAACTTTTGATGATTTCTTCATCTTTATCCTCCTCTCACAAGAAAGCGGCGGAGGCGCTACGCGTAGGACCAATCCAGACTCGCTTAGAAGTCTAAGTCTTCCGAAAATATGAAAAGATTTGATTTTTTCCAGGCGGTTCTTTGTGCGAGTGTTTTTCCTAACCAGTAATATTTAACAGTAATTGAGGAAACTGCGAAGTGAGCTTAAATAAACCTACTCTATTCGCTCGTTTGAAATAAAAGGGCTTGATTTAGATGGAACTAAATACTACTTCTTGTTTTTGCATAGCGTTCGTAAAAACTAGATACCGGTACGTACTACGTAACTGGGCGGTTGGCGCAGTGGCGAAAGACATCGCTACCAGTGCGGTAGATCTGGAGTTCGATTCCCGGGCCAGTCAACTCTGACACTATCGCCAACAGCTCACCATCGCTACGACGTTTCTGCGTTTCCCAGGAGCTAAACCGCGGAGATGGGCACCGCCTCTCGTTGACTCGCTTAGGAGTCCAAGTTTCCCGCGAATATAAAAAGATTTGATTTTTTCCAGGCGGCTCTGTGTGCGAGTGTATTTCCTAACCTACTTCGCGTGGATCGTAAATACCAGCGTCTAAGTTCTCGAGACTGCAAGAAAGTGCGATTCCATCATTCGTCTGTGCTCTCCCAGCCTCCGTATGGAAAAGTAAGTAGCAGCTATAAAGCCGTGTTTCCGATTGTTTTACCATACCTCGTTAATTCGATAAATCCATCCTAGCTCTCTGTTTTGTGCAAAAGCTTATCTTGCCATCCAAAACTTTTGCACTCGTAGAAACAGATACATCCCTGGAGGTGCGGGGCATGCCCATTGCTCAATGAAAAATATTGCAGACATGAGTCAATATAATAATGTTTTTGTAACTTGAAATACGGAAAAAATTCTGCTTGGCCTGTCATTTATAAAATTGTATCATTTGATTACAATTTTTTTAGATTTATCTAACATGAAAATGTAATTTTTTTGGGAGGAAATGCTTGTTCCCAGAAACATGTAAAGCCCCAAAATGGATCCGCGGGGCCAAAATAAGAAAGCTTTTTTTCTCCCTAAATTTTTGTGATTGTAGGGACCGGATTCATACGCCCAAAAAAACAAAACAAGAAATTACTTTTTTGATTTTTTTTTCTGTTTTTTTTTTACTGACTTTTCGATCGTTGTTAGCTGTTTGTGTCGCTTTATGGCGACAATACATTTAGAAGAAGCATCACGAAAGCGTGTTGCTTTCCTTGCCTTCTGATTGGTTGATTTACGACGAGATATTAAGATCGGGAGAGAAACAGACCAATTTATCGATGGCTCTCTGCTGCACAGCTGTCTCCTCATCGTGTGTTGCTTTGTTCGCAGGCCCTGCCTATCTTAATGAAGTGAGATTTGGTTATTTTTTACGTATTTTTGGATCTTTCTGCCGTGCAATTGTCCAAGTTTTGGAGCCACAAGCATTTGTGATAATTCAGCATATTTCTATATTACTTGCTTTTCACTAATGGGTTTCCTGATATGGCCTAGCGGTACCGCGCGTAGGTGATAGATCCTACGTGACGGGTTCGATTCGCGGCTGGAGCCGATCGCATTTGACATTATGTAATGGGCAGCTGCTGACTCGAAGTGCGCTAGCTAACTTCGCAGTTTTCTCAATTACTGTTGAATTTTCAATTTAATATGATTTGAAAATATCCTCAGTGATTTATTTAGTTTAATATGTATAGCAGTTACATGATGGATCCATGCTTTGAACTCGCAAGAATTTTAATTGACTTCAGGTTCAAGTTCACTACCAATTTGCAAGCCGAGTTTAAGTTTTTTGATTTTGCCAGTTTGAATTCGAGTTCTGTAATTGCTTCCGAGTTTATGCCAGTTTTCATCAGGTTTAGGTTAAGTTCAAGCACTTTTTGTCAAGTTCAGGATAAGTTCAAAACTTGATCATTTTTTTCAAGATGGGATTCAGGGTTTTTCGTTATTCGGGTTCAGCAAAAAATACTAGTTGAGCGAGTTTGAGTTGACTGCCCTGCAATGGACTACGTCATCTTTTATG
Organism: Trididemnum miniatum; assembly: GCA_964006365.1. Lineage (NCBI taxonomy): Eukaryota > Metazoa > Chordata > Ascidiacea > Aplousobranchia > Didemnidae > Trididemnum > Trididemnum miniatum. The sequence goes on along the minus strand of OZ023235.1, from coordinate 4,277,816 downwards.
ATGCATGTGACTCACCGATATAAACACTAAACAGAAATTACGTGGCTTAAAAAACTGACTAACGTAGTTTTAGATGGAATTCGGATTGAGCAAAACGTTTTTCATTGGTTGTCTTATTTACGCCTTGATATTTATTACTGATTGATGCAAAAACCATAAATTTTTAAATTTAAGTTTTTTTGGTGTAGTAGGTATGTATTTCTGGCTGCTGCTACTTTGCTTACTCTTGTTTTTTAAACTCCTCTCCGGCCTTCATGCCATAACGTTAATCGTTTTGTTGCAACTTCCTTTTTCTTGTACCATTACATTATATTTACTTCATCTTATTGTATTATTGTGTTGACTGTGCGGCAAGTGCGGCAATAAATGACGCTGCTTTTGTTTCATTTTCTTGCAAAAATGGTTTTGCAGAGTGACGTCATAGCAGAACCAACCTCATCCGGTATGCCGCAAGATTATCCGCCAGACAGTGATAGTGAGTCGGACGAGTTGGAAATGCGACAGATGGCTACGTTCGCTGTCACAGATTGGATCAAATTGACAATGGAACCAGCTGTAAGTGTGTCATATTCAGCTAATAGAAACTAGCAGTGGTTTCACACTTCAAGGCATCATCAGAACAACCCTCTTCGTCTGACCTCAAAATTGAGACGCATGCTTGACGCTTCAAAACTGGCCTGGTTTGTCGGCAACGTGACACAGTGGTTCGGATTGTCGTTTTTTCGACGGCCCTGATCGCAATAGTAATGGGTCAACTCCCACTCAAGTCTCGTTGTTGTGTCTTTCGATAAGATGCTTCACGATAATTATCCCTGGTTGGTGAAATCTAACAAGCAGTAAATTAAAGAAATCAGAAGCAAAAACTCAATTGAAAAACTCGAAACAAAGGTGTCTCCTTAGCGAGTCTGGATTCGTTTTATGCCTTCATCGCTTTCTTGTGAGAGGATAAAAATGAAGAAATCAATAAGTACGAAAAGGCCGACAATGTTTATATGACTTGACACTTTTATGATAATTATGGCGTTTAAGAAACTCCAGTAGTTGCGGCTTTACCGATTTTTTCTTGGAAATGAGGATGTCCCGATATTACGGCGTATTAGTCAACACGTGACTTTTCCAGTACAACTCTTGCTCTGCAATCTCTCTCTGTAGTCCGTATTAGTTTTTTTTACTGATTCAAGAAACTAATTTTTCTAGACCGCTTATTCTTGGGGGTCGCGGGGGCAGCAGCTTCAGATGGACCTTTAAGCATTTTTATCCTTTGCGATAAAGAATAGATGCTCTGGTGGAATATCAAGACGAGACACACTAAGATCTTCAACATAATCCAACTTTTTCATATCCGCTTTGTCATTGTAGCTCGCTCATATGATAGTTCAATTGAGGACAAAATGGTACAGCTTGTTCGCGAGGAGAGTCCGCAATCCGTCCAAACCATGGCAACAAGAAGATGAAGCGATTCTATCCACAATCATCAATATCCTGAGCAGCGAAGATCAGATTATAGGCCTCACTGTAAGCTGCTTTGCAATATTACACTCATATAAACGCTGGCCTGTAGGTTGGTTTAGTGGTTCAAGACATCGCTATCGGTGCGGGAGGTTGTGGGTTCGAATCCCGGCCCGGTCTAATCGGACAGTGCCGCCATCGCTGCGACGTTTCTTCGGAGCTATGTTGTCATCCGCTAAGCAGCGGAGATGGATCCCCGCCACTCGTTACACGCTTTTTCGTAATACCGCGAATAATAATGAAGATTTGATTTTTTGGTAAAGGGTAAAGTGTTTCGCGTTCGTTATGTAATGAATTGCTGTGAGCAATATGTTCTTGCATTCGTCGTAAAAATGCTATAAAAACATTATCATCAGCAAGACTCGGCGGTGCAGATCCTACATGACGGGTTCGATTCGCGGCTGGAGCCGACCACAATTGATGTATGCGCCGAGTGGCTGCTGACTGGAAGAGCGCAATCTCCCTCGATTACTGTTACCCTTCAATTCAATAATTTGAAAATAAGTTCTTTTGGTTTTTATGCCCATTCTATGCCAATAGTTGTTGAAATCAAATCCTGTGTTATTTCACCATATAACCACATTTGTTTCCACATTTCAGCAACCTTCCGGTATTGGTCAGCGACCCCGACCAGTGACACACGATGACGGCACTCGGTCATCCCATTTTATGCCCAAGACCCCAAGTTCTGATAAAGCGGAGCCAATGGAAGTCACAGCGATGGGAAAGAAGCAGCCGAAATCGTTGAGTTTTCGGTAAATAGCTCAGCCGTGAGTTTTCGTGAATTGCCTAAGTAGTGATGGCTCTATTGTCGGCGACATGGTCTTGCGGTACCGTTCGTAGATTTCGAATAGTTCATGACGGGTTCGATTCACGGGTGGTGCTGACGCATTGGGCGTATAATTACCGCGTGGCTGCTGGCTCAAAGAGCGTAAACTCACTTCGCAGTCTTCCTCAATTGCTGTTGAATTTTTGATAAGATTTTTGTATTTAACGTTCTCTTTCTCGTACCAATGATATTTACTGTGCACCTGTATGTTACAGAACCATACCCGGAGCAGCGCCGCTGAGCAGCCCTTCAGATGCGCAAGGTAATATTTTACAGTTCAGTAGCCAAAAAACAATCAAATCTTCCTCATACTCGGGGTATTACGCCTAAGCGTGTAACAAGTGATGGGTCCATCTCCGTGGCTTGACGCCTGGACAACACAGAAATGGCGCAGCGGTGGCAAGTCGTTAGGGACAGAGTCCGATTTGGCCAAATCAGCAGTTGAACTGAAGACCTACCTACCGATACCGATGTCTGTTAAGTAGCTATTGCGTTTCGAAATACAAATGGAATGCATTTTACCAATTTTTTCGACGCTGAGCTTTTATGTGAAAATCATTATCGCTGTTCCTTGGGCCGTAGGAAAGCACTGGGGACTCTGGGGTAATTTTTCGGACGACCCATGCTTTTTGTGGATCAGTTTTTATCGCGGGGCATGCGGGCTATAGCTCCCCTTAATCCTATCGGACGCTTCCTATAACTCATGATAGAACCAAATGCAAATTAAATTGTGTTTGTGGCTGCCACTATCAAAATTACACAATTTTATAATTATGTTTTGCTCTGCTCAAAATCTTTTCTAAGTTTCGTGTTTTAAAAGTGACTTGTTATATTGTAGAACCGACGGTAAAAATTTCAAAGCCAGCTTGTCGTTATTTTGTTCTTACTCTCAGCACTTTGTACGAGCTTCAACAATCACAAGTACGTTGCGCTAACTCTGTAACACAAAACTTTTTGGCAAACGGTACAGTTAGTGGCAATTTAATTACAAATATCATTGCTAAGTAACAGTTTAAAATACTTGGGCCCATGTTTTGGCTCACTTAGGGTGCCATTATTGACTCTTTTAGCCTACACTGTCGCAGTAGTGCCGGGATGGTGGACCACTGACCCGCGGGTCACACTGTGACCCACTTGTAGTTTCAAAACGTTTAGGAAAATGCGAACAAAACGTGTAACTTTCTTTTCTCTGGCATTCACGACCTTTTTCTTGCTTGTACACCTACCGTTTGCGGGAACTTTTGTGTAGTGAAGATGAATTTTTGCTTATTCTTTTTTCGTGACCCCCTTTTTCATTTTTCAGATTAAGGCTTTGTACATGACCCAAATACTAGAAAAGGTTTGCTATTTAGGATTTGTGCAGTCTTGCTTATATCAACCGAAGCAGCAAAGTGATGATAATGTTTTCAATATCCGGTTTTGTTCTCGATGAGCAATGTGAAACTAAGCGCGTTATTTTTATTTGGATCACATAGGGTTCAAACCAACACTTTACGATTCAGAGTAGAGACAACCATTCCTTTGCAGAAATATCTTTACTAGAATCATGAGACTATTAAGGAAAGCTAGTAGACCTATTTGATTTTCCTTTTTTTTTTTTTTTTCGATATAACTTTATTCTCAAGCTCTAAATCTGCACTCACTTAGTATTGTAGTGTAGTAGTATTGTATTTTATTTCCGCTCCGTCAACGCGATAAAGAATATGATAAGATGAAGGAAATATAACAACTGCACAAGAAAATAGACGATGCAATAAAAATTATGAACGTTATGGCATGCAGGAAGGAGACGATGAGTTAAAAAAAGAAGAGTAGTGTTGATAGCGACACTCATGCTTGTTTTGGCAAAATGGAGTTCGATGCTCGGTCGAGTCATATCAAAGAATTTACCCAGTCATTACACAGGTTACTTTTATAATTTTAGAATACTGACACTTTAGTGACCTCCGGAGAAACAGGGTCGTTTATTGAGAGTGTTGTGAAAGATAATGATGTCTATGTGTTCTTTGCTCTTCAGGGAATATGCCTGTTCCAGGTTAGTAATGACCATTTGGCCAACCACTTGTTTCATGGTTTATGACTTGCTTTTCCGCATAAATCTAAGATTTGAAGATTTTGCTAATTGAAATATCTACTAATTTTGCGGAAAGACGATTAGGCAAAACTTAGCCAACCCAAGATTAGGCCTAAGCAAACAAATTTTTTAGCTAAATTGAACTTTGATGGAAGTCCAAATTTCCAGCAGGGTTTCGAACTTGAAATCCAGAACTCGATCTTGGAAGAAGTTAATTGAGTTTGGAAGTTATCCAAAACTTGACAGAAATAACTTGAACTTATCGGAAACTCGGTAAGACCTGAACTCAATTAGAAATTCTTGCGCAAAATTCTTCTAGTTTTTCCTTATGCAAAATTCTTCTAGTTTTTCCTCCTTATTAGCATATACCGGTACGCTTATAAAGTAGCGTGGCATCCTGTGTGTGCAATCGGTAATAAAGAAATCGTTTTCTTTTCGAATTGATGACATATTTTCGGCTCAGGGTTTTGCGAAAATAGTTGAAGTTGTTAGGGGCAGCAATGCTTTATCCATGCAATGGATCAAGAAATCTCCGCTTTCTAGTTCGCTCACTCACCTGGCATACAATATGTGGAATGGACGCTCAGTCAATTCCTCTCTGCAGGTGGGGTTTCATGCTGATCTATTTAATCAACAGTATTTAGCTTTTACTTTGCCCATGTACAGACGGATACAGAAAATTTTTGAAGAGATAAGAATCGGAAAAGTGCTTAGCCTATCTTTTATTTTTGTGCGCGTAGATTCTGTTGAGGTATTGAAAGTAAGCTTCTGGTGGGTGCATTAGTTCTTGAATTGTTAATGGCTGTTTAATAGCTATTTTTCATCCTGTTGTTCATTTATCCGTTTTTTTTTCGTGTGTGTTATTTTCTATGGACCTTGCTTCCTGCTGCTTTCTTTTGCTTGCTGCTTGCGTCTGAAATAAACAAGTAATAATAATAATAATAATACATAGCATCACTTACTAAAAATTTTAGGAGAAAGTTTAACTTTTTGGATGCAATAATTTAGGTGTACGACTGACATGTTTAAAAAAGCTCAAAGATATTGCGGTCGTCACCAGCAGACATCAGTATTTGCAAGGCAGTATAAAACTGAAAGGTTTCAGTTAAAACTACTTCCTTGATGATATTCTTAAAATTGGACGTTCCACAACACGCAATAGATTCAGCTGTGATCATCAGCAGTGTAAGTAAGGCAGTAGAATTTACAGTTCTGGTTCTTGCTATTGTATACTGCTTTGCTTACCTTGCTGATGATGACAGCTGAATTTATGTTCTCGAGACTTCCAGTTTTAAGAATTACAGTGGCCTTATCTTTCCCAAAGCTATTTTCGTCCCATATTTATTGTATTCTCGATGGTTTCGTTTCTATTTTTCAGGAAATTGATCCTAATTTCGGAGAAACACTTATACAGCTATGGAGTCTGCCTCAGAACAATGCAGCAACTTCTACTAGTTAATTTTGTTAGAAAAGTTTTGGAATTAATTTGAAAATTATGATGTTTTTTTGAGTTATTGTTAAAATTTTTAATAAAGGGTTTGTTTTCAACTCCTCCCTTTGAGATAATTAGCCTATGGGCCGTGAGCCTAGTAGATTATTTGGCTTGCAGATAACCGTGGAAAAAACTCACGCTAATCTCTTTGAGGCTGTATAATATTACGTTTGTGGCGGTTCAGCCGGCTCAATTTGATATCGTTCTCTGCACTAAGAGCTTCGTGGATGAGGCTTATAGAGTCAGCCAATCAGATTTTATGACGTCAGTAGGAATACGACTATTTTTTTCGGACTAGTGACCACCCTGTCGTAAATGTGAAACTGAAATGAATTCGAGGTTAATAGGCTTTTTTGTTGGGCAAACTAGGTCGCTTGTAATTTTTGATTTGCTCACGCTTGCTACGCCAGCGTCAGCTTACTATGCACAAGAGAAAAATTCATTGTAGTACTTTAACAAAAACAAGCTGAAGTGCCGGTAACGATATATCAAGACCGCACCTTTAACCATAAACTCTACCGATACTCAGTGTTGGGCACTAGGTAGGCATAGCCCTACTTTGAAAGTACCGTCGGTACCGGTACTTGCATAAAAAAGAACCGTCGGTAACGGAACTTTTTAGAAAAAGTACCGCGGTACTATCGTCGGTTGGACCGGTTTTGAACCTCGGATAACACAATAACGTTTTCAAATATCAGTAGCGGCAAAGTGGATCCGTAATGTTCTGCACTTTGATCACTAACCAGTTACTTACTCACTACGCATTTGGCAGAAGCACGAACCGCGCCACGCAGAGGCTCACCATGGGCTCACACTCAGCACATGACTCTCAGTCACAGAGCCATGAATTCAGCGTATTAGATTCCTACGGAATTGAGTATTATTGTCTCCATTTCATAAACAATGAAAGTGCCAGTCGAAGTACTGTTTTATAACTTACTAGCAAAAGGACCGCGTTACCGGCGCTTCGGTACAACTTTTAAAAAGTAACGACGGTACCGGTACTAAAAAAGTACCGCGGTATAATAGTAGGCCTACCCGGTACTGACGATACTATTCGGTTCGCAAATGTAATAGTCTACACTAGCTGTCGCCAACAGTTTGTCGCCGCTGCGACGTTTCTTCGGAGCTGTTATAATTGAAAAAAGTGATTATGTGTCACCAAAAATTTAATTGTGATTTAGCAAGCCCGTAGGCTGTTTGGCCTAGTTGAACTGGACATGGGATCAAGGTAATTTTTACCGGTATATAAAGAAATTAGGGTGATATTACCTATTGGCCACCCGCATTTTTATCGCAAATGGCTTGATGTCGAAATTGCAACTGTCATAATTAAGCCAGATAAGGGCATTAGATCTTCAACTCGAAGATTTTGCAGATCTACACAGTAGACCTACCTACACAATCTGAGCCGAGGCACAAGTTGTAGATCCGCTCTATTATTTTAGCATAGTTTAAGCGTAGAGCTGTTATTTCATAGGTCCTGCAATCATGTTTAAGTACCGGACAAATTGGTATAGACCTACGGAAAGCACGGAAAAAGTGCTAAACTAACAGGCGTGAATGTCGGAAAAAGTGTGCAGTAATTCTAGCCAGGGAGTCGAACCCGAACCGGAGTTTTATAAACCGGTTGTAAGCTATTTTTGTCGAACCTTAACCGAAACCGAATCGTATTTTTCAAAATCGCAAAGAGCGAACCGAAACTGAACCGAATAATTTGAGTAGACCTACTTGATTGAAAGCCTTAACCGAACCGATTAAAAAAAGCGGTTCGCTCAGTGACGTCACACGAGACTTTAAAGCTGGTTTGAATTCGAAATAATAGTCACTTATGTAAGGAATCTATGCGTGGTGAAAAAGTCTTTCACCATTAATTGGCTTTTAAAAATGTGCTTCAAGGAAAATTACACGGACTCGCCGAGTAACGAGTATTTACGACATTACTCGGCCGAGTAGACTATCTATTCTGCGACGTTAAGATATGAACTCAAAATCCGCTGAAGAGCAAAAAAAAGGTCATCACGTCCGTAAAAGTCTTGATTGCGACTCAAAATCGCGTGCAGAACAAAAAAAAAGGTCAAAATGATAATGCTTTAATGCTCGGTCGAGTATTAATTAATACTCGACTCGGCGCATATCCCTACTGGCCTCACTGCAAGTTAAAATTATGCATTATATTGGCCTGCCAATGCAAAGAAAAATTGCGTTGTACGTTTCATTTCTTAAGTTGTGTTACTAGAACTATACTCTTTTTACTGTGAATCTGAACCGGAACTTTATAAACCGGTTTTGAAATATTTTTTGCTGGAGCGAACCCAAAAAGAACCGTTTCAATTTATCTGAACCTTAACCGGAACTGAACCGAAATTTGAAACCCCTGTTGAACCCAAACCGAAGCTGAACCGGAAAAATCAAACGGTTCGACTCCCTGATTCTAGCTAAAATATGGAAAAATTTGGAATGATGGAAATCTTGCTACAATACGTAAATAGAAAAAAAAAGAAAATGTCGGAAATAGACAGGGGAAATCTCTTTAAATTACGGAAAAGTAGGAAGTAGGGAAAAGTGCTTAAGAGAAAGCGGAAATCTTGGAAAAGTAGAGGTATAAAATTGAATTTTTGTCTTTACAACACTTTTCGTCTTTTAGCAGCATTTCCGATGTTTCTCTTTTTTTAGCAAGATTTCCTTGTTTTAGTAAGATTTTCGCCATTCCCGTCATTTCCTATATTTCCATCTTTTAATTTAGCACTTTTTCACGCTCTTTCCGTACTTTTCGTAGTAAGTTTTCGCCGTTTCCAATTTCCGTATTTTAGCATTGTCCGAGTGGTCCCAGCATAGATGATTTGACCCGAACTCTGTTGATTTTATCTTGATATGAATTTGTGTTAGCTACTATTAGGCTTACCCAGTAGCCTACCAATTCTGTTAGTGTTAGCTATGGTCCAGAGCCGACGGCAAAGCAGTCGACTTAGGGGGGCAAGCGTTTATCAGGGGGTGCCAAAGCTTAAAGCTGCTGTCTTTAAAAGAGTAAACTTGCCGATTGGGGGCCGGCCCTGCTATGGTGATAATTAATTTTTTGATGCCATAATTAAAAAAAGTGATTTTAACAATCCACGAAAACTGAACATGTGGACAGAGTAGGTACCGGTAGCACTGTAGCAGGCTAGCTCTGGTCTGGCGATGGGGTCCTACTAAACACCGCAAGGGACGACAATCGAGTTAGAAACATCGCAAAGGACGTCAAGGGAGTTGGAAACACCGCACGGGACTAATTTAAATCGAACAACAAGGAAGTTACAAACACCCGTTTTTCTGACTCCCTCGTCGCTCCTATTAAGTTTCCCTGCAGAGTTCCTAACTCCCTTGTCGTTTGATTTAAGGTCCCTTTCCGGGGTATCCAACTCCCTTAATCATCGTTCGATTTAAGTCTATTGCGGTGTTTTCAACTACCTTGCCGTTCGATTTAGTACGGTTATCATATAGGCTATTCACTGCGCAAATTAAAGGAGGACAGGTTTTTTTGAAGCTGAGGACCGCACGGTGTGGAAGAGCATACGTACGCAGATGTCCAATTTTACACTCAAAATCAAGTGAAGAGCAAAAAATCACCACTTCCGCAGATGTCCAATTCTAAAAATCAAGTGAAGAGCAAAGAAGGTACCGGTAGGCTAATCACGTCAGCAGGCCGTAGTTTGCCCAGCCCTGAGCTGAAACTTCTCAAAATTTTCGTGTGAGCATTATTGGACATGTTTTCACTGTTCAAAATGCCGAAAAGGAATATATTTTGACTTTTTTTAATGTCCTCGGAGGACAAATTATTTTTCACAAAAAAAGGAAGACATGTTCTCCAAAAAGAGGACGTAAGGTAACCCTAATTTAAGGTCCCTTGCAGTGTTTGCATCTCTCTTGTCGTTCGATTGGAAGTCCCATAATTGCGGTGCTTTTAACTCCCTTGTCGTTCGATTTAAGATCCCTTGTGGTCTTTCCAACTCCCTTAATTGTCGTTCAATTTAAGGTTTCTTGCGGTGTTCCCAACTCCTTTCTCGTTCGATTTAAGGTCCCTTGCAGTGTTTCCATCTCTCTTGTCGTTCGATTGGAAGCCTTTTGCGGTGTTTCTAACTCCCTTGTCGTTGAATTTAAGGTCCTTTGCGATGTTTCCCTTGTAATTCCTCGCGGTGTTGTGATTTCTTGCAGTGTTTCGACCTCCTTAATTGTCGTTCGATCTGTAATTGCTATTGTCGACTTCCTTATAATTGTCGTTTGACCTGAATAAATTTGATTTGTTCGAGTAGAAGTTCCTTGGTGCGTTTCTAACTCCCTTGCGATTAGTTTGAAGCCTGAAGGTCGTCCCTTGCAGTGTTTCCAATTCCCTCGTCGTACCTTAAGGTATTTTCCCTTGCGGTGTTTTCAACCTTCTTGCCGTCCCTTGTGGTGTTTTCGGTCCCTTGTTGTCCATTGCGGTGTGTAGGAAGACCCTTGGCGATCGAAGGCGGACAGGATTTCTACCAATACGATTCTGTAATCAGGTAATACGGTCAAGTCAGATTGTCATTGTGTACCCTAATAATTGTCCAGCCTATAGTCTAACTGTAGATAACCACGGAACTGTGCGGGTATAATTAGGCCAGTAAGGTTGTGTTCTCAGTAATTTTTTGAAGTTTCTTAGGCACTTGCATGGAGGTTGTGAATTGTACTGTTGTAGCCTTGAGTCTACAGTACCTGTGGGCTCAGTGCTGGTACGGGTTACTGTTAGTTTATTTGCTTGCTGATTTGTCATGAAATATCAATCAGTGCAGAGTGTAGTCTATGTAGGACTACCGTCATTTGGCAAAACCCTTAACTCCAAATTTTGAAATTTTGTTTTTTTGCATTTTTTTAATCATTACACCAATGTCCATGTGTGCAAATTTTGAGTTGTACCCCCAACTGATTTCAAGTTATCTATGGTGGCGAAACCCATTAATCAGCGACATGGCCTAGCGGTACTGCGCGCAGGTGACAGATCCTACGTGGCGAGTTCGATTCACGGCTGGAGCCGATTGCATTTGACATATGTTACGGGTGGCTGCTGACTCGAAGAGCGCAAGCTCACTTCGCAGTTTTCTCAATTACTGTTGAATTTTCCGTTCAATATAATTTGAAAATAACTTTAGTTATTTATTTATCTATTTAACTCCATTTCTAACTGTGTGAACAAAAAGTTGTCAAAAAATTTAAAAAGTAGGCCTAGATGGCAAAACCTGTGAACTCCACCCGAAATTGTTAATTAGTTATTGTGTCATAAACAAAGTTCAATGCATTTCTCAAATATTTTCGTCTCACTAGTGAAAAAATTGTGCGTAACAATGGGAAACGATGATAATAGTGACGTAACAGCTCATTGAGTTTAATGCAAATTTGGATAAAAATCAAATGCAAATCTCATAGGCTGTTTATGCGTTTGTTGATTAAAATTGTTGACATTAAACTTTATCATTAAACTTTTATGATCAAGCACTTTTATCAAACCAAAAATTGAAAAAAGGTAGTGCCTGTTTTGCCTTTAATGGCAAAATACCGGTAGCTTTTAGGTCTATTTTGTCGTAAGTGACGTCGTGGGTTTTTAAGCACCATTTTGTGCTAAATTGCCACGACATCTTGATAGCTCAGTGGATAGAGAGCAGCATGTATGTAATGGGAAGTGCTGCACTAGTTTTGGGTTCGATTCTCGACGCGGCTTCGGTTCGAATCGCTTCAATTTGATTAGGATTCATGTGACCTGGGGTTAACAATCAGGTTTGTGAAGACAGTAGAATAGAATAAGAAGTAATATTCATGTGACATGGGGTTATGTACAGTGTTCCCTCTAAGATTTTGACTAGTGCAAATTTGCCCAAATGATAAATTCATTGCAATTTTTTCCCAAAGATTTCTCTACTTTAAGGACCCCTTTTACAAATATTTTGCATTAAATTTGCTTTTTTAAGATACAAGCTAGGCCTATCGTCTTGCATTAAAATATTCAAGTTTTTTGTTTAAGTTTTTCAGTTTTGCATTTTATAATATTAATTTCTGGTTCAAAATCAGTAAAATTTGCCCAAAAATTTCGCATTTTTCTCAAATTTCTCACTCTAGGCCTAGAGGGAACACTGGTTATGTAGCTGCGGCAAAATAGACGTAAAAGCTATTATGCCGTTAACGGCAAAATAGATACTGCCTTAAAAAAATCTACAATCAGGAACATTCTTAAAAAAACCTGAAAACTAAAATGTGATTTTCTCGAAAAGTGTAAAAGTGTAGATAATGGGTTTTGCCAAATGATGGCAGAGCAGTTAAAAATATATACTGGTACAGTATGAACTGATATAATAGCCTAGATTATTCTGATCAACCTATTGTCAATTAGCAATCAGTTGTTGTTGATTACTGTAATTAATATGGAAAATGAGCCTTCTTTTTTACTCGAGTCCTTGGAAAATCAAAATGTTGATGCCAACTCAAACTCTGTTGGATTTTCCAATGATGTTGAAGATTTATTTAAGGGTGAGTGTACTGGGTGTAGTGAACAATTGACTGTCAGTGTGCAATTGGCTGTCTGCTACCTTTCTAGTGTCATGTTCTTTGAAGGGATAGGGTTGGAGTTGGGGGTAACCCTGACCCTCAGAAGAACACGAAACGAGAAAGGGATTAGAACTTTGGTGCAAAGCAAAAGTTACTGGTATACTGGTATCTTGGTAGGCTATTCTGGAATCTCAACTTCTGACTTTGAGGCAAAAATTAGATCAAGCGTTCTTTAAAAGCTCAGATGGCCGAGTGGTATAGAGCATCTGTCTCTTGAGCTGTAGGCTCGGGTTTGATTCCGAGTCGGGTCAAACCAATGACTTTAACATTGGTATTCACAGCTTCGCTGCTTGACGCTCAGCATTGAAGGGACAGTGTGGAGAACAAGCCGGCAAGTTTACTTGTTGTGCCGTTGGGAAAGGCACTCAGTGGGATTCCCTCATCTTGGTGTGGTAGACAGATGGCTGGCAACTCCTAAGCGAGCTCGTATAGCGCATTGATCGCTTTCTCGTGATAGGAGGATAAATATGCTACTACATAAAAATAAAAATTTAACCCCTTTAAATTTTTATCAAAATTTACATTTGGGCTAATTTACACTTCCTGAAAACTCAGTGATCATTGCTGAACTTACTGAATGGTATCATTATATATCGACCGGTACATTTGTTTATTAAGAGCTTGTTTGAATTGAGTCGCATCTTATATGGTAACAGGCAGATATATCATGAGCACAACAACTGCTAGGGGCCTTAGTGAGTTACCGGTATTAGTAGGGGTCAGGGCCTAACCCTAGCCCCAAACCCCCCAAACCATAACTTAATTCAAACAAGCCCCTTTTATTATGCTACTGCTCGGTGATGTCTTGTATCAGCCCCCAGGTTCAGCTAGGGTTAGGTTTGGTTAGGATTAGGTTCAGTTGGGGTTAAATTTAGTTAGGTTTCGGTTCAGTTACAACCCTAACCCCTAACCAATCCTACAGTCCTAACCAAATCTAACCCTAACTGAACCTGGGGCTGATACTAGGCGTTACCCCTGCTACTGTACCGATAGCTTTTGATTTGCTGTTCCTTCTGACTTTTGAGATTTTAGCAAGTGCGAATTTGCCCAAATTTAAATTTTAATAAAAATTAGCCCTAATTTCCTTAAGGCATGCTGAAAGTTTGATTCAAGTTTGCCCTCAATTTGAGTTTGCATATTGTAATACCTTCATTTGTAATAATAATAACTGGAATAATTAAATTGGAAGCCTCGATTTCATTGGAAATTTTCGGTTACCAAAGTTCAAAAATCGTGGTTGTGGAATCAGAAACGTCCCCTATGGTTCTGCTACTGTGAGAATCGCACTCAGGGAATTGTAAAATGGTAATGCAACCACAATTTTTAAAGTTTGGTAACTATAAATTTCTGGTGAAATAGACACTTCTGTAAAAAATAGTAATGTTTATTTTGTCGGCAGTATATCCTGATTGGCAATGCCAGATCGCATTTAATGCAAGCCAATCAGGATTTAGCTGTCAGCGGCAAAATAGACACTGCCTAAAAAAAGTTGACCACAATTTCTCTCAGGGCTGCGAACTTGAACTCGATGGTTTTTGCCAAACTCAAACTAGAACTTGAAAAATAAAATTTCTTAAACTCAAACTCAAAAAAAAAAAACAATCAAGTTCGAGTTCACTAATTGAGTGCATTAAATTTATTGATTCAAATTTCTCAAAACGAGCTTCACTTTTGATTTTTTTGTGATAGATTGAATGAATGCAAATTTACACTTTTGGCACCGATACTTTATTATTTTGCATTTCACTTTGTGTTGTGTCATTGAAACTTAGTAATCTGGTAATTGCATCATAATTGGTATTCCGAGAGATTTTAATGAAAACGTAGAGTAATGCAGCAGCCTGTCACTAAGTCAAGGTTTGGTTGTGGTAGGAGTATTGTGAAGCTGAGCAGATCAGTAAATAGGTCAAGAGAGTGCTAGGCTTAAGTGGTAAGGTACGAAAGTTTAATTATGTAGAGTACGATGCTGAGTCTGCTGACAGTATTTCAAGATCTTGTTTTCAGTGTTTCGACTGGAGGTGTAAAATATTATTTCAAGTCGAAGCTGGGTGGTGCTAAAAAAAGTTTGGGATTCAATGTAGTGAATTTACTGACATTTTATTAAAGATGGTGCTAAAAGAAGTTACAGAGAATTTCATTGGAGACGGCAGAGAAGAAAGATTGAAGCAGGTGTAGTGCAGCTTGTTTTACGTCTGGAAGAAAACAAGTTCCAGTGGTGAAAGCGTGTTGCCCAAGAAGTATAGGAGCTCCTAGCTAAAAAACTGTACTTTGAACCCTGTGAATATTTTTTTAATAAGTTTTTGATATCCTTGTGAAAATAACCATTATTGTGAAATTAAGCACCTTTATTAATTTTTTACGCCACTCTAATCCAACTTGAACACATATTTCATAAAACACTAAAAAGCAATTGTGAAGGTCAGAACAAGAATTAGTAAAGACCAAAATTTTTCCAGGTAGCGTTAATGAAAAGGATTACCGTCAGAGTTGTGAACTCAAACTCACAGAACTCGATCGTTTTTGCCAAAATCGACTTGAACTCGAAAAATAAAATTTTTTAAACTCGAACTTGATCTCGGACTTGCAAATATCTCTTCAACTCGGCTAAAAATCAATGAGTTCGCAGCCCTGATTACTCTTTTTTTTCAAATTGTGCAACTTTGGGGAAATAATGCAACATTTTTCCTTATTGTTAGAGCTTCATGGAATATCAGTTGAGGAACTTGAAGTTGAATTGAGAAGAAAAGAAAAAGAGTTGTATCTTTGTTCTCGACTGGGACTTTTTCTAGCCCAAGAAGTTGATGAATTAATAGCTCAACGAAGAGGAATTGTTTCTGATCACACTAAATTGTTGTTGGAACTACAGGTAATTACGCTTTTATTGTAATGCTTGGGAATTTGGTATGATGCATAATAATGATTGTTCAAATCAAAAAATCAAATCGTTATTATGCTTGCTGCGTTACCCGAAAGCATGTAACGAGTAGCGAGGGCCATCTTGCGGTATAATGCCTGGTTAACACAATTTCGAAGAAGCGTTGCAGTGATGGTGAGTTGTTACATCTGCGTCCACTTTGACCAGCTCGGGAATTGAACCCCGGTCCTCCTGCGCCGTTAGTGGTGTCTTTAACCGCTACTTTGACTGGCAATTTGCCCATGTATTTCCCATCTATTGGTAGCCTATGATATGTGATTTGTTTTTGGTTTCTTAATGTATACAAGTTATTCTTGTGCTCTGCATTTTTGACATGCCTTGAATATGCCCAAAGTTACATCTTTGTGCTTGGCAGGATTGGTGTTTGTTGTGAAAAGCTGCTGTAAGAAGCTATATGTTACTGATGTAACGCTAGGCACTTGAATTATGTCTATTTTTTCTTATGATGAAGTGTCTAGATATGGGTTGGGGTTGTTAGTTGCAGTTGCTTTTCGATTGGAACTCAGTGAACCAATAAAGTGTTTGCTTCATGCATTATATCATAACTTTAAATGTAGTCATTGCCTATCACAGCTGCTGATATTAATACCAGTTCTAATTTAATTGTTATCGATAACTCAATAAGTCATAAAATAAAAAGTCACTGTGCAGTGCATAAATTATGGTTCGTGAAGCAGATATTTAGTTACATAACCACTAACTAGGAAACTCCATCTATCATGTTTCATAACTTTATTGGATGACTTTTTGAAAATGTATATATGTGCCTGCAGTGCTTTGTGTATGTATGTGTATATATATTCTAAATAGCAGATGCTTCCTGTGTTTGCATGCCATTCTGAACGTGTTCTAACAATGCAATAATTCATGAACAACGTACCGGTAGTTGTAGTTAACAGGAAACGCTGGTATTTGGCCTTTGATAGAGGTTAATAATACCTTTATTTTGTGGCTCGTTAATTGTATATCATGATCTTTGAACAGTTTGCCTGTTTTCACTTTATTGATTTTTTTTAAATACAAAGCATTTTACTTATAAAAGCCTTGTAGCTTGTTGCCTGGAAACATGTGCGCTACGTTTGGTCTTCGAGTTTTAAATTGGAGAATAGGTTGCCAATTTGAAAAACTTGTAGGCAATTTAACGGCCTTGCAAGGTTTACACTGCCTCAGCCTCCAGTTAAAGAAACGAAAAAAAGCTCTACGGCTCCATTCATTATGAAGCAAATTTTACATCAGTGCAAGTATATTTAAGGCGTTTGGGGAAGCATTTTTGTTCCGTAGGAATGATAATCGGGTCTCTGCAAAATGAAAAAAATTATTGAGAAAAATGGCTCTATTTAGAGTTTTTGTTGGTATATTTTGAGCATTAACACTTTCTTACATAAATCTGCACCAGTGTAAATAAGCTTGTTTATTAGGAATACAAAGACACGAGGCGCTCATACTTGGATATAAGTGATGGTGCATCAGAAAACGGTGCTGGAAAGTTTGTTGGACCAGAAACTTGCGATTCCACTGTTCCAGAAGCTGATAACGCAATTGGAAAAAATGCTGTAAGTTCTTAAATTGTCTTTTTATTGATAGAAATTTAAGTAGCCGATAGTTGTTGTACTCAACAAAGGGTCTAGTGAATTCCTTGATGTGATGCACGTATAATTAATGAGCACTAGGATGTCTTGTACTTCTAACTTTTTATGTAGGATTGTAAGTCGTTGCTGTTTTGGTGAGACGCGAATCGACTGTCTTGTGCTTCTAACTTTTTATGTAGGATTGTAAGTCGTTGCTGTTTTGGTGAGACGCGAGTCGACAGTTTTTATACCAACGACACTGGGCAACTAACGTACAGTTTATACTTACCATGTCTACATGTCCAATTTTTATGGGTTCTAGACCGCAGTTCTGGTTTAGTTTCTGCATCATAATCAATTTATTAATGTCATAATCAATAATTTTTACTCATGACGTCAGAAAATTGATTATGATGCAGGAATTCGTACCAAGAACCTCGGGCCTAAACCCACTAAAATTAGACATGTGGACAGGGTTAAGAATAATTGGATGAAGTATATTATCGATTAAGCAGTTGTCAGAGCCATGATTTACTTCGCAGTTTAGTCAATACTTTGCTGATGGTGCTCGTTCCCGTAAGGAACTCAACCTTACGCTAACTGCAAATGCTGGACAGCAGAAGCATTTTGCCACATGTTCTTGCGGGGAAAAAGCCATTTGCAAGGTGAACACATGCTTGGCATGGCATGTTGCATCGTTTTGTTGTTTTTTTGTTATTTCGTGTGGCATCATTTTTAGTTTATTGAAACTTTTTTGATTTTAACGTCGTTGCGTAACGAAAAAGTGGATTTAAGCGAAGAAAATCGTAGGGTTGAGCGCTTACAATACTGGTTCTAGCCATCAACGTGTTGGTAATTTCTGTTCTGAATTCAATCTTACGAAAGTCAAATGATTTTTTTCCGTTAGTTTGACTAACGCGCATTATCTTTTGTATCGTGTGTTCGTTAAATCGTTAGTTTTGTCACTGCGCTCGTAATGGCACGAGTTAGTCACTGTAAACACATAGGAACTCGTAAAAAGCATGTTCTGCAAACGAGTTAAAACACTCAATCAGAGATACAACTTTTTGCTATGCTCGGCTCATGAATGGGACCGATTCATTTTAACTTGTTCTTCAGATGCGAACATAGCCAAGATTCCGTTACTTAGTGAAGGCTTAAAACATCTTGCATCATTGGTACCAAAACTTAAAATCAAGCTACTGTACTTTTTACAAGGTCCTGCTAAGCACCGCAAAGGACGACAAAGGACTTACTAAACACCGCAAAGAACGACAAAGGACTTTAAATTAGGGTTAGATTAGAGTTATCTAGTCCTTTGTCGTTCTTTGTGTTGTTTAGTATGATACGTCAATTTGAAGTCCTTTGTCGTCCTTTGCGGTGTTTCAGTCTTCAGCAGTGTTTAGTAGGACCCCTTTTTACTGGTGCTCGTTACATGTTAAACTGGTATTTGTAAAGGCTACAGTAAATACGTGGCTAATTATCGTGAGAAAAATATGAATAATCTGTTAAATTAGAAGGCAGTGCTTTAAATAACTGACATTTTTTGAATGTTTTATCAAGAAATTAAGTTTTTTCGCTCATTTATGTTGAGAATTGTCAAGGTCAAAACCGTTTCCGTGCGATTCTTTAAAGCGCTGATTTACGGCTGTGCTGACGTGGCAACACGCTATGACGTCATCATAACCAGGAATTTCATGATAAGCTTTACGTGCCAATTACTTCAAGGACTAAACTACCGTTAAAACTGCGCGCATATCTTACTATAAAATTGCGAAGCATCTTTTCTTTGATGACCGAGGCGACATGTTTCATTTTTGTTATTGTTTAAACTTGTTTATGTTTGCATGCTATTGTTATTACTTGGAATGTTTTGAGTTTAAAAAAGTTACACGGTTTTGATTGGCGCGATGGTTGAAGACATCACAATCAGCGCGGGAGGTATAGGGTTCGATTCTCGGCCAGTTAAATCGAACACTGTGTCGTCTCCGGCTCCACCGCTACGATGTTTCCCTGAAGCTGAATTACCCAGACGCTAAGCCGCGGAGACGGAACCCGCCACTCGTTCGTTAGTCGTTACACGCTTCGGCGGAATATTGCAAGTATGAGTGAGATATGATTTTTTTGCTTTGATTGTTTAAATTTGCATCCTTGTGTTTTTTATATACTCGTAACGTTTTAGTTCTTGTAAACCATAAAGCACTACACTTGTCTAACTGGTTCATTTTATATTGGCATATTGCATCGATATTAATATAGTCTTTCCAGTCGGCAAGTTTGCCTTTGGCAAAATTTTGATTCATAACCTGATATATGTAAATACTGCAGATTCAATTTGACTGAAGTTTTCAATAATATTTTTCTTAAAACAGATCATTTATTTTCCACACAGATTTCATTGATGCGTAACCACAAGCACATTGTGCTGTTCATACCTGTCCAACGTCCATTTAGTTTTTGACCAAAGTTGCGTGGTTCTTTTGTGTTGCTTTCTTTTGTTCAGACATTTGTCTCTTCTGTTCAAAATATATCTTGTTACTGCGAGATACCTACTTTGACAGATAGCTAGTAGCATACTGAGAGTGCGATGTCACATGTACGCTGCCCACATGTCCAGTTTGTGGTTCCAAATGCCCCTAGCTTTCTATATCGTAATTATTAACAGCTCAGGTGGCTGAGTGATAACAGCGTCCGCCTCGGGAGCTGTTGTTGGGTTTGATTCCAAGTCCGGTCAAACCAATGACTGTAAAATCGGTATTCACAGCTTCCCTGCTTGACGCTCAGCGTTAAAAAGACAGTGTGGAAAACAAGCCGGCAAGTTTACTTGTGCCGTTGGGAAAGGCACTTAGCGGGATTCTCCCATCTTGGTGTGGTAAACAGATGACTTGCGATTCCTAGGCGAGCTTGGACAGCGCATTGATCGCTTTCTCGTGATAGGAGGATAGATATGCGACTACAGTATATACAAAAAAATAAAATACAATTCAGTTTTTGATGTCATAATCACTTGATTGTGATGTAGAAAGTCTGTGAGCCTTTGGAACCGCTTAAACTGGGCATGAACACAGGTGATAATCTACCAGCTACGTATATATAAGTATTTTTAGCTGTTTGGGTTGGAAAATGCTTTTTATGTGTTTGTTTCATTGATCATCTAAGTCAAAGTCGGTTGTCTTTTCTTTGACTTACAAAGAAGCTTTTTGACTGTATGTTTTGTGATTTTGCCTTTTAGCTATTTCAAGATGTTTGTCATCAGGTTATCAGCATGTTTTAGATGTATGCCTGATATGAATGAAATACGTTTCGCTCACGTTATCGATCTTTATCAGAAATCAAACTGAAGTTTTCTCTGATATTAGACTTGTCGGCAGTACCTAATTGAACGTTCATCAGCGGCATAACGCTCACTACAAGTCTTACAGTTAATTTATTTGTACATAAATAGAATATCTACTGCAAGTTTCGGCACAAAGCAAATAAATTATTAATCTGAACAGTGCTGTGCGGCAGCTTGCGTGCCCTACAGTCTGCAGTGTCTAACCTACAGTCTACAGTGTCTACACGGTAGATTTGCGCTTTTAATGTAGCCTCACTGCTTCAGTCTTGATTTGTCGATTTAAGCATTGTTTTCGCGCATTAAATCGATTGTTGAGAAGTTTTATCTCTCGGCTTTGCAGCAGAAATTTACCTATGAGCTATTAAGCGTACGCTGTTGATGTTACTATTTGGTTACTATTTAGTTTATGTGTTTTGTCGCACAATTATCTTCCTATCACGAGAAAGCGATGAAAGCGCTATAACTAGCTCGCTTAAGAATTGCTGATACCTATCTTTCTCTCTAAGATAGAAAAATCCCGCCAAGTGCCTTTCCCAGCGGCACAAGTAAATTTGCTGGCTTGTTCTCCACACTGTCCTCAAGTGCTGAGCGTCCCGTGGGGAAGTTGTGAGTACCAATTTTAGGGTCATAGGTTTGACTGGACTTAACTGTTTCAGAGGTAGACGTCCTTACCCTTTGGCCATGTAAGCTGCTGAATGTGTCAATAATGTCAAATGGGGTTTCAAGCTACTGTGTTTTTAGATGAATCTTTCCTCTCCGACACTAGAACGAGCTTATTCGGTGGAAAGTCTCGATATCATCAGTAACCCTGAGTCTACTATGACGTCATCGTCGTCAATACGTGAGTTGCATCAGGATTTGGAGTTTGTTCAGAAATCACATGATCGTATTACGAAGCTAGAAGTACAACTTGATGTAAGTATTGTTGTTGTTTAGAAACCATCAATTATTACTTTGGGTTAAAAAGGAAAAATAAAACCTCACCAATTCTTAAACTCGACGTTTCGACATCATTGAAAGTAGCCTACAAACCTTTCAGTTTCGCACTATCTTTCTTGCATTGCTGATGATGACAGCTGAATCTGTGTTGTCGAAACGTACAGTTTTAAAACTTGCTGTGGTTCTAGTTTTTCTTCTGAGGCTATTTTCATCCCATTTTATTGTGTTCGAAACTATGGGTTATGCAAAGATTCAATATGAGGGCACGCTTAATATTTCGGCATTGCATGCTTGATGGAGTGGTTTAAGATCTTGTTATCGGAGCGGGTGACTGGTTTAATTTCTGGGCGGGTCAAATCGGACACAGTGTCGCAAACGGTTTGCCACCGCTGCGATGTTTCTTCGATTTTAAAGGCCCGGCAATCGAACCTCAAATCCCTCGCACCGATAGCGATGTCATTAATCGCTGCGCTATCGAGACCGGTCAATCGGTCATCAGCTTTTTCATATATCGTAACAAAGCTTTTGCATAAACGCCTTTAAAATCCGCATCATTGCTTGAATGATGTTGCTTAGTGCGAGACACTGCCATAGTCTAGTACTTGGTTGCTCTGTCGTTACTTTAAGTTGAAAGACAGCCAAATTAAAGAATTTGACAGAGGCTGCCTAGAGTCTACTGCCTAGCGTTGAAACACAACTGTAGTGCAGACGGGCATTTGTTAATAAATGAATTTTTGCTACAAGTTGCAAATGCTGCAAATCGCTTGTGAAACTAATAGAAAACTTCCTATTTATAAGTTCTTCGATCTTCTTCACGTTATAGCTCGGTTTTCGCTATTATGAAAATTGTATGTCATTTTGTTTCGCTCTTGTATCAGAAAGCAAATAATGAAATAGTTCACTCACAGCTGTGCGTTCTCAATCATTGGCGTAATTTGTAATTTGCTGTAAACGCGCAGGAGTGTGTTGTCGCGCAATTCCAGTTCCCACATTTTAACACTAGATCGTTATTTTGTGTATAGCAGTCAATTTTCGCATGCTGTGACCGCTCGTTTGTTTAGTGGTTAAGAAAGACATTGCTCTCGACGCGGTGGGTCCTAGGGATCGACTGGGGCCCCAGCCCTGGCCGGGGATGCCACTTTTTGCCCCGGCCGGGGGGGGTCATAAAAATTGGCCGGGGCCGAGGTTGAATTTCAGATTTATTTACCGTATATTACGGCGTATAAGACGACTTTTAAAGTGCAAAAACCCACTCTTAAAAACTGGGGTGGTCTCATACAACGAATACAAAAGTCGTATCTTAATTTTTACATCAAGTTTTTTATTTTTATTTTACATGAAAAATGCGTTGGTGCGTAAAAATAGAGAGCGTGCATGCTTAAGCGTTTTTGAGGTTCGTCATGCACTAATGAAGAGTGTGTACAAGTACGAAAGCAAAATTACGTAACACCATTGACGTCATTTATATGAGGAGTGAGAACGCAAGTAACCTGCTTAGCTATATATTCTAGACACAATATAAAGCATTGTGTAAACCCCAGCCCTGGCCCCGGCCGGGGCAGGCGCAATTTCCCGGCCCCGCCTAAAATTGTTGCCCCGGTCGTTCCCTAGTAGGTCCTCGGTTCGATTTCTGGGATGGTCAAATCGGACATTGTCGCCAACACCACCTATGCGCTACTGTGTTGCCCAGGCGCTAAATCGCGGAAATAGTCTCAGACACTTATTACATGCTTCGGCGTAATATTGCGAGTACGAAGACGGACAACTGACCGCCGCAAACTGATTGCGAGTCAACTGACCGCCGTCAACTGACCGCCAGAACAACTGACCGCGAAAAACAGCTCCGTGCGCTGTATCGTAGCGAAAATGCTTCGTGCGCTGAATAATTTGACATGGCTTGAAAACAGGCTCACAGCGGGGAGTAGGTTCGATCAGGGTTAAGTTAGGTTCGGTTAGGGTTAGGCTCTGTTAGGGTTAGGTTCGGTTAGTTAGAGTTAAGTTCGGTTAGTTAGAGTTAGGTTCGGTTAGTTTGCTCGGTTAGGGTTAGGTTCGGTTGGCTGAGTAAGGTTCGGTTGGGATTAGATGTGGTCAGGGTTAGGTTCGGCCTTGATTTGGTTCGGTTAGGCTTAGGTCCAGTTAAGGACGGGTTATGTTCGTTCAGGATTTGCTCACGTGGCGAAAATTCTTGTTAATCAATTAGGCGTTTTTGGCGGTCAGTTGTCGTGTATCGTGCGAGTGTTATATAGGTTTCATTATTTTGCCCAAGAAGGTTTGGTCTGTCATTGTCTCTCCGTGCCGGGCACGATTCGCTTCTGAGCTGGCGACCTGCAGTCGTTCACAAATTTGCGCATAATGCCTCGTTTTTAGTAGGGTAAAAATAGATTTTTAGCGTTGTGTTTATTTTGATGTAAACAATTGCTAATGCATTTTTTTGTTTGAATATTGGGAGCTGCTCTCCTGCTCATTTCACTTTTGACAATGGGATGACTGAGTAACATTTTAAAACGTCAAGTAATTAATATTATTTTCAGTTAATGAGGCCGCATGTTTCTTGCTAAAATTTTAAACGTGTTTCCTCCGTTCGAGGTAAAACATCAGCTTTCAAGACTGCTTTAACAATATCTCAGATACCAAGATGCTTGAAAATCTCTAGATTGCTTCAATTTCTCTAGTCAGTAATAATGTTTTCATAGGGATCGTAAAACCTTTCTTGCCAGTCGAACAGTTTGCATAGAAAACTTTAGCATTGACTTTTATACACTTTTATTAAGGTCTTTAATTCTGGTCATAAGCTACGAAGGATTTATTGCGATAGAGCGGGCTTCAAAGGTTATATTTAGTGTTTTATATATTTCATGATTCTGGAGATATCTAAAAATAACAGCAAATCTCGGTACAACATAGCGGTAAAATTTCGTAAATTTGAAGTGATTTGTAACGTTCAAACCGGCACTGAAGTGTTTGCTGTGTTCAAGTAGTTAAAAGAGTCACCGAGTTTGCGTTATTACTACTGCTTGTCTGGAAACTTCCTTCGTTTGTTCCTTATCTGGCGTGGTAATATATTTTGTATTAAGGCACTTTATGGCAGACCTATTAAATGTTTTGTGGAGTAGCTATATTTTCTGAGATTTTATCGCAAATTTTTATTGGTATTTAATGACGCAGTAACTATTTTTTTAAGCTTTGGGTTTCTAGTTGTTTTATGTTGAATATCAAAAAGACTGAACGCTGGAATCCCAGATTTTAAAGTGCTTACTAAGTTCAGTTTTTTGAGTGAATTTTATCTTACGTTTTGTCCATGCTTTCCGATAATTAAGCCGCTGGTAAATTCAAAATCACTTAAAATCAAACGGCTGCAAGTTTGTGTTTGTCCCTTTTCGTTTGAACATTGTGTTCACAGCTCGCTCTTACAATAGAGCTTTTCAGCTATAAATCATGTCAATGCTACGTAATTTCTTTTAGTTCTTTCTGTACAGCGCGGAAGTAATTGGTACGTTGTTGCTGCTTGCTGAAGTCCAGACAATATTTAACTTCAGTTGATCCTTTCGGCAAAAGGTGTAGTGGTTAAAGACATCGCTAGCGGTGCTGAAGGTCTAAGGTTCGATTCCCGGGCCGGTCAAATTGGACACTGTCGCTACTGCTGCGACGTTTCTGTGTTGTCTAGGCGCTGAGCCACGTAGATAGATCCCGCTGCTCGTTGCGCGCTTCGCCTTAACACCGCGAGTAGAATGAAGATTTGATCTGTTTTAAGTTTTGTTCTATCACCTTGAAGCAGACATGCGGATACTTAAGTCGTGCTGTTTTTTGCCTTTCTTGCGTCGTTGTTTTCAGGAAATGTGGGCAGTAGCGCAGGCGTGGCTCATATGCATCCGTCTTTTCGCCCTTCTCTCCACATTAAAAGCAGTTATAACTCACATTCTCGTAAAAAATTGTACTTTAATGTGGGAAGATTATGTTATCTACCTCTTCGCAAGATTTGCCTCTGCGTATAGGTTTGTGATGTGTAGAAAGTGAGATTTGCTTAAATTAGAGTTATGTGGAATGAAAACACAGTAAATTTGACAGATTTAGAAGGCTACAGATTTTTGCTGTTATTATTATTAGTTGGGATATCTACAGTTGTTCTGGTAGTTCTACTACGCAATTATGGACCTTTTATTGAAACATGTGTCATAAACACAGCTTTGCTAGAGTTGATTTATAAGGTCGGGGCGGCTAGACTGGCGAACCCAGGTCCTGATTATAGTTGAGTAGTCGTTATTTTAAAATTACACTGATCTGATGAGTCAACTTTCAGCAGTAATTAAGGGAGACTGCAAAGTTTGCGCTCTTCGAGTCAGCAGCCACCCGGTATACGTATCAAATGCGTTCAGTTCCAGCCGTGAATCGAACCCGTTATGTAGGATCTGTTACCTGCACACGGTATATACCGCCAGTCAATGTCGCTGTAGTAGATTTTTGTCAAACATCATGATAAAGTTGGTGTTTTAAGCTAACAGCTGCAGCTTGTGACATGACAGAGGTAAATGTTGAGTATTGTGTGATGTAGTCGCCCTTTTCCGGCTTCGCAGAATTGTTTGCGCATTAAGGTTTGCAGACATTGCTGTGTGCAATTGCTGACCTACATTGAAATATATTCAGTCGTGCTGCCAGGACGTGCTTTTGTTAAAATTAAACTAGCCTTAAATTGCCATTTAGTACTGTCTCAATCGGACAAACCTCATCAGAATATTTCAGTAATATCATTGCATGTTCAAGAATGTCATTTTTTAATAGATACAGCGTCTTCACGCGAATAGACTACGGAGTAACTCAGTTGACAATTTTTTATTATAGCTGGTTTGATGATGTGGCGTGCTGTAGGTTATGTGTTGGTCTAGCTAATTCTGCCATTGTGAAAACATATTATTTTGTCATTTCTGTGGTGGTTTTTCAATTCTAACTTGTCACATGGTGATGAATTTTTCTGTTAAACTACAGCTAATTATTCTACATTTTGAAATATTCTTACTTAATTACATTATGGTTTAACAGAAAACGCGAGCCAAATATCGTTCTCTGATGACCAACTACGCTCATAAATTAAAAGAACTTTCCAAAGAGCTTGGATCGTGTGTTGTGAAAGCCAGACCCTATTTCGATGCGGTCAAAAGAGCCAAAAAGGTAACGAACCATATTAACTATGTTTGTATAAATCATTTCACGTTGGCGTCGTGCTTAAAGGCATCGCTATCGGAGCGGAAGGTTCTGGGTTTGCTCTCCAGGCCAATCAAATTGGATACAGTGCCAACGGCTCGCCATCGCTGCGACGTTTCTTCGGAGCTATGCTGCCCAGGCGCTATGCCGCATGGATATGGAGCCTGCCGCTCTTTGCATATTTGGGCGTAATATCGCGAGTGTAATGGAGATTTGATTTTTTTCCATTGGTTATCTTTTTTGAGCAATTGTGATTTTGCGCAGTAGGATAATAGAGCGACCAAGATTAAAAAAGAGAAACAGGATATGTGCGCATTATATGTTGATGCAAGTTGACTGAACTTGGACTTCAAGTTAGATTATGCGTAAAAGCGATTTAGTGTGCTATATTTTTTAATGTTATCTGATTAAACCCGAGACGGTGCCTAGAGGGGAAAGTGGTATCAAACGCTATACGGTGCAGTATTGAACCTGTCACGAACTTCTAGAGAAAATGCCTCGCTATCAGTTGAAATATTTGATACGTTTAGCTATGGTAAGGCTTTTTTGGACGCGTTTTAAGCGCCTAAAAATGAAAACCGGGTCTCTAGAGTCAGAAAAATCAAAGAAAGAAATAGCTTTTTTTGTTGGATCTCTACCTTTCCATTTTAGATCACTTCAGGCCTATTTTGACAATTAACATTTGCCTTAAAAATTACTGTCAATAGCATGGCATTATATAGCCATAGTTTCTGAACGAATGGTAGTTGGAAGGCGTGGTTTGGTGGTAGGTTATGCTACACCTAGTGCTTCCTGAAACCACCATTACCTCAGCGATTTTCCATCCTTGTTGTTGTGCTGCCTACATGCTAAATCGTGGAAAAAGCACGTCGCAAACTCATAGCACGCTGGTGCGTGTGAAACAAGCTATGGAAGGTGGGTAGCTTGCATTGCATGGATCTGACGGAGATACAGATTTTCGCTGGTGTTCAATTTTGCGCTTGTATAACTTGCAAAGGGAGGCGTCGCCTGTGGATAATTCGGGTGAAGGGGCTAATTGCAATGGGCCAAATGCTTCAGATATGATATGTTTGGGTTAGGCTTAAATTAAGCAAACTTCAGATTATATTTCTTTAAAAAGGGGAGTAGTTCGTGGCTGCACCACTGCTTATAAGCACAGAGCAACAAGACCTTGTCACTATTTTACTGTTGTAGTATATTTGTGCCGACGATCAATTTTGTGCAACTTTTCAGACCCAGTTGGAAACACAGCAAGCAGCGATGGAATATAAACGCGCCGTCAACATTCAAAAAGCAGCCAGAGATATGGTGAAAGTGGCCGAGGAACGAGTGATGGCGGCTGAAGATAAACTAGATCCGACTTGGCAAGAAATGTTGAATCAAGCAAATGTAAAGGTGATTTAATGCAAAAGATCAAAACCTTCCTCAATTTCGTTTGAACTTAGTTCTGTAGTGATAATAATGTGCTAACACGTGTTGAAATTCATTGATGCACTCAGCATCATCGTGGCATGGAATAGGTTCGAACTCACGACCCAAGAATCACATTTAGTATCCATAATGTCATGTGTTTTCTTTCTCTTGGTGTTTTTTTATCTGTATTAGTTTTTAGATTTTTTTTAATGAGTTTAACCAATGAAGACTTTGCCGAAATCCAATCCCGCCTAGCTGTGCGGCTGTGAGAGTGATTCAAGTTGTAAATCAATATTAAGAATTTTAATTAATGATCTTGAATTTATCCCACCAAGGTCAAAGGTCCGGCTGGGTTGGAATCCCACTCGTAATCAGATTTCTTTGATTACGATTGATTTGGCCTAGATCTTGGTGAGTTAGATTCAAGTTCAATTCATTAATTAAAATTCTTGATACATATTTTATTTAGATAGTGAGACGTGGTGCTTAAGCGAAATAGAAAAGGAAAGGTGATGTCTGGTATATAACTGGGAAATTAAAAAAAATAATAATAATACAGTAGACATGTGGCTACACAATAAAGCATCAGTAAAAGTATATCTAAAAGTCCCCAGCAAGATGTTTCGTCCTGAAGCTCTTCAGGGGGGACGCTAAACTTATAAAAAAAAATCTAGAAACACTAAAACAAAGGTTAAAACTGCAAAAGCGCTCAAAATATAGCTTCAATTGATTCACCTTGACTTGAAGCACTGTGCTGCAGCGCTAGAAGATGCCGGCTCTGCTTAGCTGAAAAATTATTCATACTACAGGCCAATTAAAAATCTCTCCTCAACAAAAGATCTGGCTGAGCTTATTACCAAATGCCGTCATAGAAATTAGTTCAAACTCAAAAGCCTGAAATGATGGAAGCCTTTAGCGTCCTCTTCTGAATGGGCGAAACATCCTGTTGGAGATGTACTTTTGTTGGTGACTGACTTTCATTGGTGGTTTGCTGTGTTGTATTAATGCTCTGGTGTACATCATTGAGCTGTCTGTTGCGCGCAACGGTCAAGTCACGTTAGACATAATAGGCATGTTGGAACCGGGGCTGCGAATTCGCACTCGCTCAAAAAATAATTAAATAGCTGAAGTTATTTTCAAATTATATTGAACTAAAAGTTCAAGAGTAATTGAGGGAGACTGCGAAGTGAGCTTGCGCTCTTCAAGGCAGCAGCCATCCGTTACATATGTCAAATGCGATCGGCTCCAGCCGTGAATCGAACTCGCCACGTAGGATCTGTCACCTGTGCGCGGTACCGCTAAGCCATGCCGCTGACAACTCGGTATTTTTTGCCGGACTCGAAAAACAAAAACTGTGAACTCGAACTCGAAAGAAGTGATTGAGTTGTGAAGTTATCCTAAACGTGACAAAAATTGCTTAAACTTCGCCTAAACCTGATAAAACTGCTTGAATTTAAGATAAACTCGTTAAAATCACTAAACTCCAATTCGCAAAATTAGAAATGAAGAACTCGAACTCAGTTTGTAAATTTTTATTCAACTCGAATCCGATCAAAAGTGCTTCCAAGTTCGCAGCCCTGGTTGGGACTGAATCAAGTTGGAGGTAAAATGGCAAAAACAAGTTAGGTGAGATGGAAGGAGCTTGTTGGAGAAGAGTGGATGGCGATGTAGTAGAAAAAGCTGTGAAATTAATGTTTAAGAACGAAGAGAAAACACGAAGAGCCTACAATCAAACTAAAAAGAGTTAGAGTATAGTGTATGAAGTAATTCGGTGAACTGTGTTCAATAGGGCAATAATGGCTCATCAAAAATCAAATCGTCATACCCGCGGTATTACGCCAAGGCCCCATATCGGCTTAGCGCCTGGGCAACACACTTTCGAAGAAACGTCGCAGGCGTGGCGAACCGTTGGCGACACTGTAAGACGTATGGCGGCATCGTAAAACTTACTACTCGCGGTATTACGCCGAAGCATATAACAAGTGGCGGGACCCATATCCGTGGCTTAGCGCCCGGGCAACACACCTCGGAAGGAGCATCGCAGCGGTGACGAGCGGTTGGCAATAGTGG
The DNA here is from genome assembly GCA_964006365.1 of Trididemnum miniatum. Taxonomy (NCBI): domain Eukaryota; kingdom Metazoa; phylum Chordata; class Ascidiacea; order Aplousobranchia; family Didemnidae; genus Trididemnum; species Trididemnum miniatum. The sequence continues at coordinate 4,247,854 of OZ023235.1, read as the reverse complement.
ACTCATTATCACAAACTGTTTTGAAAGGTGAACGAAGCATCGCAAGAGAAGAATCGCATTCACCGCGTTCATTTAAAAGCTGCTAAGTTGTTTCAAGTTGCTGAAGAGAAAAAGACCGATCTTCAGCAAAAATTACAACGCAGTATCGTGAAATCAAAACCGTACTTTGTCGTGCAAAGAGAATTTCAGGACAAACTGGAGGTGATTGTTAATACTGTTATCGAAAGCCTTCTATTGACTAACAAGCTCGTATCCATAAATTGCTTTCTAAACGAATTCAATTCTTCATTATGTTCGCGGCAGTACGCCGAAGCTTGTAACAAGTGTCGGGGTCCATCTTAGCGGTTTAGCCACTGGGCAACACAGCTCCAAAGAATCGCTGGTAAACCGTTGACGACACTGCTGTGTTTGACCGGCCCGGTAATGGAACCCCAAACTTCTCGCACCGATAACGTGGTGCTAAAGCCAGTTAGTTTGCGTTCTCACACAATAGAAGATTGTATTTACTCAAGAAAATTTGTTGAAACAACCCAAGTTGAGCTGATTCAAAATTACAAACCTCCTGTCTATGATTTCTTGCATCCTTTTGAATTTGCAAGGTCATTGTGACATCATGTTCCGAATCGTATTGGCATTGAAAGGCATCATACAAATACTGCTTTCTATAACTGCGGTCAAAGCTGATTTGCTGACTACAAGTACAAGTGCCCCAGCTGAAATAAGTAATGTGGGCTTAGTAACCTTTAATGATTTTCACAGGGAACAACAAAGAAATTAAATATATTGGAATTAAAGTTAATGGAAGCTCGCCAGACCTATAGTATCAATTTGTCCCGGCTCAAACACACCGATACAACAGGAAAGTCTTCAGAGGCGATGCAGTCTCTATCGGAAAGAGGAGCAGGAGTTGGTGCCGAAAATCCGTTCCGTCTTCTCGACTCTGCAAGCGCTCTTCCAAAGCCCGATTTGGATTTTCTTAAACGAGAAAACGGAGAATTACCCGATGGTGCGTCGAAATCAAACAGCGATGATTTGGCGGCCGGCGTTCCGACGTCTTTACGGACAAAGTTGCGTTACAATCCGTACGATCTTCTGTACCTTACGGATTTGGGATCGGAGTCACCGAGTAATTGCGATAGCGACGATGATGAATATTTGCAAGATTTCTAGACGAATTTCAACTGTGTTATCGCAGCCTGTTATTCTGTTTTAGTGATTATTCGCCTTGCTTTGCAGATAAGCATTGTGCTAATTTGTTTTTCTGAAAAATCTTGGTTGTACACAATCTGTAACTTTGCGCTATCAACGTTATTAGTACCGAGATGAAGGTTTGTCTTCTGAAAATTTTGATTTTTATTTCTTTCTCGTTATCGGTTAAAAAGAGCTTTGGTTACTTCCTCTTGTACTTTTTAACCTGCTTCTGTACCATTCGCTGACTCTGCGAAATTTTAGTAAAAGCAGTCTGTTTTGTTGCATTTAATCGCTATTGCAAGTCCGTGTGGGCACTTGTTTATTTCAAAATAGATCAAAATATTATGGAGTAAAAGAAAGGTGCTCGAAATTTGTGCCTTTGGCTCTTGCCGTTTGTTGTACATAGAAAGATTTGCTGATTTTGTACATAGTTTTGTAATTCGAGTTTTTATTTCGACCTTTTTAGTGCTGTTTTGCTGTTGGCGCGAGAGGTGTGGGTTCTATTCCCGGCTTGGTCATTACGGACACAGTGTCGCAACCGCTTTGACGTTTGTTCGGTACTGTGATGTACTTGCCTTAAGCCGCCGCGATATGCCCCGCCTCTCGGTACACTTTCGCTAATACTGCGAGTGTATTGATGATTTGATTTTGCAAATGCTATGCTGCTCTGTGGTTGCAACAATTAAATGGGCTAGTTAGGCTACGTTTTTTGATTTTAGTTATCATTTATGAATATTCCTCCATTAAATTACGTAGTTAATTACTGGTAGCTTTTTTTAATAGTGCAAGTTTTGGTTTTCATTCGCAGGTAATTGTCCTGCATGTTCTGAATTTTTTGGTTTATTTGAAATATTATTAAAAGAATTATTGAATTAATACTTTCGTTTGTAGCCAGCTTGATTGGCAACTGGCCCACAATCTTTCATTATTTCTGGTCATGAGCTGGTTGCTCCAACGATGATAATAATCTCAAGTTTTTAAACTTAAAATAAGTATGATGAAGACTGGTGATACGAATTGAAATACTGTAATTCCATTCTAACATGCCCAAAATTTTTGTAACTTTTGAACTATTGAACAAATATCAATGAAATATTTGCTGTAATTTGTTTTTCGCGAACTTCCTTTACCAGAGACTTAGGTGGCAGTCACAGTGAGCTACAGGTGTTTAACCTTGTACAAAACGTTGCGTTGTGCTTGTTCATCAACCTTCCTATTCTGTTGTTTCTTGCTTCATTTTATTCCCGATGTCTTGCACTTTAGCTTGCAGTATTTCGTTGAAATAAACTCTATATTATTGCAGTACGACCAATGCATTATGTAAGTTCTAGTGTAAGCCAGAGTTCGCCTTTGCCCTGTCCACGTGTTCAATTTAGGTGGTTTCAAGGGCCCATTGGTTTTCTGCATCACATCCAATTTTTGATATAATTAAAACAAGTGAATATGAAATTAAAATTTAATTTTGAAGCGAAAAGCCCTTGGGCCTTTGAAGCTACATAACTGGGAATGTGGAGAGGGATCGTGTGGCCTAGCTTATAAAAAGTTTGGCTCCAAATAATTGTGGTCGTTTTCTTAACTGTTAAGAATTAACGTGAATACTAACACTCTTTGATTTGAAGGTGCTACCTATATTATGTTGCCTGACTTAGCAGCAGACATTTACAATTTGATTATAGGCTGGTTGAATGATAAATAAAAGTTGATATAAAGGCAGCCCTATCATTGTTTGTGTGAGCTTTTAAGAAAAATTTTGTGTTCTTTGGAAGTTATTCATCTGCGATAATGATTGAATATTAGGCCTACTCACCCCGGATTGAATAAGACACTCTAGGCAAAATTTATTCTGTTAGTTTTTTCAGCCTAGCCTGATTTATTGCTACTTTTGTTAGTCTAGAAGATGCTTTTTAAGTTGATGTAAGCAGTAAATCGGCAGGGATTACCAGCAAGACTACAGATTTTCTTAAATATCGTACTTTAATAAAAAATTGAAGCATAAAAAGATTATACGTGAAAACTACGTTGTTAATGGAACAATAGCAGAAACAAGAAAAGAACAACAATAAGGTGCTTTGATGCTAATGCCAAAGCATAACGTGCAGATAAAAGTGAAAAGAAGTTTAGGCAATCGGAAGCGCTAGAGCTACTGCATGTCGACTTTTAAGTAATTGTAATTAAGCGTACAATTTTTCAAAATTACACCAAAAACTCGCTAATATGGTTCAGCTACAATTACAGCAAAAGTGTAATTAGTTACATGCAATTACAGTTCAGTCGTTCCAAAGCTGGTTGATTGAGATTTGTGTATTTCGGCTTCTTCAAGATACCCACAAAACAGCAAGAATATAGCTTGAAGCCAGTTCGCAGGTTTCAAAATGCTTGAAGTTTCAATTGTGCTAATATGCAAGCTGTAGGTTGTGAACAGGAAATGACATTTATGGTTGTCACCACCTGCCAGTTAACGAAATTGTTGATGCCACCGCTGATTGAAGGCTTGGAATTTGATTCTTAAGGCGCGTTTACCGATACGCGGCACGCGACAAAAATTTTGCACCTTGTTTGTTTTATTTTACTGTTCACCGATCTTGCGAAATCCTTCTACATCTACTTATATTATAATTTTAGTCGCGTTGCCGCGTCGCATATCGGTAAACGCGCCTTTAGGCGAATGAAATTGGACGCAGCGTCGCCAACGGCTCGGCACCGCTGCGATGTTTCTTCAGCTCTGTGTTGCCCCGACGCTCATCCGCGTAGATGTGTCCCACCACTCGTTACACGCTTCGGCATAATACCTCGATTATAATGAAAATTCGATTTTTTGATTGCCACCACTGCCTCTACACTTTGCATCCTTCTGAATAATTTAAAAGATCGAGCAACCTCAAGTGAAATGCCGCAAACTCGCACGTTAAGTTCCTTGGTATTATGAAAACAGAATTTGAAATCTTTTGCTCCTTCTTCTCCAAACGTGTTCCCGTAGACATCAAGTTCCGTAAGCTGTATAAAAAAATAAAATGTTAATAGATTAGCAAACTGCAACTTTCACCAGTTCATATGGCGAAAAACGAAGTGAAAACAATAAACCGTCACAAACGGGACGAGATATATTATTGTAATAATGAGTCATCGTATTTCGTTAGTACGTTTTAACTTGCCAACACTGCTACGTTTCTTCGGAGCTGTATTGCTCAGGCGCTAAGCGGCGGAGATGACCCCGCTAGTCGTTACACGCTTCGGCGTAATACCGCGAATATAAAGAAGATTTGTTTTTTTACTTCAATGCAGTAATTACCGGTTCTTTTAGTTGCATTATTTCTTCCGATAATGTTTCCACACTGTTGCTGCAATGATAAAGCCTCAGTTCTTGTACTTTGTTGAATCATTTCGCCAGATGCATCGCACCATTATCACCCAGTTTGTTCCAACCAAGATACAGCATGCGAATCTATTCAATGACTTTTGCATTTAGTGGCATATTTATCTTCCTATCACGAGAAAGCGATCAAAGCGCCATAGCGAGCTCGCTTAGAATTGGCTGGCCATCTGTCTACCACTTTAAGATGTGGAATCCTGATTGTGTCTTCCTCAACGGTACAGCAAGTATACTTGCAGGCATGTTCTCTGCCATGTCCCTTTAATGCTGAGGCATCGAGCATGGAAGCTGTAAATAGCAATTTTAAAGTCATGGGTTTGACCTGACCCGAAACCAAACCGCGTCTGCAGCTGCAGAAACAGACGCTCGTAGGCGATATTTTTGTTGGCAGTGATGCAAGGTTTTTTATGTAATAAACACATTTTAATTCAACCTTGAACAAGGCCTTATCCAATTAGTAACGTATTTCAGCGTATAACGAGAAATCGTGGCATGTCTAAGACTTACAAAATGAACGCTGTAAAAACAAGTTCGACAACTATTTGCGCGATTTGACAGCTCATTTTTATTTCAACGTGGATGGGCTTAAACCAGAACAGAATATAGTGGCGAGGAATTGAGCTTGTGATTAGAAGCCGCACCTCACAGTGTCAGCAATCACCCACCGTGTCAGCCATGTTTAAAACATTACCAGCAATATTACAATCATCATCATAAGGGTGCAGAATGAAATGCATCTTTATTGTACTCGCGGTATTACGCCGAACGTGTAACGAGTGGCGGGATCATCTTCGAGGCTTAGCGCCTGGACAATACTGCTGCTCCAAAGAAACGTCGCAGCAGTGGCGAGCCCTTGGCGACACTGTGTCCGATTTGACCGGCTTAGGAATTGAGCCCAGAGCTCCAACGGATGATACAGGGTTAAAGGAAAATTGGCTTTTAAGATTAATTATTCTAACTGGATTTTCTAGTAATTACTGGTTGGTTTCTTCGCTTTGTTTCTTCCGACAAAAACTCCACGTCTCTTGCTCTGATGTTGCAATGATACATTATCACTTCGTCAAGTTGCAGTGTTCGCAAGATGCATTGCGCCATCATCGCCGAATTCGTTGTAATGAAGATCAAGCTTCCGAATCTATTCATCCACATTTTAGTAGACAGTGATGCAAGGTACATTATGTAATCAACACAGACGGTTTTATCCCAGTTCAACCTTGAACAACTTTATTAGTTAATTTGTAGTTTATGTAATGCAAACGTTTCATTAATCCGCAAACGCTTTCCAAATTGAACCGAAAAATAGCAAAACATTTACGACCCGAAACCGAACCCGAATGGGACTGAAGAACTGCGTTTTTCTCTGAATTATTTACCTGTATTTGTTGCTTTTCCGACCTTTGTGAAGCTTTAATTGCTCCTAAGTTATTATCGTGAAGCAGTCAGTCCGAACACGCACCTTAAATTAAAACTAATCACTGCGCCACAATCCCACGTCTAACTCAAAAGTTTCTTAACCTAACCACACAGAAATATTATGATATTAAGTGTGAATGCTTACCGGACGATCTTTTTGCATTATTCCTGACGACAATAATTCCATGCCTCTTCTCCAATGCTGCAAAGTCTTGTCCTAATTCTTCGACTTTGAGTATGCACTTTGTCAGACGCATTGCGCCATCATCACCAAAGTTGTTCCATCCAAGGGGAAGCACTTGAAAATTGAATCTGTGAACATTTTGGTAGACAGTACTGCAAGGCGAAAACACGGCTGATTACACAGTTATACATACAACAACACATTAATCGATAAGTGATATATTTTAATGTATATTCCCTAAAGCAGAGGCGAATCCAGGAGGAGCAGTTGGGGCAATTGTCCCACCTCTCCCCAACGTCTATAACAGCTGCAAGTGTTGGTCAGTCCGAACACGCCTGATTTACTGCGCCACATGCCGAAGCCCGAACAACCTGACTTACTCTGTATCACCGTTCACGTCGTCCATATCCCAACTATAGAAAAATATTAAGGAAAAAAAATGTATTGATGTAATAACTACCAGTTGTTCTCCACATTGTTTCTTCCTACAATGTTTCTTTGCCTCTTGTTCCGATATTGCAGCCGTTGGGTATCAGCAGCTCCCTCGTTGAGTATCATATTTTCATGCATTTTGCCATAAGCATTGCGCCATCTTCGCCGAATTTGTTCCGTTTGAGGTCAAGCACTCGAATATGTTCGTTATTATTTTGTAAACGGCAATGATATTAATTCAGTTTTCATGATCTGATTGAGTTTGTCTCGGAACTCAGTCGAAATAATGGTAGATGAAAACATTGTAAGGTCACCGACCACTTGGTCATGCGTAAAGTTTTATCATTCTTTTTTTTTTTTTTTGAAAATGGGTTACGCTAAAACATAGCTTAATTGTTTCGTAAGTTGGTATTAGTTCTCTTCAGAGTGTTACCTTACTTCAAATTGTATTTAGTTAAACCAAACCAACAAACTGGATAATAAACATCACATTGATGCTAACGATTCTAATCAAATTAGCGCTACTTTTTCTTGGTCCTGACAGCACAGTTCCGGGCTATAAGCCCTCATCAAGTGCAATCTAGAAAAGGTACAATTATTCGTCAGAATGAATAACCCTAGCTAGAAACAGTCATCCCTCCATATTTAAGAGCCCAGGAAAGTTTAGTGTTTGTGGTACGTTGATGGCTATGTTACGCTCCAGTCAAATTTTCCCTGTGGCCCAGCTACAAAGACTAAATAAGAATATTTCGGGTCAAATTCCACCGAGCACAAAAGATGTTTCATTTTTCGCTATATTGTATCTGTTTGTCGTATCTCGTTATTGCCGATGATACAGCTTCTATTCCTAGCGACGTCATGTAGCAGGACCTAAGTCGAAGAACTTCCATGTCATGAATGTACGCCGCAACTTGACGAGATTGCCGTCTTTAAATTGTACTCCACCGAGTTCAACCATAAACTCTTGAATCTATCAACATGTTTACTTTGAAACAAAGTATGAACATTAAAGAATGGCAATTTGAGCATCAAACACGAATTAAAAGACCCCACATTGCTATTATTGTAAAAGGGACCCAAGTGGCGCTCTCGTCCCGGGCGAAACGCTGTGCTGTAGGGACCACCAAGTACAGGAGTAAGACTTTTATTTTGGAGGACTCTTCTTAATAGCCTTTCTTGGGCCCTAAACTTGCTGTATGCACCCCGGCCCCACGAGACAAATGAACGGCCCTAATTCAAGACCAAAAAACTTTGCTTATTATAAAACAACTTACTTTAATCTATTTTTAAGTTGTACTTTTGCTTTTCTAGCTAGACTTGAATCCAGAAACTGATAATTTCTTACTAATTGTTTAGCTTGGAGCTTCAGGGTAGACAGAATAACCTACATATATATTTTTTACTCCTTCAAATGTTCTTGCTTGGTAAATTGTATTTAATTTTTTATTGTTTAGTTTTACTAAATCGATGTTATTTCATCGAAATAACATAACCCTAGGTTTGTAACTTACCTTGACTTTTTGGGATTGAATTAATCCATCAAACACAAACTAATCGTTCCCTATGATTCCTTACAAAAACGCGACGAAATTGCACTTACAGATACGTGAGAGTGTTCCTGATGCGTAGCACATAATGATACGCCGGTGTATCGCTTGGGAGAAGATCACCATCTGGTTCCACTTGGAATTCGTTTTTGTAGTTAAAAACGACTTCTTTACTTAAACTGATCTTCACATAGGTCGTACAACCAGCTGCAAATCTGCGGCAAATCGGTTAACTCTTCGACAGAATAATTTTGCTCCAATGCTAACTCCTTTAAATGCTTTTCTTTTCCACGTCAGTTAGATTAAATCTTTTCAAGGGATGATTACCACCATCCAAGAGCAGTTAAATTGCTCAGTCCAAAGGCGAATTTTGCCACCATTTTTAATCTGGTATGATTTCCATCATCCAAGAGTAGTTTAATTGCACAGTCCAAATGCAAATTTTGCCACCATTTTTAATCTGGTATGATTTCCAATAGTTAAATTGCACAGTCCAAAAGTGAATTTGGCCACCATTTTTAATGTGGTATGATGTCAAAATAAATATTCATTATACTCGCCGTATTACGCCGAAGCGTGTAACGAGTTGCGGGGCCCATCTCCGCGGCTTAGCGCCTGGGCAACACAGCTCCGAAGAAACGTCGCAACGGTGGCGAATCGTTGGCGACACTGTGCCGATTTGACCGGCCCGGGAATCGAACCCCTGACCTCCCGCACCGATAGCATGCGCTGAGCAACTGAGCTAACGGCCGGTGGTGGTATGATGTCTATCATAGTTATATTGCAAAGTCCAAAGGCGACTTTTGCCACCATTTTTAATCTGGTATGATTTCCATCGTCTAAGAGTAGTTAAGTTGCACAGTCCAAACGCGAATTTGGCGACCATTTTTAATCTGGTATGATTTCCATCATCTGAGAATAGTTAAATTGTACAGTCCAAACGCAAATTTGGCCACCATTTTTAATCTGGTATGATTTTCATCATCTGAGAATAGTTAAATTGCACAGTCCAAAAGCAAATTTTGCCACCATTTTTAATACGGTATTCTTCAGGTCGGGTCGAGTTTCCTCGAAATCGTCCAGGTTCATAAGCAGTTGCACCCCTTTTTCTCAAAAACAACTTGATTTAATGCAAACAGATTAAAAGCTAGCCGAGTTAATTTTTTTGTTCAAAATTCTCTTCCTCGAAGATGATCTGTGTTTTTCACCGGACAGTATAAGTGTAGCCACCAAGATAGTTGTTAAGGAATCCAATGTTTGTAATGATTTGAAATTTTCGGCATCAAAATTAACATTCATAACAAAAACATTTGTATTAACAGAAACGTAGCAAAAACTGTTTAAATCCGGTTTACCGTTACGCAAACGGATTAAAAGCTAGCCGAGTTAATTTTTTTGTTCAAAATTCTCTTCCTCGAAGATGATCTGTGTTTTTCACCGGACAGTATAAGTGTAGCCACCAAGATAGTTGTTAAGGAATCCAATGTTTGTAATGATTTGAAATTTTCGGCATCAAAATTAATATTCATAACAAAAACATTTGTATTAACAGAAACGTAGCAAAAACTATTTAAATCCGGTTTGCCGTTAACAAAGTTAAAAACTGGAGTACAAACGTCATTGTCTCACACACACCTTCACAAACATGTTTTTGAGAAGTTCATTTAAGTTTTGTGCAGTTGAAAAAGTTGTCGAGGCCGCGATGTGAAGAGTTTTTTTTCTTTAAAAGAACTAATTTAAATCCGGTTTACCGTTAACAAAGTTAAAAACTGGAGTACAAACGTCATTGTCTCACACACACCTTCACAAACATGTTTTTGAGAAGTTCATTTAAGTTTTGTGCAGTTGAAAAAGTTGTCGAGGCCGCGATGTGAAGAGTTTTTTTTCTTTAAAAGAACTAATTTAAATCCGGTTTACCGTTAACAAAGTTAAAAACTGGAGTACAAACGTCATTGTCTCACACACACCTTCACAAACATGTTTTTGAGAAGTTCATTTAAGTTTTGTGCAGTTGAAAAAGTTGTCGAGGCCGCGATGTGAAGAGTTTTTTTTCTTTAAAAGAACTAATTTAAATCCGGTTTACCGTTAACAAAGTTAAAAACTGGAGTACAAACGTCATTGTCTCACATACACCTTCACAAACATGTTTTTGAAAAGTTCATTTAAGTTTTGTGCATGTGAAAAAGTTGTCGAGGCCGCGATGTGAAGAGTTTTTTTTCTTTGAATGAACATCTCCATGAAATAACTGGCGCTAAACCGCTCTGAAATAGCGATAAGTTTTGTGCAGTTGGAAGAGTTGCCGAGGTCGAGATGTGAATAGCTTCTTTGCTTTGAAAGAACATCTCCATTAAGAAAATACTTGATTATCATCTCCGTGTTTACTCTGTCGAAGATTCAACAATTATACCTGAAAGGTTTTGACTTGTCTAAGATTGCACTTTCATCAAATCCGTCCAGTATGAGGCAAACGTTTTAATTACTTTTTTTAACTTGGTAAGCAGTTATTTTCTATGTTCTTTGACTAAATTAATTGAGGACGTTGGTGAGGAACAGGATTAAATTCATCTCTTTTTTTGTAATTCAGATTGCGAAAATGCAGGTTAGAGAAAATCTGCTTCGTAAAAATAAATTTTGTCAAACTTGTTTTGCCGATGCCTGCTTGTGGCTTGCGTATTTCCCCCACAATATTTCTATAAACTTGTTTCCGTGAACTCTTCGCTTCCGGAGCTGTGCACCATATTTTCGATTCGCTTTCTTGCATTGCCGGTGAGGTCAGTTTATACTTCCCGATGCTTCTCACGAGTGTCATCGTTTCGCAGCACAAACTGCTCGCTAGTTCTGGCTTTCCGTAACGGGAAGCCATATTGTTTTCACTTGGCTACTTTTTCGAATCTTTTTTTGTCTAACTGGCCGTTCCAATTCAAATCTGACCTAGAATTCAAATGTGAGTCTCGCCTCGGTCTACAACTTGGCCACCCTAACTTTTCCGAACAGTCCCCCACTTTCTAGAAATAAATTATTAGGACCCAAAAAAATTCTCTTTGCTTTTTTTTTCGACATTTTTTTGTGCAGCGTAAGATGGAGCGACCAATCATGGAGCGATTTTGAGCAATTAAGCGAGAAACCTGTTTGGTAGAGGGGCATTTCTTGACTTGCTTGACCAAACCTTCATGCAATTACCAATTAGGCAAGAAACCTTTTTGGTAGAGGAGCGTTTTTCGCCTTGCTGGACCAAAATTTAGCGATTTAAGACAATTGACCCTAGAACGCATAAGAAGAGTCAAAATGACCCGGACAGTGCTTCAAGTCCGATTGCCCACGTACAACTTAAAAAAGGTCGGTAAGAAAAGAAAATAAACATTGAAAAACTTTCCATTTTTACGAATATCGAAAATCTTCATTATACTCGCGGTATTACGCTGAAGAGTGTGGTGGGATCCATCTCCGCTGTTTAGCGCCTGGGCAACACAATTCCGAAGAAATTTCGCCGCGGTGGCGAAGCCGTTGGCGACTGTATTCGATTTGACCGCCACGAGAATCGAACCCAAGACCTCCCGCACCCATAGCGATGTTCTGCACCAACCGGCCGGTGAGTTTTTTAATCTTGTATGAACTAAATACTCACAGATCCATGAATTCCTTTTTGTTTTCCTTTTAGTAAAAAAACGATTTTCATTACGGCAAAATAGGACATATTAAGTGACGACTTGTCATTTTTACAAAAGTTTATAATAATTAAACCAAAGCAGGTAGCAACTTTAAAATTGTCAGGGCAAGCATGTCATGATGTGGTTTAGGTTACTAGATTTGAGTCACGTGATTTGGGATCAAACGTCTAAAGATCTGTCCAGTTTATGGCAGTTCATAACAGTTAAACCTAGAAAGCTAGAGTTTTTCTATTCTCAGTGTAATTGTGTTGTACTATGGCATTACCCTAATGGATGTTTGGGTCTCTAGAAAGTTTTAGCCAGAAGCCATTAGTACAGTCATTATCAGAAATTATGTATTTTTGCTGTCTATCTTCTCCAGAATACAAATTACTGCCACTGCTGGTATATTTTGCTCGTAAATTTAGTATAACACATTGTGAATGCTCAAATTACAAATTGTAAAACAGTAACACGCAATTTTAGTACTTTGTGTGTCCTCCTTTGTTCTTTATCACCGCCTGGATTCGTTTTGGCATACTGCATATCAGTTTCTCACAATAGTCTCTTGAAATTTCTTTGACCCATACCTCTTTTATAGCATGGTTTAATGCTCCAGCACTTGAAGGTTGTTTTTCTGCAACCTTGTTTTTGAGTATTTCCCAAAGATTCTCGATTGGGTTTAAATCTGGGCTGTTTCCAGGCCAGCCCAGTGTTGCCACATTTTTTTCTGAAAGGAATTGTTTCACAATCTTCGAGCGATGACACGGAGCACCGTCGTGCATGAAAACTGTGCACTGATGAATATTCATATGCATTTCAAGTTTTTCTTTTAGCAAATCCACATACCTGGAACCGTTCATTGTACTTCCTGGGGGCAAAAAATACAATCCAGCAGTACCAGACCTGGAAAATGCCCCCCAGACCATTTGACTCGGTGGGTGTTTCATTGTTGAAACTGTGTATCTTTCCTCAAACCTTTTACCCACAGGCCTTCTAACGTTCTTTTTTCTCACCACAAACTGCTGTAGAGTACACTCATCGGAAAACATGATCTTAGACCAGTCTTCAGATGTCCATGCTGCATGTTCTTTTGCAAATGCCAGACGCTTTGATTTCATAAGAGGAGTGAGCCTGGGTTTGCGAGCTAGCTTATATGATTTAAGACCAAAGTTAAACCTCAAACGCCGAGAAACTGTGGTGATGTGAACGTCTGTCCCTTTCCCAAGCAGCGCAGCACGAATTTTCTTCAAAGAACTTGTTGGGGAACGTACAGCAATTCGCTTTATTGTCAGATCATCTCTAGGGGATGTTTTTTGGGTCTCCCACTTCTCTTCAAGTCTTTGTAACTCCCGTAATTATTGAAATTTTTAAGGGCTGTGTGCACAGCAGTCTTGCTGCACTGCATCTTCGCACTGATTTCTCGTTCAGAGTAGCCTTCTTCACTTAAAACCACAATTTGGGCTCTTTTAGTCTCGGAAAGAGAAGATTTTTTGCCCATTTTCAAGAACTGAAACAGCAGCTAGTACACAACTGATTACGCTGTAAAACCAATCGAAATGAAGTAAAATAGGTTCTTCGTGAAAACAACCCATGTGTTGGTGATGGACAGATGGCTGATGCAATTTCATTAGGATATTGCGTCATATAAAACTGCACTATGCGATAATAATGATAAAATCTACAAATACCTTAAATCTGAAAGACTGGTCTTAAACTTTTGCTAATGACTGTAGTTGCTTGCAACTGCCATGTAGTTTTCTGAAAGCAACACACGGCGCTCTAACGTACATTTTTCAGACGACTACACCACCGTAAATTTCATGGACAATAAACAATAGGTTAAACCAGGGGTGGGCAAACATCTCTTTCTGATGAAAAATTTCTAAATTTTTCATCAGAAAGAGAACCGTAAAATTCTGCAAGTGACACTGTTCTACATCTTTCTCGCAATGTGCTATCAGCTTGCAAGTCAATTAGTTCCAGCTGAACGTTTACAGGAACTGAATCAACTTCGGCTGTGAATGGAGTTGTCAGTAAATCAAATTTTGGCTCCATGTCTCTGAAGTCTGTGAATTTTCTTTCAAATTCTTGTCTCAGAGCATTGCACTAAGCCATGTACTTTTGAATACAGTTTTCTGGTACTTCTTCCATTCCAAGCAGTGGGAAGTGACAAAATGATTTAGCTTCCATTTGTCTACAAAACAGAGACAATTTAGTTTGGAATGTTTTAACATGCATGTAAGTCCTTTTCCTTGCAGTTTCACATTTAGCTCATTTAACATTTCCAAAATATCAACGGCAAACATAAAGTCATATTTTCACTCCTTAGATTTCATATTTGTGACAAAATCACATGCAACCCCTTTAATGTCAAAAAACAAAAACAAAATCACTTTTCAGATTCCACACCCTTTTCAATACTTTGCCGATGCTTAACCAGCGAACCTTGCTGTGATACAATACATCAATGTGTTCTGCTTCAACATCTTCAAGTAGAGCTTGGAATTGTCTATGGGAGAGTCCTCTTGCCCTAATCGTGTTTACAGCATGTACAACTGGATCAACTACATGTTTGAGCGGTAATGTAGATTTACATAAACTTTCCTGATGAATGATACAATGGAAAGATAACAGTGAGTGATCAGGGTGACTTTCCTTTATTCTGGTATCGATCAATTTTACAAGGCCTTTATTTTTCCCAGTTAAGGCTGGAGCTCCATCAGTTGTTATGCTCACCAACTTGTTCAACAACAGTCCGTTCCTTTCAATACAGTTTGTCACTGCATGGAATAAATCCTCACCAGTTGTGTCTTTAAGTGATTCAACACTTAACAGCTCCTCAAATATATTGAAACTTCGATCTACTCCACGAATAAACACCAGTAACTGAGCCGTGTCCTTTACATCATTGCTTTCGTCTAATGCTGAAGAAAAGCACAAAAATCTATTGCTCGCTTCTTGCAGTAGCAGAAATAGATCCTCACTTAAATCAGTCAAACGGCGCACAACAGTTCTCCTTGATAAAGCCACACTCTCAAACTTGGATTTGGTTTCTGGGCACAAAATATTAACAACGTCAAGCATGCATTTCTTTATAAATTCACCATCTGAAAATGGCTTGTTATGCTTAATGATGTCGTATGACATAACAAAACTGGCCTCTGTTGCAGCCTCACGTGCTGATGATTGCTTTACAAAAACATTCTGCTGTCTAGTCAACCTTTCAGTTATATCAGTAGCTCTTTTTTCCGATCATTTTCAGACAAATTATTACCAAAGTTAGGATGCTTAGTCTGGTGATGTCTTCTTAAATTAAATTCTTTGAAAACTGCCACCGTTTCTTGACACAGCAAGCATACTGCTTTATTAGAAACGGATGTAAACATATACTTCCACAACCACTCATCCTTAAATATTCAACAGTCATGTTCAGTTTTACGTTTTTTAGCAGCACTCATGTTTGAGGTGATTAGTAGGCCTAAATAAGTAAAATGTAAAAAAGAAAAAGGATAGAATCGTTAGGGCTAGGCTAGGCCTAAGCACACTAAGATAACTATGCGCTCGACTATCATCGTGTGCTAATTGAGTAGAAGCGACTTGTAAATAAGACAGTGATACTCGATCAGCGGAAAAAATCTGAAAGTGTGCTTTGTGTACGAGGGCGGGCCGCGGGCCATAGTTTGCCCACCTCTGGGTTAAACAGTGTAGACCATAAATAAAATGATGCATCAAAAATACGTACAAATTGTCTCAATACTGTTGGTCGATGGTTCCGCACCAGTTGTTCTCCTTGTGATACTTTCAAGATTAGATGGTTCTGCAAGATAAGCAGCAACAACAAGAAGATTTATTTCAGCCAATTGACAGCACAAAAACAAGCAAAAAACATTGATCATTAGCAGGAGACTGCACCTTATGGTCATCTGGTCAAGCAATTGCGCTTAGGTTTCAGAGCGGTTGAGCGCCATTAACCCTGATCAGCTGGACTCGAGAAAAGGCACATTCATGCTTCAGAATGGTTAGCCTTAAACAGAAACAAATATGTCTCCAGATTTATGCGCCCTAGAAAAATTGTTTGGCACATGCAGTAGGTAACTACGTCAGACATCAGTAAAAATTCCCTAAAAAAATTGTTTTGCACATAGGTAACTACGTCCAGATACATACAATAAAAATGCTTTTCCTAGCCCACTAGAGGGAAGTCATGACGACTTTCACATAACACGATAACAGGTCGGAGGAACGAAGCTTTTGCATGTTCTATGTTTTGCTTGCCATTTCCGGTCGCATATTTCTATTTGGTTTTACAGAATTATTTTTTATTTATTCTATTACCACCACTCTACCCCCACCCGAAGTAGACATAAGAAAGTGCATAAAATCTAAACCTAGAGTAGCATCGAACCTTGACACTTTGCGTCGTAGTCCAGCATACTGATCGATGCACCACGCCGTTGTTGCCAAAATCAGTGCAATTTTTTTATTTATACTCATTTTGATCGAGCCTTATGTTTTTCTGTAGAACATTTCGAAATATGCTTTCCGGTCGTTTGGTAGTTTTACTGATAAACGCTTCAAATTTTTGTCCATCCTGGCTTTTGTGATTTTGTTCTCATATGTTGTGTAAACCAGGGGTTCTTAACCTTATATGGTTTGTGGCCCCTTCTAGAGTTTCTGAAGTTTTTGCACTTGTGCCTTCCGGTTGAGAGCTTCTGGCATAAGCTTTTAAAGTTTGATTAAACCATTAGCTAATTTCGGACTTTGCAATATTACGTATATCAGGCAAGCTTTTCACCATGAAGCGGTCGCTCAGCAGTTTGACTTTGAAAAACATTCGTGACGTTTTGTGTGTCATCTGTGACGTTTGCAACGAAGTCATGTTTTGCTTTTGATTCCGCAGCCATTCGTGGTCTTCGAGTCACATTCAGCAGCGAAAAAAATTGCAATTCATCTCTTCTTTCAATAAGTCTGCTAGTTCCGGGTTGATTCGACATTGCAATTAACTATGTACTAGGCCAGGGGTGGCGAACCTTTTTTAGCAAACGTGCCAAAATAGTAAAAATATTGTTCAGCAAGTTCACACCGTGCCAGTTACATTGAAAAAAGAATTAGAGAAAAGTACAATACACAAATTAGTGCCTGCAATGCATTAATAATCATAAAACGCAATATTTCAATGAGATTTTTGATGCTGTACTTTGGATGCAAGTTGTTTTATATCTGGTTCATACTCTGTCACTTTAAGCAATATGCACGCAGATGAAGAATCATCAACCATACGACTTCTCAAATCGTTTTTGATCAAGTTCATTTGCGAAAACAACGATTCACAACAATACGTTGATGAAAAAATTGATAAAATAGCAATTGCTAATCTTTTCAGACAAATAAAAGTATCAGAAATGGCATTCCATGTTTTCAGAACTTTTTCTTCTGCATTGTACGTGATGACACCGAGTGCTCGATCATTCTCTATTAATGCCAAGTCACTTCTCAAATCAATAAATTTTTGTTTCCATACAGAATTAGACTGAAAGTCAATTAACTGCATTTCCATATCTTCCAAATCTAGCCACTTCAAGCTTTCTAAATTAAGTGTTTCTAGTGATGTTGAGTCTGGACGCAAAATAATCTGTGTTGTTTCAGCGAATTCCTTGAATTGTGTAAATCTAGAAGCAAATTCGTCGATTAACTCTTGAATAACTGCACAAAACACTTTTATCAACTGATGCAGTTCTTGTTCAGGATGATCATTAGATTCAAGCTGTGAAAAATATTCTTTAGTGTTTTTGAAATACTTGAAACTTTTCGAAGCAACGTCTCGATAGAAAACTTGTAGTTTTGCTGCGAATGCTTGGATTAAATCAAACATAGTAATAATGGTTTTGTTGCGACCTTGCAAGCCAGAGTTCAATTCGTTTACATGCAAGCACAAATCGGTAAAAAACATTAATTTTAAAATCCATTGGCCATCTGACAACTCTTTATATTTTTGAAGAAGCTTTTCGGTTGTTAAAAAAAGTATAACTTCATCCAAGCATTCAACAAATGGTTGCAGAACTTTTCCCCGACTTAGCCAGCGCACATTATTGTACATTAACAAACCACCATGAATTGAATCCACAGCGCTGAGCAGCTGTTGAAACTTTCGTTTATTTAATCCACGAGCAGAGATTAAGTTAATTAATTTTGTAACTACATTCATTACCTCCTGCAGCGATTTAAAAGCAGTTTTTGCGCAAAGCGCTTGCTGGTGCATAGTGCAGTGAAAGCTCAAAATTGAATGCCAAACATGCTGGGTAAATAAATTGGTAAAGCCATTCCTTTTCCAGTCATACTGCAAGTTCCATCTGTGGATACTGATACAATTTTAGAAAGATCAACCTTTTTTTCAGACAGGTCCTTCACAACGGCATCGCATATGTCTATTCCTCTTGTTGTTGTTTTTAATGACGCTAAGCTGATCAACTCTTCCTTTATGGCATCACCAACCAAATAACGACAAAAAATCGCTAAACGAGCCGAACCAGTTACGTCAGTACTTTCATCAAGACATAGACAATAACTCACAAGAAGTTATGTCGGTACTTTGCTGGTGAGAAACATTGTCAGCCATATCCAAAATTCTAACTTTTACTGTATTTCTAGACAACGGAATTTCTTTTATTCTTTGAATAATTGTTTCTTTTTCTTTAAAGTTTTCAAAAAGAACTGGTGCACATTCAAACCATGTTTTTTTGATAAATTGTCCATCGCTGAACGGTTTTCCGTGTTTTGCGATTTCGTTTGACACAATATAGCTCGCTGCAGTAACATTTGAAGAGCCACCTATAGCAGACCTGGGCAATTATTTTTTCCATGGGGCCACATGAGAATAAGAAAATAGTATGGAGGGCCAGACCGAAAGACCGAACTAAAGTCTGCATAATATTGAGTTTCTTTATATCAGGCAGTAAATAGCATTGTGTTAATAAGTTGGTAAGAGCGGTAAGAGAATATGTGACAATTGAGCAATGAAAAAGAGGGGTTATCTTAGAAAAAATGACATTTACTGAATAAAATTTCCCAAAACAATGGTTAACAAAATGTAAACATTTGGACAGTTTTGAGTTTTACACTGTATTAGTAACGATTTTCAACCACGCTCAGTAGGATACATCATATTAGAAAGCAATCATGTCTATAGCTGTAGTTAAATCATATTTACACTCATTCTGTGTTTTTGTTATTTTTCTTGTTCAATGAGAGAAATCTAGTCTCTTTTGGTCTTTAACAAGTGTATCAAAGTCCGGTTGAATGTCTGAGGTGGCGATACGAAGCACAGCTGACAGATGATCATCTGTGAGAGAGGATCTATACCTGGACTTGTTAAACTTCATCACTGAGAATGTTTGTTCACAAATGTAGGTAGAACCAAAGAGAACAAACATCTTTTGAGCATGTCTCTTTATGTTTGGAAGCTTCTCTTGCTTAAGAGAAGAGTAGAAGTTCAGCAGTGGTTGTGACTTAAAATGTTCTGCCAGCACTGCATCAGACGGTAGGTCAATGAGTTCCAGCTGGACATCACTAGGTGCATCATCCACATTAAAGGTAAGTGGAGAGGAAATAAAGTACATTTCACTCTCCATTTTTCTAAAATCTTGAAATCGCCTTGAATACTCAACATGCAGTGCTTCTAACATAAATGAGTACCTGTGGAGGTTATCATCTGATGGCGTGGCTTCTTTCAGGGTTTGCATGTGAGTGAGGTTATTGCTCTCCAGTTGCCTCGAAAGAAACTGTGACTTCGTCATAAAAGCCTTTACCAGGTTGTGCATTTCATGGACGAAAAGGCCCTTGCCTTGCAGTTTAGTGTTCAGTGCAGTCATCAGTGCAGTCACATCAACAGCAAATGCAAAATCTGCTATCCACCTCTCATCTGAGAACTCTGGGATGTCTTTGTCTTTCGTCTCACAAAACTCTCGGATCTCTGCTTTCAGATCCCAGACGCTTTTTAGCACTTCTCCTACGCTCAGCCATCGGACAGTTGTGTGATACCTGATGTCACTACGTTCAGTCTCATGCTCCTCTAAAAGTGCAACAAACTGCCTGTGATTCAATGCTCGTGCCCTGATGAAGTTTACTATTTTAGTTACAACATCAATCACACCATCAATTTTAAGCACTGACTTGCACAACACATGCTGATGTAAAATACAATGCAAAAATACCAGTTTATGATCTGCATTGATTTCAGTAACTTTATCTTGCATACGTTTCAACAGCCCAACATTTTTCCCCGTTAGATTTGGACAACCATTGGTTGTGACACTTATCAGTCTGTCCCATTTCAGTCCCAGTAAGTCCATGCATGCGTTTACCTCCGTGAATAGATCGCTCCCCGTCGTTGTGCCTTTAATTGAGCGCATTGCTACCAGCTCCTCCGTAATCTTGAAGTTCGTTATCCCTCGGACAAATACAAGTAACTGGGCTGTATCACTGACATCACAGCTCTCATCCAAAGCCAAGGAGAAAAAGTCAAAATTTGCCACTTTTAGTTGCAGCTGAAGCTCCAAATTTCCGGCAATGTCCTCGATTCTTCTCGTCACGGTTCGCCTGGACAGTGAGACGTTTTCAAATGCTTCTCTTTTTTCAGGACATATTAGTGATGCAGAGTCCATCAAGCACTCTTTTACAAACTCTCCATCTGAGAAAGGCTTATTCTTTTTAGCGATTTTGTGGGATATTACAAAGCTGGTTTTGGTTGCTGCTTCCCTATATGTGTGAAGCTTGGTAAATAACCCTTGTTGTTTTTTTAGCTTGGCAACCAAATCTTCAGACATCCGTGCCATTTCAGCATCACTCAAGTTTTTGTAGTTCTCTGAATGTTTTGTCTCTAATGTCGATTCAAATTGTACTCCTTGAACACGGCAATCTGGTCTCCACAAACCAAACACACCGCCTTGCCACTGATTTCAGTAAACAAATACTTAGCAGTCCACATCTTATTGAAAACTCTGCATTCAGCATCAATCTTTCATTTTTTAGTCGACATTTTAGGGATAAAATCCGTCTTGACACTCGTAGTCTTCTTGCAACAACTTCAAATCAGTAACACAAATCACTTACGTACTTTTACGTATCTATGCACTATGTAAAAAAAAACACAACTTTAAAATACAAGCAATGCACATTCAACCCACGCATAAGGTAAAATACGAAAATACGTTTATTTTATAGTTTCTTATGAACCTTACGCGGGCCGGTCAGAGTCGAGCAAAGGGCCGGATACGGCCCGCGGGCCGTAAAATGCCCAGGTCTGACCTATAGATTTTATTAGATTTGATGATTGTATTTTTTTTCCTTGAGAGCGTTAGAAATGACTTGTTTTTGTTCTTCCTTCGTTTTTAAATTATGATCTTTATGGTTCGTTTCGAAATGTCGTTTAACCGATGATGTTCTACAGACAACTGTATTTGAACACAACACACATACTGCTTTATCGTTACTGCATATCATGCCATAGTCTTCGGTTCACCAGCTTTGGTATCCTCGATTGCTGGATGATGACAATTTTTGCTTGTTATTTTCACTCGACATATCTCGGCTAATCTACACTTGATTAATCTAAAATAAATAAAAACCAAAATTAATGCTTTAGTAAAGTTGAACATTTATGAAAAGCATCTAATGTTATCTGCAGAAAAGTAAACTGCTGTGATTGGTTTCTTCAAACTTTCTGCTGACAAAATCTAGTAACCGTTGCAAGTTTCTTTTCGGAAAGCCAATATCTGCTAGGCTAGGGAAAAAAGAAAACAATCGCAGCAAAGTTTACACTTGAGTGCCGTGACGTCACAAAGCGATAAAAAACAGGCGAAAGAGCTTTGATGTTCTCCGTGGTTGTATTTTCGTCTGACTTGAGTTTTAACTCTGCTACAGAGTGATTGATTGCATGTACGCGAAACAATTTTAGGTGGAATCATCAGAAACGCTCCGTGCCAGTGAAAATCACCCCGAGTGCCAGATGTGGCACGCGTGCCATAGGTTCGCCACCCCTGCACTATGGCATTATCCTAATGGATGTTTGGGTCTCTAGAAAGTTTTAGCCAGAAGCCATTAGTAGTTGCTTGCAACTGCCATGTAGTTTTCTGAAAGCAACACACGGCGCTCTAACGTACATTTTTCAGACGACTACACCACCGTAAATTTCATGGACAATAAACAATAGGTTAAACCAGGGGTGGGCAAACTTTATTTAGGGAGAGTCACATTGTTCTGTCTGTAACCAGCGGAGGGCCAGCTTCTACAAATTATGCTTTTATTATATAAAATGTAATATATATTAATTAGGTTTCAATTACATTCTATTAATAGACATTTATATATGGATTTTAAATCTGAAATAAAAATAAAAAAATTATAAAACAATGTGTTGTATTCAATGTTTAAATAATACGACGTTCAAAAGTACAAGTATAAATGTTTATTAACATAATGTCTCCATCATTGCAGCACATTACACATATTTAGTGAGACATATAGCTGGTCACAGTTTTTAACAATCTTTGCTTGATGTTCTTAAAATTGCATGTACATTTGAGTCAGTTAGCAAAGACCTGTTTTTAGATTTATTGATTGTTAAGCATGAGAATGTTTGCTCGCAAATGTATGTTGAGCCAAATAATGATAACATTGTTGCAGCAAAATGTTTAAAATTTCTAAATTTTTCATCAGAAAGAGAACCGTAAAATTCTGCAAGTGACACTGTTCTACATCTTTCTCGCAATGTGCCATCAGCTTGCAAGTCAATTAGTTCCAGCTGAACGTTTACAGGAACTGAATCAACTTCGGCTGTGAATGGAGTTGTCAGTAAATCAAATTTTGGCTCCATGTCTCTGAAGTCTGTGAATATTCTTTCAAATTCTTGTCTCAGAGCATTGCACTAAGCCATGTACTTTTGAATACAGTTTTCTGGTACTTCTTCCATTCCAAGCAGTGGGAAGTGACAAAATGATTTAGCTTCCATTTGTCTACAAAACAGAGACAATTTAGTTTGGAATGTTTTAACATGCATGTAAGTCCTTTTCCTTGCAGTTTCACATTTAGCTCATTTAACATTTCCAAAATATCAACGGCAAACATAAAGTCATATTTTCACTCCTTAGATTTCATATTTGTGACAAAATCACATGCAACCCCTTTAATGTCAAAAAACAAAAACAAAATCACTTTTCAGATTCCACACCCTTTTCAATACTTTGCCGATGCTTAACCAGCGAACCTTGCTGTGATACAATACATCAATGTGTTCTGCTTCAACATCTTCAAGTAGAGCTTGGAATTGTCTATGGGAGAGTCCTCTTGCCCTAATCGTGTTTACAGCATGTACAACTGGATCAACTGCATGTTTGAGCGGTAATGTAGATTTACATAAACTTTCCTGATGAATGATACAATGGAAAGATAACAGTGAGTGATCAGGGTGACTTTCCTTTATTCTGGTATCGATCAATTTTACAAGGCCTTTATTTTTCCCAGTTAAGGCTGGAGCTCCATCAGTTGTTATGCTCACCAACTTGTTCAACAACAGTCCGTTCCTTTCAATACAGTTTGTCACTGCATGGAATAAATCCTCACCAGTTGTTGTGTCTTTAAGTGATTCAACACTTAACAGCTCCTCGAATATATTGAAACTTCGATCTACTCCACGAATAAACACCAATAACTGAGCCGTGTCCTTTACATCATTGCTTTCATCTAATGTTAAAGAATAGCACAAAAATCTATTGCTCGCTTCTTGCAGTTGCAGAAATAGATCCTCACTTAAATCAGTCAAATGGCGCACAACAGTTCTCCTTGATAAAGCCACACTCTCAAACTTGGATTTGGTTTCTGGGCACAAAATATTAACAACGTCAAGCATGCATTCCTTTATAAATTCACCATCTGAAAATGGCTTGTTATGCTTAATGATGTCGTATGACATAACAAAACTGGCCTCTGTTGCAGCCTCACGTGCTGATGATTGCTTTACAAAAACATTCTGCTGTCTAGTCAACCTTTCAGTTATATCAGTAGCTCTTTTTTCCGATCATTTTCAGACAAATTATTATCAAAGTTAGGATGCTTGGTCTGGTGATGTCTTCTTAAATTATATTCTTTGAAAACTGCCACCGTTTCTTGACACAGCAAGCATACTGCTTTATTTGAAACGGATGTAAACATATACTTCCACGACCACTCATCCTTAAATATTCGACAGTCATGTTCAGTTTTACGTTTTTTAGCAGCACTCATGTTTGGGGTTATTATAGCCGTAATAACCAGTAGGCCTAAATAAGTAAAATGTAAAAAAGAAAAAGGATAGAATCGTTAGGGCTAGGCTAGGCCGAAGCACACTAAGATAACTATGCGCTCGACTATCATCGTGTGCTAATTGAGTAGAAGCGACTTGTAAATAAGACAGTGATACTCGATCAGCGGAAAAAATCTGAAAGTGTGCTTTGTGTGCGAGGGCGGGCCGCGGGCCACAGAAAACGTTCGGCGGGCCACGTTTGGCCCGCGGGCCATAGTTTGCCCACCCCTGGGTTAAACAGTGTAGACCATAAATAAAATGATGCATCAAAAATACGTACAAATTGTCTCAATACTGTTGGTCGATGGTTCCGCACCAGTTGTTCTCCTTGTGATACTTTCAAGATTAGATGGTTCTGCAAGATAAGCAGCAACAACAAGAAGATTTATTTCAGCCAATTGACAGCACAAAAACAAGCAAAAAACATTGATCATTAGCAGGAGACTGCACCTTATGGTCATCTGGTCAAGCAATTGCGCTTAGGTTTCAGAGCGGTTGAGCGCCATTAACCCTGATCAGCTGGACTCGAGAAAAGGCACATTCATGCTTCAGAATGGTTAGCCTTAAACAGAAACAAATATGTCTCCAGATTTATGCGCCCTAGAAAAATTGTTTGGCACATGCAGTAGGTAACTACGTCAGACATCAGTAAAAATTCCCTAAAAAAATTGTTTTGCACATAGGTAACTACGTCCAGATACATACAATAAAAATGCTTTTCCTAGCCCACTAGAGGGAAGTCATGATGACTTTCACATAACACGATAACAGGTGGGAGGAACAAAGCTTTTGCATGTTCTATGTTTTGCTTGCCATTTCCGGTCGCATATTTCTATTTGGTTTTACAGAATTATTTTTTATTTATTCTATTACCACCACTCTACCCCCACCCGAAGTAGACATAAGAAAGTGCATAAAATCTAAACCTAGAGTAGCATCGAACCTTGACTCTTTGCGTCGTAGTCCAGCATACTGATCGATACACCACGCCGTTGTTGCCAAAATCAGTGCAATTTTTTTATTTATACTCATTTTGATCGAGCCTTATGTTTTTCTGTAGAACATTTCGAAATATGCTTTCCGGTCGTTTGGTAGTTTTACTGATAAACGCTTCAAATTTTTGTCCATCCTGGCTTTTGTGATTTTGTTCTCATATATTGTGTAAACCAGGGGTTCTTAACCTTATATGGTTTGTGGCCCCTTCTAGAGACCTTCTACACCAATGTTATCCTGCTCAGCAATATAATTTTTCGTCGGTATTTTATTCGTAGCACCTACAGCCGTCCGCTGGCCTCAATTTGTTACCTACCTTTAACAAATCTGAAGTTTTTGCACTTGTGCCTTCCGGTTGAGAGCTTCTGGCATAAGCTTTTAAAGTTTGATTAAACCATTAGCTAATTTCGGACTTTGCAATATTACGTATATCAGGCAAGCTTTTCACCATGAAGAGGTCGCTCAGCAGTTTGACTTTGAAAAACATTCGTGACGTTTTGTGTGTCATCTGTGACGTTTGCAACGAAGTCATGTTTTGCTTTTGATTCCGCAGCCATTCGTGGTCTTCGAGTCACATTCAGCAGCGAAAAAAATTGCAATTCATCTCAAATTGCAATTCATCTCTTCTTTCAATAAGTCTGCTAGTTCCGGGTTGATTCGACATTGCAATTAACTGCGTACTAGGCCAGGGGTGGCGAATCTTTTTTTGCAAACGTGCCAAAATAGTAAAAATATTGTTCAGCAAGTTCACACCGTGCCAGTTACATTGAAAATAGAATTAGAGAAAAGTACAATACACAAATTAGTGCCTACAATGCATTTATAATCATAAAACGCAATATTTCAATGAGATTTTTGATGCTGTACTTTGGATGCAAGTTGTTTTATATCTGGTTCATACTCTGTCACTTTAAGCAATATGCACGCAGATGAAGAATCATCAACCATACGACTTCTCAAATCGTTTTTGATCAAGTTCATTTGCGAAAACAACGATTCACAACAATATGTTGATGAAAAAATTGATAAAATAGCAATTGCTAATCTTTTCAGACAAATAAAAGTATCAGGAATGGCATTCCATGTTTTCAGAACTTTTTCTTCTGCATTGTACGTGATGACACCGAGTGCTCGATCATTCTCTATTAATGCCAAGTCACTTCTCAAATCAATAAATTTTTGTTTCCATTTAGAATTAGACTGAAAGTCAATTAACTGCATTTCCATATCTTCCAAATCTAGCCACTTCAAGCTTTCTAAATTAAGTGTTTCTAGTGATGTTGAGTTTGGACGCAAAATAATCTGTGTTGTTTCAGCGAATTCCCTGAATTGTGTAAATCTAGAAGCAAATTCGTCGATTAACTCTTGAATAACTGCACAAAACACTTTTATCAACTGATGCAGTTCTTGTTTAGGATGGTCATTAGATTCAAGCTGTGAAAAATATTCTTTTGTGTTTTTGAAATATTTGAAACTTTTCGAAGCAACGTCTCGATAGAAAACTTGTAGTTTGCTGCGAATGCTTTGATTAAATCAAACATAGTAATAATGGTTTTGTTGCGACCTTGCAAGCCAGAGTTCAATTCGTTTACATGCAAGCACAAATCGGTAAAAAACATTAATTTTAAAATCCATTGGCCATCTGACAACTCTTTATATTTTTGAAGAAGCTTTTCGGTTGTTAAAAAAAGTATAACTTCATCCAAGCATTCAACAAATGGTTGCAGAACTTTACCCCGACTTAGCCAGCGCACATTATTGTACATTAACAAACCACCATGAATTGAATCCCCAGCGCTGAGCAGCTGTTGAAACTTTCGTTTATTTAATCCACGAGCAGAGATTAAGTTAATTAATTTTGTTACTACATTCATTACCTCCTGCAGCGATTTAAAAGCAGTTTTTGCGCAAAGCGCTTGCTGGTGTATAGTGCAGTGAAAGCTCAAAATTGAATGCCCAACATGCTGGGTAAATAAATTGGTAAAGCCATTCCTTTTCCAGTCATACTGCAAGCTCCATCTGTGGATACTGATACAATTTTAGAAAGATCAACCTTTTTTTCAGACAGGTCCTTCACAACGGCATCGCATAGTCTATTCCTCTTGTTGTTGTTTTTAATGACGCTAAGCTGATCAACTCTTCCTTTATGGTATCACCAACCAAATAACGACAAAAAATCGCTAAACGAGCCGAACCAGTTACGTCAGTACTTTCATCAAGACAGATAGAAAATAAATCACAAGAAGTTATGTCGGTACTTTGCTGGTGAGAAACATTGTCAGCCATAACCAAAATTCTAACTTTTACTGTATTTCTAGACAACGGAATTTCTTTTATTCTTTGAATAATTTTTTCTTTTTCTTTAATTTGAAGAGCCACCTATAAATTTTATTAGATTTGATGATTGTATTTTTTTTCCTTGAGAGCTTTAGAAATGACTTGTTTTTGTTCTTCCTTCGTTTTTAAATTAAGATCTTTATGGTTCGTTTCGAAATGTCGTTTAACCGATGATGTTCTACAGACAACTGTATTTGAACACAACACACATACTGCTTTATCGTTACTGCATATCATGCCATAGTTTTCGGTCCAAAAGCTTTGGAATCCTCGATTGCTGGATGATGACAATTTTTGCTTTTTATTTTCACTCGACATATCTCGGCTAATCTAAACTTGATTAATCTAAAATAAATAAAAACCAAAATTAATGCTTTAGTAAAGTTGAACATTTATGAAAAGCATCTAATGTTATCTGCAGAAAAGTAAACTGCTGTGATTGGTTTCTTCAAACTTTCTGCTGACAAAATCTAGTAACCGTTGCAAGTTTCTTTTCGGAAAGCCCATATCTGCTAGGCTAGGGAAAAAAGAAAACAATCGCAGCAAATTTTACACTTGGGTGCCGTGACGTCACAAAGCGATAAAAAACAGGCGAAAGAGCTTTGATGTTCTCCGTGGTTGTATTTTCGTCTGACTTGAGTTTTAACTCTGCTACAGAGTGATTGATTGCATGTACGCGAAACAATTTTAGGTGGAATTATCAGAAACGCTCCGTGCCAGTGAAAATCACCCCGCGTGCCAGATGTGGCACGCGTGCCATAGGTTCGCCACCCCTGTACTAGGTTACAAGATTATTGTAAAACATGGCGTGCACTGCAAAATCAAATCTTCATTTATTTCAATTAGAGAGTTAATTAAATTTGTCGCAATAGCTAAAGACGTCGTTAGCTGTGCGCGGGAGGTCTAGGATTTGATTTTTGGCCTGGAGAATCGCCAACGGCTTGCCACCGCTGCGACGTTTCTTCGGAGCTATGTTGCCCAGGTGCTAAGCCGCGGAGATAAGCCCCGCCACTCGTTACATGCCTCGGCATAATACCGCGAGTAAGCCCTATAGTTTGATTTTTTGTACAAGTTTGAAATTAAAATAGAAGAAAGCAGCTTTTGATAAAAAGAGTATTTTAGAGGAAGTTACTGGGGAGCATAATGTCGATCTAGTATAATTATTGGAGCCTTCAAACTACGCACTTGCGCACAAAATTAGACCAAAGGTCTATCGGTCCTTCGTTGCTACTTCTCATATTGCCCTGTAGGAGGGGTGATTGATAAGTTCGCAGCCTACACTAGAAAGAATCATCCAAACACAAGTGAAATCACTTATTTTTCAACGTAATGCCCTTCTAAGTCTACACATTTTGTCCAACGATCGGGGAGCTTCTTTATTCCTTCTTCATAAAATTTTGACGTTTCGTCCTCTAAATATTCGTTTACGGTGCTAAATATTCGTTTGCAAGTGCGTAGTTTGAAGGCATAAGCTTTTAAAGTTTGATTAAACCATTAGCTAATTTCGGACTTTGCAATATTACGTATATCAGGCAAGCTTTTCACCATGAAGCGGTCGCTCAGCAGTTTGACTTCGAAAAACATTCATGACGTTTTGTGTGTCATCTGTGACGTTTGCAACGAAGTCAATTAATGCTTTAGTAAAGTTGAACATTTATGAAAAGCATCTAATGTTATCTGCAGAAAAGTAAACTGCTGTGATTGGTTTCTTCAAACTTTCTGCTGACAAAATCTAGTAACCGTTGCAAGTTTCTTTTCGGAAAGCCAATATCTGCTAGGCTAGGGAAAAAAGAAAACATTAGCGAAAAAAATTGCAATTCATCTCTTCTTTCAATGAGTCTGCTAGTTCCGGGTTGATTCGACATTGCAATTAACTATGTACGAGGGCAAATCAAAAATTATCTGCAGAAAAGTAAACTGCTGTGATTGGTTTCTTCAAACTTTCTGCTGACAAAATCTAGTAACCGTTGCAAGTTTCTTTTCGGAAAGCCAATATCTGCTAGGCTAGGGAAAAAAGAAAACATTAGCGAAAAAAATTGCAATTCATCTCTTCTTTCAATAAGTCTGCTAGTTCCGGGTTGATTCGACATTGCAATTAACTATGTACGAGGGCAAATCAAAAATTATCTGCAGAAAAGTAAACTGCTGTGATTGGTTTCTTCAAACTTTCTGCTAACAAAATCTAGTAACCGTTGCAAGTTTCTTTTCGGAAAGCCAGTATCTGCTAGGCTAGGGAAAAAAGAAAATCAGCAGCGAAAAAAATTGCAATTCATCTCTTCTTTCAATAAGTCTGCTAGTTCCGGGTTGATTCGACATTGCAATTAACTATGTACGAGGGCAAATCAAAAATTATCCGGACTTTTATTTTTATGGATTATTTTAAAAACACAAAACACGAAAATGATTTATCATTTTTCTTCATAATCTCCACCCATTTCGATGCACTTGTTCCAGCGGTCTACAAGCTTATAAATGCCATCTGAGAAGAAAGTTTTTGGCTGGTCACACAATCATTGATGCACCGCTTTTTGCACTGATTCATCAGAAGAAAATTTACGACCCCGTAATGCATCTTTGAGTGGGGCAAAAAGATAATAGTCGGAAGGAGCAAAATCTGGACTGTATGCAGGATGCTCCAGCACTTGAAAACCTAGTTTGTTAATGGTTTCAATGGTTGCTTTGGCAACATGTGGGCGTGCATTGTCATGCTGCAGCAAAACCTTCTTTGACAGTAATCCTCGGCGTTTGGTGCGAATTGCAGGATTCAGGCGGTTGGCTAGCAAATCACAATACCTTGCACTGTTGATTGTACTCCCTTTTTCCAGAAAATCCTCCAAAATAGGCCCTTTTGAATCCCAAAAAATGGTTAGCGTAACCTTTCCTGCAGAAAGTTGACTCTTGAATTTTTTCTTTACTGGGGAGGACGGATGTTTCCATTCCAAGCTTTGCCTCTTGGTTTCAGGACTGTAGTGATGCACCCATGATTCATCTCCAGTGACTATTCGACTCAAAAATGCTTCATCTTCATTGTTGTAGCGGTTCAGTAACGTTTGGCAGATCTCCATACGTCTACGCTTGTGCTCTTCTGTTAGCTGTCTTGGCACCCACCTTGCAGAAACTTTATTGTACCCAAGGATTTCATGAATGATTTCTTGAGCAGAGCCAAAACTGATCTGCAAAGATTGTGCTACCTCATCAATGGTAATGCGCCGGTTAGCCAAAATCATTTGTTGAGCTTGCTCAATCTTCTCTTCACTGGTGGAGGTTGATGGACGTCCTGTTCCTTCTGCATGTTTTACACTGGTCCGGCCTGTTTTAAACTTGTCAATCCACTCATATACCGTTGTTTTCGACAGTGCATTGTCTCCATATTGTGCTAAGAGTCTTTGATGAATTTTTGTCCCCGATGAACCTTCTGACCACAAAAATCGTACCACAGCACGTTGTTCTTCTCTGGTGCATTGTGCAAGTGGAGCGTCCATTTTTATCAACAGAAAATAACACGTGTTAAAACTGAACGAACAATTGAAGGGCTTAGAACCATTCCGATCCAAGCCACAAAAACAATATTTCGAATAAATCGCGTTTAAAGTATTTCAGGCTCCAATTAAATCTAGAAGTCACAGACATAACAACTTTCGCGAATTTATTACACATAGTGAAAGTACTTTTCTGCTAACCTCCGAATTTTTCAAAAAATCGTACTTTCAAACTTTCAAAACTTTCAAAATAAATCGACCATCATTTTAGCAGCACAGAAAGAGTATTTTTGCTAAAAGATAATATCTGCAATCTATAGTCTAAACATAAAGGATGTAAGCTACAACACTTTAGACATGTCTCATATTCCTGCTAAGAAGAGACTTCGTGAGTTTAAGTCACAAACTACAGGTATATCAACACTAACACATGAAAGATGGATCATCGGCATGCAGGGTTGTGAAGAGGCCAAAGTTTGGGTCGACCCAACCCTATTTCAAATAAAAGCCCGAGCTCGGCCCGAACCTGAAAGTTAGCCTACCTTATGTTCACTTCAAAACTGAAAAACATCTTTGATTCGAAATTTGGCATTTGTTTTAAAATCTGAAACTGAACCTTGTCGGCACGGGTTGACACAGTGAACAAAATAAAAATTGTTATTTTTTAAGGCAATGCAATTTGTTTTAGCATAGCCTAATTTTGAAACAAAAATTTCTGGAAAAATGATAAACCGGACGGGATGCCGGGACAAGGACTCAAAACCGGGACGTTCGGCAAGCCTATCTCGGGATGCCCACTGAGCAACGATACGACGACAGGGTAAACGACTGTAACATAAATACGGAAAATGCAAAAACTTATTGTGCTCCGTAGTTACGTCACAATCGTTCGTTCTGTCGTTGTCGTATCGTTGCTCAGTGTTATGGTAAACAGTTCATAATGAGGATATCGAAAAAATCAAGTGGGCATTGTGTTTAAGTGGCAAATAATCAAAAGTATTCATTCAACTTGTTTCAGTTAAATCAATGGTAAAATCAAAGTAGTCATTTAAGTTGTTTCACTCATCAACTTCAGGCAGCATCTCTTCATTTTCTTGATCATCAGAACTTCGCAAGGAATGGTAAAAATCATGGGAGATAGGTGGAACAAAATCCAATAGATCTTTAATGTCTTTTAACTTCAAGGGATTAATGAATACTGTTTCTTCATGAAGGCGGTTAAGAACAGCCACACTGCGGACACATCGACCACGCATTTGGCGCTTTGCCAAATCCAATATATTCCAAGCCGATAAGTCGGTCAAGTTATACTTGAAATAGATTAAAGTTGGTGATTCACTGACAAGTCGGATCAATTGAATTTTTAACCACTCCACTTTCCTTCCAGCAGTGTCCTTTTTCCTGGTAACTAGATTTTTTTTTGTAATCATTAAAACCAATGAAATCTTCTGAAGCCATTGGAATAACCTTGAAAGTTTTTTTTTTTGTTTGCTTCCGCAACAATGTTCATCCATTGATTCGGGGTGTACACATTTTCGTGGCGCTTTTTTGCATTTTCTACTTTCCTAAAATCCCTATCGTTCGGCAAGTAGCTATGCCCTGAAACCATAAATTTGTGATTGATTTCTTTGATACCAAGTTTAGTAACTCCATAACTCCACAAAAGTGCAATATTGATATTTCTATTTTGGCCGCCACAAGAGTTACTATATGCATGAAATATTTTTTTACTCTCCTCAACTTTTGTATTCAAATACTTTAACAAACATGATCCAATTTCCTGGGAACCACGTCCTGCTTGTCCCTCGTGCCATATGTACATGAAGACGTCATCAGATGTGCAAGAGTGCACACCTAGATTGTAAGTCCACAGCTGCTTTTTATAATAAGCTACACTTGTGGTCAAAGCAGGTGTTGGCATTGTCTTCTGTAGATCAAACGTGAAAGTGTCAACTTCGCTAGCATTTAAAGCAATGTCAATTTTTAACTGGTCTTGAGCTTTTTCGGCTTTTCTTTGATGTAGTTCCCATTGTGCTTGGAGTGTTGCTTTTTCACGGTCATCTTCCATAGCTTCAATTTTGACATTAAATGCATCACACTTTTTGCAAGTATCAGTGTGAGGCCTGTGGAAAGACAAATTAAAATCCGTAACAAATATTCGACGATAACACCATTCCTTGACAGGTTGAATTTGAAGATCTTGGCACTTTTCCGGGTAAAGCTGAAACATCTTGCCAATAGACAAATTTTCGCTCAAATATTGTCGGTTAGGATTGTCTTTTCTGCTATAGTGGCTGGCATATTTAGGGAAACAGCTTATATGCTCGCGCACATAATCAATTTGAGATTGAAGCTTATATGCTCGCGCACATAATCAATTTGAGATTGAGGTGTTTTATTGCCAGGTGTGTGTCTACCCCTTTGGTCAATAATAGGCGAGCCATGGCCTGCCAATAATTGGTTTTTCAGTGCTCTTTGAAGCCTCCCATTACTGATATCTAGAGTAGACAAAAACATTGATTTGCATACTCTAACACAACCATCAGCAGAGGATAGATAATAATATCTTGTTATGGAACGACGACTATCCCTTCCTTTTGGTGTGTAGCGACGAGAAACTGCCCTTTGCTGTACAAGACCACATAAATAAGCATTCTGCAGTGACCAACTTTTCACTGCCCAAAAACCATCAAAAATTTTATCAAGTTGTACGTCACTCAGTTTTTCCGCACATTTCAGAGGGCACGTATGGTTTTCCAAACGATGCCTTGTTTTTGAAGCTACAGTTTTTCCTGGAACACTGGTATATTCTTGCCCACTATTCCTTAAGCGCTTTCGCATTGTCTTTTTCCATCTGGACACATCCCGCTTTCGTTGTCGGCCTCGAACTTTTGAAACAACAATAAGGTTACTATTGCTTGAGAAATTGTGTCTGATGTTAACATGGCATTGCTGTACCGGACGAAATGTTGTTTTAGGGACAGGGGCAAAAGTTGTTCAAATTTTTCTTTCGGCTGCTTAAAATTTCTTGAAAATGAAAATCAAGTGAAGAGATGAAAAAGGTCATCGGCCGAAAAAGTATCAAATTTTCTTGGAAAATTAGGTGGGCGCTAAAAAAGGACTCTCACCAAAAACATCGGTTTTGACCCCAAGTAATGTCTTGTTTGCACCGGACTGTAGGCTAGGCTACAAATCCTGCAGTAAAGTAAGTGGGATGCAATATAAAACGCCTTTAGGCCTACCATTGATAGAGTAGGCTACTACTAGCCTAGGGTGGCCTGCTGAAACAACTAAAGAAACTAGCCTAGGATAGCTTACCGGAAACTTCTTCACTGCTGTTAGTTTCTTCCACATCCGGTTGGTATGTCTTATCAACATCACTACTATCCAATGTAATGTCACTCGAATTCGATTTTTCATCTTCATTCACACAAACAACCACAGTAACACCCGACATCTTCCTCTAATATCTCACTCTAAACTTATAACATTAATCAACACCTTCAAAACAACCTAACACAGTACCAGCAAAAGAGTAAATGCTGTGCCACTGCTGAGGCGCGAAAAACTGCAGCTTAGCCCACTCCGGCTCAAGCATAAAAAAAAAACAAAAAATAGGTAATTGGACTGCTATCGCTCACGCTGGTGGCTTAGACTGCTTTGAAACTTTGACTAAAATTTTAATGCCAAAAGTAAGCACCCCTTTTAACTCTTTAGATAGACGAGATGGGGGTTAGATCATTATAGCACAAAGAGATAGTGTCAAAACCTGTTGAATAGTAACCTTAACTCAATTTTGAAATTTTGGGGGTTGGATCGGAATGGCTCTAAGCCCTTCAATTAGATTAGCAGATCGTGATCACGTGACACAGTAGACAACACGTGCAAAAAAAATTTTGAAAAAGCTAAAGCAAGAGTGCGCTATAGAGCAATTCCGGATAATTTTTGATTTACCCTCGTACTAGGCTACAAGATTATTGTAAAACATGGCGTGCACTGCAAAATCAAATCTTCATTTATTTCAATTAGAGAGTTAATTAAATTTGGCGCAATGGCTAAAGACGTCGTTAGCTGTGCGCGGGAGGTCTAGGATTTGATTTTTGGCCTGGAGAATCGCCAACGGCTTGCCACCGCTGCGACGTTTCTTCGGAGCTATGTTGCCCAGGTGCTAAGCCGCGGAGATAAGCCCCGCCATTCGTTACATGCCTCGGCATAATACCGCGAGTAAGCCCTATAGTTTGATTTTTTGTACAAGTTTGAATTTAAAATAGAAGAAAGCAGCTTTTGATAAAAAGAGTATTTTAGAGGAAGTTACTGGGGAGCATAATGTCGATCTAGTATAATTATTGGAGCCTTCAAACTACGCACTTGCGCACAAAATTAGACCAAAGGTCTATCGGTCCTTCGTTGCTACTTCTCATATTGCCCTGTAGGAGGGGTGATTGATAAGTTCGCAGCCTACACTAGAAAGAATCATCCAAACACAAGTGAAATCACTTATTTTTCAACGTAATGCCCTTTTAAGTCTACACATTTTGTCCAACGATCGGGGAGCTTCTTTATTCCTTCTTCATAAAATTTTGACGTTTCGTCCTCTAAATATTCGTTTACGGCAATAATGACGTCATCATTAGTTGCAAAATGATTGCCACTGAGGTAACTTTTCAGCTTAGAGAAGAGTTAGTAATCTGATGGAGCAAGATCGGGTGAGTAAGGAGGATGTTCAATGAGTTGAAAGCCTCAGTCATGAATTGCAGCCAGAGCCACTGCTGATTTGTGAGCTGGAGCATTTTCTTGGTGAAAGAGCACCCTCAGTGACAGCTTTCCACGACGATTTTCTTTAATTTTCTGTCGTAATTGGCGCAAGAGATTAGCATAATAGGATCCAGTAACGGTTTGGCTTTTACTCAAGTAATCAATCAGCAACACTCCCTCTGAATCCCAAAAAACTCATGCCATGACCTTGCCTGCCTGCTGATATCACTGACTTGACTATCTTTGGAGCAGGAGATCCTTGATGTTTCCATTGCTTTGATTGCTGTTTCGTTTCTGGCTGAAAGTGGTGCTCCCAAGTTTCATCCATGGTAACATATCGCTTGAAAAATCGCTCTGGATCTGCATCAAGCAGAGCAAGGTTGGTCCTGGACATGTTTCTCCTCATCGGCCTTTGGTCATGACCAAGAAGCTTTGGAACCCATCTCGCTGAAACCTTTGTCATTCCAAGATCGTTAATGATAATGCATGAACTCTTTCTTGTAACCGTTTGGTCAAGCGCTGATCTGAAAGCAGCATGCCATGGATTTTGTCAATGTTTGCTTTTGTGGATGCACAGTCACCGGTCTTCCTGGATGAGGATCATCTACCAGGCTCTTCCTCCCTCTTTTAAATTCCGTTGACCATGGTGTATGATGGAGCATAATCCTTTAGCGTAGCTTGTCTTCATGAATTTCTTTTGGAGATAAACCTTTGATACGCACGTACTGAGGCCTACTTTATCCATTTTTTTAGCTAAATTTTTGTAAAATATAAATGGCTTCTATCTAATTATTTTATTTTTCTGTTAAACACAAACTAAACAGGATTTAAACTTAAAACTTCAGTAACTATTCATAAATAACTACTGTTTGCGCAAAAAATGAGAAAAAGTTTGTACCTAATGCTATTCTACTGTACTTACCGATACCGACATTACACAAGGCGTAAATCTTATTATGACGTTAAACTATAATCTATTAACGTTAATTTTAGCCATTCCTAACTTTTACCATTCCCTTATTCCTTTCACTACCGGTATGTCTTCTGTAGTTCTATTTTGCTATTGAGCAAAGCCAAACTTTGATTAAATGAAGCAGGTTGCTCGCTATCACTGCTTTAAAAGGTCATGCAATAGTTAAGTTGTCCATGTAACATGCGGTTACAGCGTCCCTCTATTAATGCGATTAGCTTAGTAACTAATTGTAGAAACACTTTTTTAAATATGCGCGCTAAAATCTTACTTTTGATTGCTTTGACGCAAACTTTCAAACTTTTGTTTTACGACGCGAAATGTCATCTCGGACAAACGCGAGCGTGCTTAGTTGTAAGTAGTAACAGAAGAGCGCAATTCATAGTCAATTCCTTTAAACATAGGCTACGGTAAATTAGAAAACTGCTACCTCTTAGCAGGGCCATCGAGAGCCAATAGAGGCCCGGGGCCACATATCGAAAAGGGATGCAAAACGAATGTTACTTGCACAGTTTACTGCTAAGCTCACGTTCAAAGTAAAAAATTAAGGTAATATCTACCAGCAGACGCAAAATGGGCCCCTCAAGAGTACGGGGCCAAATGGCTTCCCTGGCCCCCCTCTCGACGGGTCTGTCTCTTAATACACCTTGATTCTAACGTGGCCTCTCCTCTTTGAGTTACTGAATCACCGCTGTTAATTACCAGCAGAGTAGTAACCTATAAAAAGGTGTGTCAACAAGAACGGGTTTGTGATATAACAATTTTGCTGCATTTTTTTTTTTTTTCGGGCATTTACTGATGCTAACACAATTAGCAGTTAAGTCGCATCAAAAAGTATTATTGGTCAGCGACGTGGCGTAGCAGTTGCAGATCCTACGAAACGGGTTCGAGCCGAGGCTTTTTACCTGCTGGCTCGAAAAACACAAGCTCACTCACCCTCAATTGCTGCTCTACCCTAGCTGATTTTTAATTGTTATTGATTACGTTTGACTTTTATAAGTTGCTATAAATCGGCTGATGACTCGCGAAACCCTGTTGTGACTTCTTAACTTCCCGGGACGTTTTGACTTGGCGACCGCAGGGTGTTGTTGCCAGCAGCTATTTATTTGTTTTAATTGCTATGTAATTTTGTGTATTGTGTTTAACAGTTTAATGCCACTGACTATAAACAATAATAACGATGATTACTGAAAGTCGTGGGTGCCTATGCCTACTTTTACATTTTCGCTTCGTTTTTCCTACCTGCATGTAATAACGATTATTGTTGTTTCTTTTTTGTACTGTTTTGGTGTTTTTTTCATTTTATCGCTTTTTTCGTGTTGTTAGCGTTGCGAAAATAAAACTCTTTTATTGTTACCACTATAGTTAAATTGTTAAGTTTAAATCTTAGTTTGAGGTCTTGCCACTGAATCTGGAAGAAAAAATTCATTTGCATTAAACATTAGTATTGGCTGCCATCAATTCACCGTTTCTTTTGAAGTGTTCGCTTACCAAAGCCGTGGTCACGATGAGTGTTCAGTAGCTGCTACTAAACGCTCAATGTGATCACCTGGTCGCTGCTGCTAGATTTTAAATTGGACGCTGCTACTAGAATTGAAAATGGAATTGAACATGTTCAATTCTAGTAGTCGCTACCGAGCGTGTTTGAGGTCACGTGACGTAAACTAGACAAGAGATTTTTATGTCATAAATACCGCTAATTTCAAGCGTACGCACTTCCATGATGGTTTCTCATTTTGTACGTAATTGCGAACATGAAGTGGGCCCGAGAAGATGATAGCCTATCTCGGGATTAGGAGGTATTGTAGTAACCCGATGTACATGAAAAAATCCTAGGGAGCATCAATTTTTTAAACTGATGAAAGAGTTGCTTCAAGGAAACGTAGATTTTGACGATGCGGAAACATAGCGCAAAAAATTGTAAAGCTTCAAAGATGTTTACAGAAGCGAAAGGAACAAAGTAATGAAGTCTTTGAAAAGCGGAGCAGGAATCGAATATATATATAGAAATCTAATCTAGCTGGTATGACAAAGCAAACGCTTTCTTGAAAAATGTTGTGTTGAGCAGGGAATCAGCTGATTAAACTTTTCCGAATCCATCTTCAAAGAGTTTTTAAAACCAGGTTGGTCTTCTGCAATTAATTCTTTAAATAAAATGCCAGATGCGCTATATTCTTCTCCTTAGGACACCCAATCCTTCTGCCGTCTTTTGCTTTTGTTTTGATATATTTTACTCAAGTTCTTTGCCATTTCTGCGCTTAACAATCTAATAATACGATTACAAGCTAAGCGATGAACTTATGGCATTTTGCTATAGTTGAAGTTCTGCCAGAACTGCTGAATTCTTCTACATTCTCTGCACACGCGTGAGTTCAAAATCGCTGCTATTCGTAGCAGCGTTAAATCGCTCAGTCTGACCACTTTAGTTGCCTGCTTCGGTTATATTTTTCGGTCTTGAAAGCAAACAAAAAGTTGCGGTAGCGCTTGACTGGCTCAACAACAGTTTTAAATAACCTGCAGCGATTCGACTATTTTGAATATTATTGAGAAATTTCACGGCGCTTTATAACTAATGATGTGTTTTAGCCCCAGGACTAATGTTTGGGAAAAGAATTACTCATGATGTAAATGAATGCGTGACGCAACGTAAATAACAAACAAATAATTAAACATGGGCCTATCCCCTCCCCCCTCAAAAAAAAACGAATTATGATAAAATTCAGGTGGGTGAAGGCCTGCACCAATACGCGACAAAAAAACTCAGGTAAATTAGATACCCCTCAAAATACAAACAATTTAAGCGCATCGTGATCTAAACATCAATACAAGACGCAAGAATTAACACCCAAAATACAAGATACTTTACGCACGCATTAATCTAAACGTTTGCTGTGTTTACACAGAATACGGCGCGATTTTTCGTGCGTAAAGTGACATAGTCTTCGGAATAGTTAAAGGTTATAACGTAAAGCTATGTCACTCAGCACGGATAAAAAAAAGCATAAGGTGCTTTGCAAAACAACCGATGGAAAGCAAAATTTTGTTAAATGCGTGTATCTGATTTCGGCCAAATCAAATATAAGCTAATAATGTTAATTGGTCGCCAACGCTTTCTCCTTTGATTCCTTGTAGGCCCTACCACATTTTCTTCACTTCACAGCAAGCAAGATAATACAATACAGTAGAACCTCTACTTACGAAATTAATTCGTTCCGGAAGCCGTTTCGTAAGCCGAAAATTTCGTAAGTAGAAACGCTATACGAAGTCAGCTGAGGACGGAGGTGGTAGGCAGCGGCAAACGATTCACAGCTGACAGAACGGAATGTACGAAAATGAACACACACGGTTATTTCAAAACACACACAATTTTGATTTTTAAAATTTTGATTTTCGGCGTTTCGTAACTAGAACATTCTTTCGTTATTCGAAACATAATTTCTACAAAAAGACGTTTCGTAAGTTGGAAATTTCGTATCTGGAGTCTTTCGTTAGTAGAGGTTCTACTGTATTAGGTTTAATTCGGATAAAAGTACGCGTTTGTCAACCGATCACGATCCAACAAAATAAAATGCACATGTTATTAGGAAGTTTCACATCGAAAAAGAGGACTTATCGAGGGTTTAGGCTATTATAGTCGTAGAAAACGAGCGAGAGACGAAACAATGCTGATAACATACCCTGATATAACACATAAATAAATGTAAGAGCAAAGTACAGCTCCGACAAAACACAGAATTATGCCATTTATCAAGTTCATAGTGTCCGGAAGGCCAGTAGAGTCACCAGCCATATTCGTAAGTTACTGTTATTTCTTGACATGTTTGTTTTTGCAATTTGAAAATATTGATTGGATTCTCTAATCCGTCTCTTGCTGTTCCGCTTTTGGACGTGAAATTTTGATACAAGTCCTTTTACGTTTTTCCAGTGTTAAGAAAAGTGCGTTGATCTTTGTTAAATTTTTTGTTAATTATAATTGGCATATTTATCCTCCTATCACGAGAAAGCGACGAAGCGCTGTACGAGCTCGCTTAGGAGTTGCCGGCCATCTGTCTACCACACTAAGATGGGGGAATCCCGCTAAGTGCCTTTCCCAACGGCACAACAAGTAAACTTGCCGGCTTTCTCCACACTGTCCCTTCAATACTGAGCGTCAAGCAGGGAAGCTGTGAATACCAATTTTAAAGTCATAGGTTTGACCCGACTCGGAATCGAACCCCAAGTCTACCGATCCAGAAGCAGACGCTCTATAGTCTATACCACTCGGCCATCTGATCGGTTATAGAGCTTTGTTTTAACAAGTTTTGCCATGAACCTAAAGCAAGAGTTGTGTTTTCTGATTCACGATTAGTAGTTAGAACTTGGAAGTCAATTCAAGCTGCCTAGAACTCAAGACCGTCTACCTAATCTACAGCTTCAAAGTCTATTTGGGTCAGAGAATGGTAAAATGACCTGCACGTTCTAAATATCAAAACTTGCTTCCAGGGTAAAGGTTACGGGTGGAAATGTCATCTGGTTTTGTATGAAGGCAATGAGTGTCTAAATTTCTGTAGCGTTGCATTAAAGCATCGATAAGGAAACATGTTGCGAACGAAGATCGCTGCAACTACATCTACGGGGTCAAGAATTTTTTATAAGCATGAGGGCTTAGTCTTCAATTCAAAAACAGCTCTTGTTGAGATTTAGTGCGCATAAAGCAGTACATTGATAAGCACTGTGAAACCAGCGAAAACTTAAGGAGGTTAAGGCCGTGTTTAGACAATAGAGAACCCGCTTTCATTCGCCCTTAGTGATCCATTTTTAAAATAGAATAAGGTCTTCATGCGTCCAATAAAGTTAGAATACGGCTTCGGGACCCTCCTCCCCCGTTACGACGTCACTGCTTCTAGTAGCCTCTATATGAGGGTGGGGGTTTGCACATGATGTATTGCGTAGAATTCGGTTAATTTTTTCCTCTCTCAGCTGGTGCAAATAAGCTTGAAGAGTGGCCGCTTAATCGGCTTGTTAAGTGGTTTATAGGTAAACAATCCGTCAGATACAAAATAACCAAATTGTTTTGTAGAATTTTAAATTCAGAAAATGTTGGTTTAGTTCTCTGCTAAGGCAAACCTGCGAACACAGTGCTGTTAACACCGTTCTTTCCGGCTTGGCGCTAAATAAAACCAGTCCATATATCGAACCAGTGGCGGATTAAGAGATCGCAGGGCCCGGGGCAGGTAAGACTGCGGAAAAAAACGGTCATCACGTCCAGAGATGACCAATTCTCCGCCCAAAATTAAGTGAAGAAGGTCATCATGTCCGCAGATGTCCAATTTTTTTGCCTAAAATTAAAAAATGCGCGGAGCCTAAGGCAACTGCCCAGCTTGCCCATTGCCTAAATTGGCTCTGTATTGAATTTGTGGCTTTTGTTAGTTTAGAATCAGAGCCGTATTAAAAGACTTTGGGGAGCCGTTTTTTAGGAGGGCTGTGCTTTTTTTGCAGTCCTGAGTTTGATGATAGCAGTTTTTTCGAGGGCGCGCTACTTATCTGGGGCTCCGGACTATCGCCCCCTTCCTGATCTCTCCAGCTCAAAAAAGGTCACGTTGTAAGAACCGCCCTGTCTTTGACGACGAAAGTTTGTTTTCCAAACAAAATTTAGGCATTGAATTCTTGCTCTCTGAAAACCCGCCAATAACTGTAAGGTATTCGGTAAAGTCGTATGGGTCAACGATTTTAAAGAATTTGAAATAGGCAAGTTTCTATTTTCGTGAAACCACATTTCAGCTTCAAGACAACGCAAAACAGCGGTTTTACGATAGTTTAATACATACCAACTGAATTGATGGCAACTTTTCACTAAAACCCTTTTGTTACGCTTGATTGAGCGTTAGTGTGCAATGCGTCTATTCGTCGCGATCTAGAGACCAATTGCAAAACTAGGCCTATGTCTCACAATAACGTATGCCAGGGGTGGGCAATTATTTCACACGAAGGGCCAGATTTGGAAAAACTGTTGAAACCGCGGGCCGCACGCTGATTGGAAAACAAGGTGAAGACCTTTTCTTTTTTGGAGATCATGGTCCACGTACGAATGTGATCTCCAAAATAAGAGGTTTTCACTTCGTTTTTTATTCCAATTTTGCACCGTTGAGGTTTATTTTTTGAAAATCACTGCCATCCATGATCTTTAAAGGAAAAAAAAGGTCTTCCGCTAAATTCACGGTGAGAATTTAAGTTTGTGTAAGTGCCGGCGGGCCAGATTAAAAGGACCGGCGGACCGGACTTGGCCCGCGGGCCGTAGTTTGCCCATGTCTGACTTATACAGTGTTAAGAACAGTTAATTTGCTAATCTTGCACTAAAAACACTGATAAAAAACCAACGTTTCGACAGTATAAACTACCTGCCTTCAAGGGCGCAACCAGGATTTTGCTAAGGGGGGGGCTGAACTATATACTTTTCAAAGCAAAAATTCAATAGCCTATTGGTGCATTTGTATAATTAAACGAGGCACGGTGTAGCTTTAACTACTGTATAGCGATTCTAGGTAATGCTCTAAAAGCTTACCCAGTGACGTTCGGAGCGTAGTCACGGAGCTTTAACCTTGAAACCGAATGTTTGACTCAAAACAGTTCAGTTTATTGTTGAAAGAGACCAGATTTTTAAATAAACAACTGCTTTGTATGAAAGTGCAAGATATGTTGGTGAAGGTAGGAGAAATTCTGCCTTTTTAATGGTTGTGCAAATCTTGAACTACCGTAACTTTAATACGCAAGGATGATTAAATTTCTCACCGCATATCTGTCCTATAGTCTTTTCCTCCCAAACAGTAACAAACCGCAGAAATATGAACTGAAAATCGATCAATGTAAATAAAAGAATGTTGCTTTTTCCGTGACTCTAACAAGTAGTCTGTTTCTACAGATGCTTGTGTCACAATATATTTTGGAATCAAACACCAACGATTTTGGCATCTGATTAAAAGAATGTTACTATATATATAAGCATGCTCAATACCACGGTTGTGATGCACAACATAGATGTAACAAAAGTGTGCCCTTAAAAAATTATGAATCAATGTAACCCTCCATTTTGCTTTCTTCCTTTAGCACTCTCACTATAGCAACGTACGTATCTGCATAAACGAACGACAAAATTTAATAACATTGCAAAAACGACAAAACTCTCCAATGACTTCATCTCTTATCTATGCTCAAAAAATCGGCAGCACGGTCAAGTGGATATTGCGTTTGAATGATCTCCATTTAATTTAACTCCTACCCTCTGTCGCGTTGTTCGTCCTTGGATAAGACGCTATATGCGACAATCTCTGCTCGGTGAATTCTAACAAGCAGCGAAACAACGTACCGGTAACAGGAATTTAAGGACACAATCGGACACTCAAAAGTCATATCACTGAAAACACCTTTCGGGTACGGTTTCGTTAAATAAGTAGAGCCTCTGTTGCTTTCCCGTGACAGGAGGATAAATATGGACCTAAAAACAAGTTCAAAGAACAAACTCAGAACGCCTATTGGCGCTTGTTGCATATTCGTTCAAAACATCCTGTTTGTCGATGGATCGAGCATGGTGAATTGCAAGCAAAGCTAGACCAGTTAAACGTTCTTCTCCCATTGTCTTTCGCAAGTACGTTTTCAAACGTCTCAAAGTGCTAAAGCTGCGCTCACTTGTTGCGCTTGTCACAGGTAGAGTGGCTAAAATTATAAGCAACTTTCGAACGTTGGGAAAAACGTCAACATTGCATGCACGTAGAGCTTCAACTGCATTAGCTGGAAGAGTGGAGACATCTTTATACTTCCATTTTTCCCTCCATCGCGAGATTTCAGGAACTGTAACAACTGAACTATCAATATCTTGTTGGTATAACTCTAACAAGTAGTCTGTTTCTACAGATGCTTGTGTCACAATATATTTTGGAATCAAACACCAAAGATTTTGGCATCTGATTCTTTGATCTGCAAATCGTTCAGTCATTTGCATAATTAAATGGTCGATATATGGCACATATATTGATTGGCGGTAATATACCTCCACGTCATCCGTTGAATAATTTTCCCGATATATTTGTTCAGTAGCTCTTCGAGGACATATCAATGCAATTTCGTGAAGTTGGCACACGTTCTGAACTT
This sequence comes from Trididemnum miniatum, assembly GCA_964006365.1. Classification (NCBI taxonomy): domain Eukaryota; kingdom Metazoa; phylum Chordata; class Ascidiacea; order Aplousobranchia; family Didemnidae; genus Trididemnum; species Trididemnum miniatum. The sequence goes on along the minus strand of OZ023235.1, from coordinate 4,203,075 downwards.
TCTCGAAAACTTTTCCGAATGAAACATCACCATCTGCGCGGTCGTCTTCGAGAGACTTGATCAAGCTTTCAATTAGCTCATTGGCTGAGAATATGTCCAAATCCTTTTTTTGCAACATTTTTGATAATGGCAAGAATAATCCGGAAAATTTTTCAAGCACGAAACAAGCAACCACAAAGCTACACTTTTCAATACTATTCAGTAAAGAAGTTGCTTTGTCAGAAACTCGGAAAATTTCTTGAAATTTTCTGAGTGTCTTCACTATTGCCGGAAAGAGCTCTAAAAAAATAATGATGGAGTCATGCCTCTCTACCCACCGTGTCGGACACAAGGGTTTTAATCGTTGGTGGCTCGCGGTTGGAACTTCTGTGGTAATGTTATCCTGCAAGGCATGAACTCGATGCGGCGAACAAGATAGAAAAGTGCAAACATCACCAATTGTAGATAAGGTGTTGTCAATAATTCTCAACTTTGAACCACTGTTTATTGACAAGTTGAATACATGACTTGAACAATGAGTGTACATGGCGAGAGGATATAGCTCTTTAACTCGAGCTTGAACACCAGAAACCTTGCCACTCATGTTGCTTGCACCGTCGTAGCCCTGACCCCTTAAGTGATCCAGATTAAGACCTAGTTTGCTTAGCTCCGAAAGAATAGTAGAAGCCAGATTTTCGCCAGTGGTCGACGAAACGGCAACGAAGCATATGAATTCTTCATACATCGCATTGTCTTTAACAAAGCGAATAGATATACTGAGTTGCTCTTCTTGGTTCTCATCAGAAGTTTCATCGGCCAAAATCGCAAAATATTTGTTCTCAGCTATATCACAAAGTATTTGGTTCTGAATTTGGCTTCCCATTATCGAAATTATATCATTTTGGACTTTCCAACTCAAATAACTTGCATTGCGAGGAGAATTAAAAAACAAATCAGCCGTTTCCTTATCCAAACATTCCAATCGTAGCCTTAGAGCAGCTCTAAAATTACCTTCATTATGATTAGGCGCATCTAAAGTAAGGGGCCCGGAATCCCTATGACCTCGTAGAGGCAGTTCTTGTCGGCCACAAAATTCGATGCACCTTATTATGTGAAGTAGTCGTTTTCGATTATTGCCAATCGTCTTGAGCCTAGAATTTACAAGGATATTTTGAATATCATTTTCCGGATCCTGAGTTGTGAAAACAAAATTTTCAAACAAAGTAGCAGCCATTTCATGATATTTGCAATTTTGATGTTTGAGGTAATAATCTTTTGCCTTTTTATAGTTGGCATAAGGAATAGAAACAAGCGCTCCTGGTGTCTGGGCACTTCTTGTGACTGTTTCAGAAGCAAATGCAACACACCATTTACATAAGGAACCTTGCAATGCATCGCTGTAAGCTAACCACTTGAATTCATCAAGCCAGTGTCTTTGAAAATTGCGTTGTTGCTTTCCAAATTTCAGTGAAGGAAACGTATATGACAAAGGTGGAGTCCAACAGTTTAAAAGAATCGTTCTTTTATCTGAATTTGAGAGAGTTTTATTAACATATTGACCGATGTCATTTGGAAACCAATTTCCAGTAGGCCTAATCGCAGTTGAAGACTGCGAAGATGAACTTGCATCTGTGTTTAGTCGCTGCACACTCCCTGCTGGCGCAGACTCATCTTCCGTACCTTTTCGCTTTTTATTACCGGTACCAGTTTTGACTAAAAATTTATCCATATGCTTATCTCACCCAGGGACATCTAGAATCTCACCACTACGTAATTCGGTAATTGAAACAGCAATTTTATCTTGCTAATAATGAAATCTAGCTAAACTGTCTGGTTTTATTATGATCTACAAATCTGCAAGTAACTGAAATAAAACTTTGTTGCGTCATAAGGAATTATAAAAGTAGATATTGGTCAAGCGATGCACCGTTCAAACGCGATTATCACAAGCCGATCCTTTTATGTTTTTAATAATTTACTGTAACTGTGAAAGTCGTAATGCTGATCTGCCACAATTCTGAAACGAGACTAGAATAGCGTAGCAGTACATTGTTGAGGTTGCTCGCACATGTTTATTACTGTAGAATCGATTATTTTCTTCTTTTTCTTTTATTGAATCTGACATGCTAAGGGGGGGGCTTCAGCCCCCTTAGCCCCCCCCTGGTTGCGCCCTTGCCTGCCTTCGATCAGGGTACAGAAAAGCAATAAAGACGAGTCAGCACTTTAAATACAACAAAGTCACGTGTTTAGAACAAAAACAAAGTCCAGTGATTAAATTTAAATGCACCAATTGAAACATCAAAACCAAGTAGATCAGCAAGACATCGCTGCGTCATAGCAATGCCAGAAACCAAATTAATTAACAACGCAACTATGAAGCTTCTCATGCAGAACTGGAACGAACAATTGGAGCGAACAAATTTTGATATACATGAGGAAACGCTACAGAATTTCTGTCATTTAAACAATTATTTTGCGAGTTAATAAAATATGATTCGATAAATTTTCGCTTAACATAATCATTTTCAAGATCAAGAATTTCAAAATTTTCCCAGTCAATTTCATGTTCCGATTGTATGGCGTGTTTTGATAATGCTGTTGAGTCCCGTTTCATAAGTCTGACGTCACGCATATGTTCTTTTTTCCTGGTGACAAACCAACGCTTTGTTTCTCGAATATAACATTGGTTGCAATCTTCGCATTTGATTTTATACACTGCGCCCTGGCGATGTTCGGCGTCAACCATGTCCTTGTGGGAAGAAAGCAAATTACCAATCTTTTGGGGGGGTTTGAAAACAGTCTTGATTCCATGGGACTTTAGTACAAATTTTATCGATTCCGATAATTTAGGAATATGCGGTAAGGTTATATTGGAGCCAATGCAACTTTGTTGCAACTTATCCCAAGAGACGCAGTTCGATTCCGCCGGTATTGTCTGTACCCGCAATGCTCGCAAGGAGTTAAGGCTCGAATGAACTCTCCCTCCACTGGCCGCAGGCCCAAGACGCGTAAAGACCAAGTTGGGCTCGTCAGGTGCTCCCACATGCTCTTCCAAAACAGTGAGGAGTGCCTTGTCAGACTGTCCAATCAAAATGTCGACCTGCTTACGGTTAGTAATAACGGGTATTTCTACCCCTTCAAAATGCTTTATCGTAGCCACATCGACACGATGTGGAAGAATATTTTCATCCGAGAAATAGGGCACCACAAGAGCACCAAAAATAGCAAGTTTATCGCCGTTATCAAGGGATTGCAAAGTGAAATCGGTTCGTCCCAAACAGGTCACAGTTTGGTCTGCGATAGTTCAACCGTTATTGCAGGGTCTTTTTTTTTTTTTTTTTTTTTTTTTTAGTTGCATATTTATCCTCCTATCACGAGAAAGCGATCAATGCGCTATACGAGCTCGCTTAGGAGTTGCCGGCCATCTGTCTACCACACCAACATGGGGGAATCCAGCTAAGTGCTTTTCCCAACGGCACAACAAGTAAACTTGCCGGCTTGTTTTTCACATTGTCCCTTTAATGCTGAGCGTCAAGCAGGGAAGCTGTGAATACCAATTTTAAAGTCATAGGTTTGACCCGACTCGGAATCAAACCCGAGTCTACAGCTCTAGAGACAGACGCTCTATACCACTCGGCCATCTGAGCTGGTCTGGCACAGCTTGCAACCCGAGTTCGTCCTTCAAAGCCTCTGAGATAAGTGTCACTTGTGAGGCCGTGTCGTGCTGCTGATACGCCAGAGTAGAGCGTCCGTTACTTCGGTTAATAACTCGAACAGCAGTTGTGCGAAGCAAAACTGTACCTGCATCGGCCACTTCAACTCTGCGAACTTTGACCGAAGTTTCTGAGTTGGTAGCGGATTCCTGCACAGGCTGAGGTATCACATCACTCGTCGTTGTGTCGCGGCCCCAAGGGTGTCCGTAGCATAACACTCGTGGAGAGCCCCCGCGTGCTTGGTCTTGCATTAAGGCCCACAATTTCGGCACTTAGATCTAAAGCCACAATCTCGAGCAAAATGCTCAGTAGACAAACAGTTCAAACATCTACCAGCCGAAATGACAGTCTGCCGTTTTTCTTTAGACGAGAACTGCATAAACCTTTTACAGTCGGCAAGATAGTGCTTACTGTTATTTGGCCTACTATCCAAACTAAAACAAACAAAACAAACTGGAGGTCGTTTATCATTAAATTTGGTGTCGCGCTTGTTACGTGCAAAGCCCTTGCCAACAGAGACGGTGGCTTTACTTTCACAACTGCGATCAGTAGAGTTAACGCTCTGTGCGCTATTTGCGCCTTTTACTGCCACCTGGCGAACTCGATATTCCCTTCGTCCAGCCGAGGTCTCACGAAATTTTTCTTTATCCTCCGACTTAAAAAAGGTTTGTGCATAATCGGAAGTGCTTATTTTAATTTCTTGCACCACAAATTCCCGCAAAGAATCAAAACTAGGTGAGTTCAAATCCAAGTTTTTCCTATGAAGATAGTCAATATAACGCCGTTTCAAGAGATTAGGCGACGGTTAGCCGTGTCAAGCAGTAGCTGCCCTGTGAGTTTATGATACTCATCATGGGCGTAAGCATAGACCTCAAGGGTGTTTAAATCCTCATGAAACGACTTTAAAGACGTCGAAGTAAATGATATTTTGGCTCCGTGACGAATAGCAATGACTTTAGGCTCGGACGTCAAACCTCCGGAATCACCGTATCTCTGGCGGAGACGATCCAAAGCTTTCTCAATCCGCTGAGAAGTAGTCATGCTTTTCATTGGAGCGCAGAAAAGGGTCACCATTTCGCGTGGTTCCCCAACGCACGAAGAATTTCTAATCGCAGGAACTTGATTTTCGTAGAAGACGAAGGCTATATTACCTCCGTCGAAACCGATTTGAGAAGCAAGATTAATGAACTCGTTGCGACCTTGTCGCTCAAGATAGGCAGTAAGAACAGATTCTGAGTTGGTGACAAGATCTACAGGTCTATGTCTGTGGCTACCGTCGGAGTTCCCTTGCAAACTCGTAGGTTTATCAACAGACACTGCCTTAAGTCTTCTACAATCTTCCTGATTAATACCAGACAAAGCAGCAGCGCGCTGGTTACTTGAAGCAGGTTCAATTTGAGGAACAAACCCAACAGCTCGGGGATTTAAGTGACTATATAAGAGTTATCATGAGTTAAGTTATTAGTAGGCCTATAGTCCTTAACATTAATAGGTTCAGTAGCTTCTACTAATAGCGGTACCCTTAAGTTTGGTGCGAAAATCATTAGCTTTTTGTCTAAAGGAAATGGGCTCGATTTTACTTTTAATCACAGGTTCATTAGCAAAGGGCCTTGAATCACATAAAGTATCGTTATTAACGGGCAGATTCAAACTGCTTTTAATTTTAGAACCAATCATGCTACAAGAAGACCCTCCTTTTGCACGAATGTCTTTCCGTAGCTTGGTCACGGACTTAATTTTGCTTCTACGCGAACCGAAAGTGACTGAAGAGCCTCGCTCGGAAAGAACAGCAAGTTCTTCCTCAGCATCGAATTTAGCTTGTTCAGCCGCCTCGACCTCGGCCCGAGCAAGTTCCAGTTCACGTTTGGCCAGCAACTCTGCACGTTTCCGTTTTACATCAATTCGCCGTACAGATGCACTGGCACTGGTGGAGGCAGTGATCCACTTTGCAGCAGTCTCGGTACCGACCTGAGACACACTGTCAGAAGGTTCCACCTCGTCAGCATCGTTTTCCTCGACATTAGTGGGATTATTAAAAAAATTAGACATAAGTTTGTCGACTAGGTTAACACACTGTTCGTATTGGTTAGCGACCCCGTGAGTGAGCTCATTAATCTCAGCAGGGTCAGAAATTGCGCTGATCATTTTGTTAAACTCGTCATAAAAAGTTTTAATTTCTTCAACTTTACTAATTAACGCGCTACTGTCAGTAGTTTCAGCACTTCGAAGTTTAGTAGAAAACTGTTTCATATTCACCATTAACAAGCGTTTATTAGTGAGCAGTTTACGAAATGCCGCCTCCCGTAAGGGCATTGAAGTGTCTGAGATGCTGTGGGAACATTCCAAGGCTAGCCCACCCGACGCATGGTGACTTTCAAACCCATGAAAATCGTTTACATTACTCCCCTGAGCCATTAGGCTGAACAGTTATACAAGAAAAAACGGAATAATAATAAAAGCGGAGTAATAACAAACAAGCAAAAGTTATACGTAACAACACTACCTTTCGAAATTGATATCCCGAACAGTTCTACTGAAGATAAACTCGAATTCCGGAACAATATCTCGAACAGATCCTCCGAAAATCTTCGAACGTACACGACTCACTCTTCGAACGTACACGCACTCCAACACAGAGTTGACTGAAGTTGACACTCCAAGAACGACGAATTGACACCAAGAAACACTCCAGTGAGTGATGAAAAGGAACAACTTTGGAACCGATCCAACAAGTTGAAAGTTGCGAACAACGGAAGCTTCCACAAGACGATTGCAGGTTGCGGACCAATCCACTTCAGTTGGCGCCCAAAACCGACAGAATGAGATATAAAAACAATCACAAACCGCACGTGTCAATCGTTGAAGTCCACAAAGGCGCTGATCGAAGCCAGATGAGAGCCACGTCAATGAAGATGGAAACCAGAATCCAAAACAAAGTCGAACAACTTTACAAAAAGTCAGGTCCAAAGATATATTGCTCCGACAATATATGTTGCAGTGGTGGGATTCCACGGCCACAGGTATAGAAACCAAGTTGCAATTTCAGAATTCTTCGAGAACTAACTGAACTCGAAGGTATTTAGAGAATGGGACTCCACAGAATACCAGTCCAAACCAATGACCAGTCTTGATGTTAAGATTCGGCTAGAGTATCGGCTAGGATCCGATTAATTTTGATGTTAAAAACTGAACTTTCGAAAGCTGAGGGTTATTGACTTTTCAGACTGCTGCCCAAAGATCTTAAGTCCTGTTTCAACTGTTTAGGCGGAACGCCTGAAACTTCACTCCGCTGCCATAAGACGAGATAAAAAGTATAGTTTTCTTCTTTAATAAGCAGCAAAAATAATACCAGCAAGAGCAAAAATTAATCGGAGGTTAAACCGATTGAATTTCTACTCCAACGACTTGCTTGAACCAAAATATATGACTTGAAACAAAACGTCTTGATCGCTCAACTGCATGAGAACAACTGACCCAAGAAAAAGAACGGTGAATAAAGTTTTAACTCATAACGTGCAGTGTGCAAAACTACAAAATTACGTTGATTACGCGAAGAAAAACACGCATTATACAGTTTGATAGATTACGGGCATGCGAGGTCTAAAGCGCCTTGCACAATGACTTCAACATACTTGACTTCATTCAAAGTAAATTTTGGAGACGAGAGTTCGAGACCGTGGCAAGGCGAGTAAATTAAAGATCGTGCGTTAACAGGCATACAACACCTTAGTAAATTAATGACACATGACTAAAACAGGATTGCTTATAACTCTACAGCTTGGCTATCACATAAGAGAGAGTGGCCGCTGGTAAAATTAGCTTGCTGTATTCTACAAATTTACAGCACTTTATCTTCAAAATCAATTAATGACTACCTACATATTTTTTTTACTAAAAAAGCAATGTCCTTCCTGGCCTACTGGCGGGAAGTCATGACGATTTCCTCTTGTTGGGTCGTAGGCTAATAACAGCTCTACGGTACATATTTTTTGCTACATTCTGACACTACAGGGTTCAACAAGCAACATTGAAGTAGTGGCTGATGCACATCTAAACAATTCGAAGTAAACCTCATTAAATTAACCAGATATTATATACCTTGCTATCATTGAAATTTGCAAATTTTGCTCACAATAAAAGGCAATTAACTTCAACTAACACTTAGCAAAATGCTCTCAGTAAAGCTGCAGAACTCTGCAGTAATTTGATCATATTATAGGAATATCACTTTTAAATATTACAAGGGTTATAACAGTAAAAATTTCAACGGTATAACATATAAACTCAGTTATGCGTGAAGTGTTTTTTTTTTCTTTCCAGGAAAGGAGCTTGATCAAGGAATTCGGTTGGAAAAACAGTCAGTGGCACAATACACACTTTCGAAAGCAAAAAAATAGTCACAAAAAATTTTTATTTTTAACTAACCTGTTTAAAAAAATGTTTCAACATCAGATTAGTAGGTCAAAACATCAGACATCAGAAATTTTGTCCAAAACATCAGATCTGGTGTAAAAACATCAGGAGTGGCAACTATGGACTACATCACACTGCGATTTAATTCCGTCTACAGTACTGTGACGACACCCTATTTTTGCGGCATAATAGGCATTGTTTAAAAATTGCCTTTTTCTGGCAATGGTACTGTAGTGTATTACGTGTCTTACTTTATGTGTGCCGGTTATTATCGGGGCTGTAGCCACGGGTGGGGCTATCGTGGGCTGAGCCCCTCTCCCAGAATTTGTTTTAGCCCCCCAAAAATACTTATGTCGAAGTGATGACGGTATATAAACCAATGGCTCATAATTTTTTTTTTGAAGATATCCGCTTCAACCAACGTTAAGTTTAAATCTCGGGACTAATTTCTGATTCGCGTCTTAATACTAAAATCAGAAAGGGTTTGAAGTTTCACCGTCAAGCATACTCATGTCTGAGTGTTGTGCAACTGTGCGCAAACGTTGCAACGCAGTTAACGAAATTTGCATTATCAAAACACAACCACTGATCATAATCAACCCGCAACCGCAATTGAACAGGCCACTACGCTGTTGATTTTGCTATAAGACTCGTCATGTTTTTGCTGTTGTTTTCTGCCCTTATCTAATTGACGCATTTTATTTCCGCTTAGGGTTGTTGTAAGTTTTAATACCAGTACCGGGGTCCAGGTCATCGAGCAACTTATAATTCGATGGTCTGGCCCCCGGTATCTCTATCCTTGTAGGTTGTGGCCCATTGCGCTAAACAGTTGCACGCCCCTGCCCTAAGTTCATTGACTTTATCAAGATTCTGCCAACTCAAGCTTAATATATTCTTGCTCTCTGAGACAAATATTTGCTCAGTGAAAAAATTTCTCGGAGGGAACACTGACGAGCTTTCTTAGAGAGAACACTGACGAGCAATGCACTGTGTAAGTATACTGCATATGATGCAGCCTAAGTTCTAGTTTAAGCCAGAGTTCATTCAGTTTTAATTGGTTTCAAAGGCTGCACCATAGCCAGTTTTTTAATATAATCAAAACAAGTGATTATGACATCAAAAATTTAAATGTAATGCAAAAAGCCCAAGGGCCTTTGGAACCACGTAAACTGGACATGTGGACAGGGATCGTGTGGCCTAGCTTATGAAAAGTTTGGCTCCAAATAGCTGTGGTTGTTGTCTTTACAACTACTAAGAATTAACGTGAATACTAAAACCTCTTAATTTGAAGGAGCTGCGTAGTGCGTATATTATGTTGGTTGACACAGCAGAGGACATTTGAAATTTGATTATAGGCTGGTTGAACGATAAATAAAAGTTGATATAAAGGCAGCCTTATATCATTGTTAGTGTAAACTTATAAGAACAGTTTTGTATCGTTTGAAAGTTGTTAATTTGCGAATAACATATGATTGAATATTAGGCCTATATTACTCACTCCGGATTGAATAAGATACTCCAGGCGAAATTTATTCTGTTAATTTATTTTCAGGCAACGCAAAAACGAAAACTCGCAAATATGATTCGGCTACAATTAATTACTACAGCAAAAGTGTCATTAGTTACATGCAATTACAGTTGAACCGTTCCAATGCTGGTTGATCGAGATTTGCATATTTAGGCTACATCAAGATACATAACAGCAAGAGTATAGCCGGAAACCAGTTAGCAGGTTACAAAATGCTTGGCATTTCACTTGTGTCAATGCACAAGCTGTTAGGTTATGAAGAGGAAATGATATTTGGGCTATGGTTGACACCACCTGCCAGTTAGCAAAGTTGTTAAGACATCGATGATGGAGCGGGAGGCCTGGTGTTCGATTGGAGCCAATCGAATCGGGCCAATCGAATCGGACATTGTGTCATCAACGGCTCGCCACCGCTGCGATGTTTCTTCAGCTCTGTTTCGCCCCAACGCTGAGCCGCGCAGATGTGTCTCACCAATCGCTACACGCTTCGGCATATTACCGCGAATATAATGAAAATTTGATTTCTTTGATTACCACCACTGCCTCTACACTTTGCATCCTGCTGAGTAATTTTCGAGAGATCTAGCGACATCAGGTGAAATGCCGCAAACTCGCACGTTAAGTTCCTTGATATTATGAAGACAGAATTTGAAATTTTCTGCTCCTTCGTCACCAAGCTTATTCCCGGAGACATTAAGTTCTGTGAGCTGCATGAAAAATAAAATGGTAAACAAATAGGCCTATAGCAAACTGCAACTTTCACCAGTTCATATGGCAAAAACGAAGTGTTTTTAAAAGGTAGACACCTCACAGACTGACGAGCTATATTAATGTAATAATGAGTCATCGTATTTCGTTAGTACTTTCTGGCTTGCCACCACTGCACTACGTTTCTTCGCAGCTGTGTTGTCCAGGCGCTAAGCCGACATTGGGTGAGTCGTTACACACTTCGGCGTAATACCGCCAATATAGCGAAGATCTGATTTTGTTACACCAATGCAGTAATTACCGGTTCTTCCAGTTGCATTATCTCTTCCGATAATGTTTCCACACCTCTGGCTGCGATGTTGCAATGATAAAGCCTCAATTCTCGTATTTTGTTGATGCATTTCGCCAGATGCATCGCACCATTATCACCCAGTTTGTTCCAACCAAGATCCAGCACACGAATCTATTCAATGACATTTGCATTCAGCGGCATATTTATCTTCCTATGACGCGATCAAAGCGCTGTTACGAGCTTGCTTAGAATTAGTTGACCACCTGTCTATAGGTGCAGTAGGTCATATATGACCTGTCTACCACTCCATAAGATGGGGTAATTCCGATAGCGTCTTTTTCAACGGCACAACAATGCTGAGGCATCGAGCAAGGAAGCTGCAAATACTAATTTTAAAGCCATGGGTTTGGCCTGACTCGGAATCAAACCCGAGTCTGCAGCTGTAGAAGCTCGCAGGTAACATTTTCATAGACGATGATGCAAAGCTTTTCATGTAATAAACTAGGATTGTTACATTTCAATTCAATCTTGAACAACACATTAACCGATTAGTAACATATTTTCAACGTAGCCTATAACGAGAAATTGTGGTAGATGAACGCTGTAAAAACCAATACTGCGACTAGCTGCGCGATTTGACAGCTATTTTTATTTCAACGTGCACCCTTATGATGATGCTTAAACCAAAATAAAGTGGTTAGGAATTGAGCTCGTGATTTTGATTAGCAGCCGCACCTCACCGTTTCACCATGTTTAAAACATTACCAGCAATATTATCATCATCATAAGGGTGCAGAATGAAATGCATCTTTATTATGCTCGCGATAATACGCAGAAGCGTGTAACGAGTGGCGGGATATCTTCGCGGCTTTGCGCTCGGACAACCGTGTTCAATTTGACTGGCTTGGGAATTGAATCCAGAGCTCCAACCTGCTAGTATATAGGGTAAAATAAAAATCAGCTTTTAAGATTAATTATTCTAACTGGATTTTCTAGTAATTACTGGTTGGTTTCTTCGCTGTATTTCTTCTGACAAAAACTTCACGCCTCTTGCTCCGATGTTGCAATGATACATTATCACTTCATCCAAGTTGCAGATGCATTTCGCAAGATGCATTGCGCCATCATCGCCGAATTTGTTGTAATAAAGATCAAGCTTCCGAATCTATTCATCCACGTTTTAGTAGACAGTGATGCAAGGTACATTATGTTATAAACACACACGGTTATATCACAATTCAACCTCGAACAACTTTATTACATAATCATTATTTTATATGCACTTCAGCATAGGCCTATCAGTTAAAAATTAAAATTTAAATATTAAAACTCGACAGCCTGTTTCACCCGGTAGGGTTCGTCAGGGATATCTAGGCAACAAACATAAATTTAAAACTCAAAACTGAATAGACCTATAAACTGCAAAATTGTAAAATCAAGTGGTATCTGCTCTGCACTCATCTAAAGCCCAGTAGAGCCAAGCACTGCAGCGAAATGCAACAGGTGTTACGTCAGTAAAAGAGCTGGCGCGGGAACGACAAACAGTGGGGGGTTGCGAATTTAAAATTTTAGAAAAGCTTGTGGTGGAGTCGTGAATTTCATTAAATGAATCATAAAAGTCAAATAAAAAGTCATAAATAAAAGGAATAAAATAAGGGTCAGATTTTTAGGTTGCGTAGTTTGAACTTGCTTATGTGTCTGCATTTGCTAATCAGGTCGGATCTTCTATTCAGCAGCGACGATTTTTCAGCAGTCAGTATGGTGTATTTTTCTTCTAGACAAAGCTGACAGTTTTTGTCCCCACAACGGTAGCTAGATTTTATTTTATTCGTTTTGTTTATGTCATTCACGACTCCACCACTAGCTTTTTTAAAATTTGAAATTCACAACCACCCACTATTTTTCGTTCCCGCGTCAGCTCTTCTACCGCCTATGACGTAATGTTTTCATGTGACGTAACACCTGTCACATTTCGCTACAGTGCTTTGGCAGCTTTGCTCGACTGGGCTTTAGATAAATGCAGACTGCAGAGCAGAAACCAAACGGTTTCACATTTTTACAATTTCGCAGTTTATAGGTCTATGCAGTTTTGAGTTTTAAATTTGTGTTTATTGCTTATAGATACCCCTGACGAACCCTACCGGGTGAAACAGGCTGCCGGGTTGTAATATTTTATTTTCTAATTTTTAACTGATGTGCTGAAGTGAATATAATACGCTCTGACTTTGTTCTTGAGCACTTTTTTGATTAGCTGTCCACTACGCAGTCACTAATTATTAGTTTATTTAACGCAAACGCTTCGTTTGGTCGGAAAGCGTTTTCGAAATTGAACCGAAAAATAGCAAAACATTTACGACCTGTAACCAAACCGGAATGGGACTGAAAACACTGTTCGTTTTTTTCTGAATTATTTAGGCCTACCTGTATTTATTGCTAAACTTTGTCAAGCATTAAATGCACCTACTGCAGATTATTATCGTGAAGCAGTCAGTCTGAAAACGTCCCTTAATTAGAAAGTAATTACTGCACCACATTCCTGAGCTTGAGTCTACGTTTCATAACATAACCACACAAAAATATAATTTATGATAATAAGTCGATGAATGCTTACCGGATGATCTCTTTGCATTATTCCTGACGACAATAGTTCCATGCCTCTTGCTCCGATGTTGCAATCATCCAGTCTTAATTCTTCGACCTTGAGTATGCACTTTGCCAGACGCATTGCGCCATCATCGCCGAATTTGTTCCGTCCTAGGTCAAGCACTTGAATCTGTGAACATTTTGATAGACAGTAGTGCAAGGCGAAACGCGGGTAGTTGCACAGTTTTGCGGACAAGAACACACTAATCGATGAGTAAGATGTTTCAATGTATGTTCCCTAAAGCAGAAACGAATCCAGAGGGAGCAGTTCGGGCGATTGTCCCGCTTTTCCCACAACGTTTATAACAGCTAAAAGTGTTGGTCAATCCGAACACACCTGATTTACTGCGCCACATACCCAAGCCCGAGCAACCTGACTTTCTCTCTTTCACCTTACCAACTATTGAAAAATAAAAAGGAAAAAAGTAACAATGTAATAACTACCGGTTGTTCTCTTCGCATTATTTCTTCCGACAATGCTTCCATGCCTCTCGTTCCGATATTGCAACCGTTGAGTATTAGTAACTCCTCCACATTTTTTATGCATTTTGCCAGATGCATGGCGCCTTCATTGCCGAGTTTGTTTCGCCCAAGGTCAAGCACTCGAACCTATTCATTAATAAAGCAGCGATGTTGTTAATTTTTGTTTTGATGATCTGATTGACTGTGACTTGGAACTCGGTCGAGATAACGATAGATAAAAAAAATATTGTAAGGTCACCAACCTCTTGGTCATGCGTAAATCATCCTTGTTTTTTAAAATGGGTTAAGCTGTCATTCCAAAACTTAGCATAAAGGTTTCGTAAGTTGGTATTAGTTGTCTTGTTAAGGGTGTTACCCTACTTCAAATTACTTGGTTAAATCAACAAACTTGATAATAAACATCATACTGGTGCTGACGATTCTAATGAAATTAGCGCTACTTTCCTTGGTCCTGACAGCGCGGTTCCGGGCTATAAGCCCTCATCAACTGCAATCGAGAAAATGTACATTCATTCTTCAGAATGAATAACCTTGAGTAGAAACAATCATGAATCCTCCCTCAATATTTATGAGCCCAGGAAAGTTAAATGTTTGTGGTAAGGTGATGGCTACGTTACGCTTCAGTCAAATTTTTCCCGTAGCCCAGTTACAAAGAGTGGGCAAGGAAATTTTGGGTCAAATTTCATTGAGCATGAAAGACGTTTCTTTTTATTACTATATTACACCTGTTTGTCTTTCTCCGCTACTGCCGATGATAGAGCTCTTATTCCGAGCGACGTCATGTTGCAGGATCTTAGTCGAAGAACTTCCATGCCATGAATGTATGACGCAACTTGACGAGCATCGTCATCTTTGAATTCTTCTCCACCGAGTTCAACAGTGAACTCTTTAATCTATCAACATGTTTACTTTGAAACAAAGCATGAAGGTTAAACAATGACAGTCTGTAAAGCGGGTCCACGTGACACCCTCGTACCAGGCGACACGCTGTGCTGTAGGGACAACCAAGTACGGGAGTAAGACCTTTCTTTAAAAGGACTCTTCTTAAAAGTCTTTTTTTGGCCCTAAGCTCGTTGTATGCATTCAGCCCCCACGAGACAAAGTAACGGCCCTGATTCAAAGCCAAAAACTCTGCATCTTGTAAAACAACTTACTTTAATCAATCTTAAAGTTGTACTTTGGCCTTTATAGCTAGACTTATATCCAGAGCTCTTCAGAGTAGACAGAATCAGAATAGTCCATATAATTTTTTTGTTACTCCATCGAATGTTTTTTTACTGAGTAATTGTATTTAGTTTTTTTTATTGTTTAGTTTCACTAAATCGATGTTATTTCATGGGAATAAAATAACCCTTGGTTTGTAACTTACTTGGACTTTTTCGGATTGAATTAATCCATCAAAGACAGAAGCAAACTGCTCCCAATGACTCCTTACATAAAGACGACGAAACTGCACAAACAGAAACAAGGGAGTGTTCCTCATCTGTAGCACATAATGATATGCTGGTGTATCACTGGGAAGAAGGCCATTATCTAGTTCCACTTTGAATTCGTTTTTCAAGTTAGAAACGACTTCTTCGCTCAACTCATCTTCACGGAGTTCATACAACCAGCTGCAAATCTGCGGCAAATCGGTAAATTCCTCAACAGAATGAACTTGCTCCAGCGCTAACTCCTTCAATAACTCCTTTTTTCTTTCCACGTCAGCAAGATTAAATTCTTCCAAAGGGATGATTTCCATCAAATATTGCTGAGTAGTTGAATTGCACAGTCCGAAAGCGAATTTAGCTACCATTTCAAATTTGCTGTTCTTCAGGTCGGGTCGAGTTTCTTCAAATTCATCGAGGTCCATAAACAATATCAAATAAAGCGCTGCAAAAAACTCGTGAAGCAGAAGATGAGAAAAATATGATTTCATTTTGGCTCTGCCTTTCATTAACTTCAAGTTGGCTTTTTTCCCGAGGCGCGTTGTTAAAAACGTGCCGGCTTCGTCATCACTAATTGCACAGTCTACCAAATCCTTTTGCTCAAAAACAAGTTGATTTAATACAAACGTAGTAAAGGCTAACAGAGATAATTTTTTTGTTCGCAATTCTTCTCCTCGAAGATGATCAGTGTTTTCAGCGAATAAAGTAAGTGTTGCCACGAGGATAGTTGTCAAGGAATCCAATCTTTCTAAAGAGCTTAAATCTTCGGCATCAAAATTAACAGAAATGCAATACATAACTAAAACACAATTAACAGGAACGTAGCAAAAACTATTCAAATCCGGCCTATCGTTAATAAACTTGAAAACTTCAGTACAAACGTCATTATTCTCACATACATCTTCACAAACTTGTCTTTGAGAGGACTCATTGAGTCCCAAAACGCTAACTAAGAAGTGAGGTCGATAAGTTTTGTGCAGTTGAAAGAGTTGCCGAGGCCGAGATGTAATGAGCTTTTTTGCCTTTGGAAGAATATCTCCATTGAGTAAGTGCTTTATTATCGTCTCCGCCCTTACTGTGTCGAAGATTGAACAATTGCCCCTAACAGGTTTTGACTTGTCTGAGATTGTACTTTCATCAAATCCGTCCAGTATGAGGCAAACGTTTTCGTTTTCTTCCAGCTTGGTAAGCAGTTGTTTTCGATCTTCTTCGGCTAAATTGTTTGAGAACGTTGAATCGTTTGTAAGGAACTGAATCAAATTCATCTCTTTTTGGTAATTAATGTTGCGAAAATGCAGGTAGAAAACAAAATCCGCTTCGTAAAGGTTACTTTCTAGAATTTCTCGAGCTATAAGTTTTGTTAAAGTTGTTTTGCCGATGCCTGCCTGTCCTACTATGCCCACAATATTTCCGTGAATTAGTTGAAACTTCTGCTTCGCTTCCAGGGTTGAGCACCATTTTTCCGAGTCACTTGCAGCCTGAGCTTTAGCTTCATTGAACAATTGGGGATAATGGATATCTCTTGTTGGAGGCTTATTGAACATTTTTGCCACATCTTTTCTGTGGTGAAAACGCCCTAGCTCTTCCAGATCTGAATCCTGTGTCTGCTTTACCAATTCCAACGGAGCTATCCTGACGTTCCGATCATCAAGGATGGATTCACCAGTACCGCTCAATTCGCTCGCTTGTTTTCGCGAAACTTCTTTCAATTGACTGCCTATATGCAATTATACGTCAGAATTTCAAAAAAGTGGGAACAATAAAAACAAATTGCGTTAGATTTTAAAAAAAATGTTACGCTGGAAAACGTTTCTTTTAACAAAATATCGCTTCTTTAGAGACTGACTTATACTGGTAGCTATAAAATGGAGCATAAAAAACATAAGACACGACTATACAAAAAGTATTGCAAAGAGTAAAATGAGCAGTATTTCCGAGATGCATTTCCATTTAACAAAAACCCTCTTTGATTCTTGACCGCAGAAGTGCGAAACTGAACACGAATTTTTTTTAGAGACAGAAACTTTTTCATAAAAAGAATTACCGGCATCTGGTATGAAACTATCAGAAGCTCGGGCGCATTTTGTGCTATTTAGCATTGACAAAACGAGTCAGTGCCGGTGAGGTCAGCCTACACTTTCCGATGCCACTCACGAGTTTCATCGCTACGCTGCTCAAACTGCTTGCTAGTTTTCTGAAAGCAACACACGGCGCTCTAACCAACATTTTTCAGACGACTACACCACCATAAATTTCATTGACAATGAATAAATAGGCTAACAGTGCAGACCATAAATAAAACAATGCATCAAAAGAACGTACAAATCATCTCAATACTGTTGGTCGATGGTTCCGTACCAGTTGCTCTCCTTGTGGTACCCTCAACACTAGATGGTTCTGCGAGATAAGCAACAACAACAAGATTTATTTCAGTCAATTGAAAGCACAAAGACGAGCAAAAACATTCATCATTGGCAGAATACTGCACCTTACGGTCATTTAGTCAAGTCATTGCACTTCGGTTTTAGAGCGGTTTAGCGCTGCTTCGGGCAATTAACCCTTATTAGCTGTGCTCGAGAAAACGCACATTCATACTTCAGAAGGGTTAACCTTAAATGGAAACAAACATGTCTCCAGATTTATGCGCCCTAGAAAAATTGTTTGGCACATAGGTAACTACGTCACACATCAGTCAAAATTACCCTGTGGTCAAGGTAGGCTACATACCGGTACAATAAAAATGTCCTTCCTAACCTACTAAGGGAAGGCATAACGACTTTCACGTAACACGATAATAGGTCGGAGGATCGAAGCTTTTACATGTCGTAAAAATGGCTTGCAATTCCCGATCATTTGGTAATTTTACCAACAAACGCTTCAAATTTTTGTCTATCCTGGCTTTTATCATTTTGATTTCTTCATCTTTATCCTCCTATCAAGAGAAAGCGGTGGCAAGCGCTATGCGTAGGACGAATCCAGACTCTCGATTTGCCTTTGTTTAGGATTTGCTTAGGAGTTGTCTTTGTTTCCAGGTTTTCCGATTGAATTTTCTTCTGACTTCTTTAATTTGCTGCTTGCCAGATTACACCAAGCAAAGACAATCATCGTGAAGCATCTTATCCAGGGACGCAACAATATGACTAGGTTGGGAGTTGAGCCATTAACCTTGCGATCACAGTCGTCGAAAAAACGATGCTCCAAACCACTGCGCCACGTAGCCGACATTTTGTTCTCATATATTGCTTGAACCAGGTATTTTCAACCTTTTATAGTTTTACATCTCCCTTCTAGAGACTCTCAACACCGGTGGTCCCCTGCTCAGCAATAAAAATTTTCGTCGGTATTTTATTCATAGCACCTCCAGCCTCCGCTGGCCTCATTTGGTTACCTACCGTTGACAAATCTGAAATTGTGAGCTTGCGGCTCCCGGTTAGAACCTCTGGTGTAAACCTTTGAAGTTTGATTAAACCATTAGCTAATTTCAGACCTTACAATATTAAGTATGTCAGGAAAGCTTCTTACCATGAAGCGGTCGCTCAGCAGTTTGACTTTGAAAAACATTCGTAACGTTTTGCGTCACGTTCTGCGTGACGTGCTGCGTGACGTTTGTGACGGTTGCAACGAACTGACGTTGGTCCTTCGCAGTGACGTTCAGGTTCAGAACTAAAAAGAAAATTTTGGAAATATATAAATAACTAAGGTTATTTGCAAATTATTGATCTGAAAACATTGAAATGTCATCACTAGGTTATACCTTGTTTGCTCGTTTTGTATCCTTGCCCATATTTTTTTATCAAACTCACTACCGGGCCCTTATTCAAACGGGCCCTTATTCAAGCACGGGCGCTTGTTATTTTCAAAGTAAAATTATACACAATAACTCATCTGTTATCGGCCATCATGTGGGATTCAATATTCTGAATGAATGATTGGTATACAAATGGTAGCTTTTTGTACTATCAGTTCTTTGCTTTTGGCAGGAAAGTCTGCTTTCTGTTACGTAATCAATGCTAACTGTTATCTATCAGCGCTTAGAATTCAACAGCGTTGTGACAAAAGCGCTTCTTATTTTCTATTGTTCTCCACCACTGAAAAATCAGCTTTTACATCGGGCGGGTATTCAAGCACGGGCCCTTATTTATTTTCATGTTCTGTTCACACGGGCGACTATTCAAACGGGCTCTTAACCAAGATCGGGCGGTAAAACGAGCATTTTCGGTAGGCCTAATTGAGGGAGACTGCGAAGTGAGGTTGCGCTCTGCGAGTCAGCAGCCATTCGTAGTCTTCCAGTCACATTCAGCAACGAAAAAAATCACAATATTGTTTTTGATGCGAAGTAAATACCTGGGTTCTCATCTGCATCAGAAGTAGTGCTTTCCACTTGACCCGACTCATCTCTTCGTTCAATAATTCTACTAGTTTCGGGTTGATCCGACATTGCAATTAACTATGCAGGCAACAAGATTATTGCAAAACAATACCTGGACTGAAAACATCGTTAGCTGAGTGCGGGAGGTTTAGGGTTTAATTTTTGGCCTGGAGAATCGGATACAATGTCGCCAACGGCTTGCCACCGCTGCGACGTTTTATCGGAGCTGTGTCGTCCAGGCGCTAAGCCGCGGAGATGGACCCCGCCACTCGTTACATGCCTCGGCGCCAGGGGGGGAGCAATCGCCCCCCCCACCGAAATATTTTCAGTGACCACTAGCTTACAAACAAAGATACTAATGCTATAACGTAAATCTACTAACAACGCAAGCAAGGGCGGATTAAGATCACTCGAGGGTCCATAAATCCACCAACAACGCAAGCAGGGGCGGATTAAGACCACTTTTCGATAAAAAAACTACGCTAAAAGGAGTATTTTTTTGCATTGTATACATCAAAAATATTTTCAAAAATGGCTGGTGGGAGGAGACATACCCCGCATCCTAACCCCTGGATCCGCCCCTGGCCATTAAGCTACAAAAACCATTCAAGTGTCTGGCATATTTTAGTAACTTGGGACCATTAATTTTGTTCTTTTTTTACTAAAAGGCAAAGTCAAAAGGAGAGGACCAAGAGAGGGTATGGCACAACACTCCCCCCCTAAAGACGCTCCTGACAACACTCTATCTATTTCGTGATATGATTATTATTAAAAAAGAGTCAACTATTGCTTTTAGCGCTACTATCGATAAATTAGTTGCTTTATTTTAAAACTTAGGGAAAGCTGAAAGAAAAAAGCGATTCTACGTCAGTCTGAAAGTCAAGCGAAGAGAAATGGCCTACCGTGAGATCTGGCATTCATGCGTCTCTAGCATTGTAAAGTAATGTCTGATAAATTGAATAAAATATAATATCTGATAAGTTATTTACAGCTCCTTTTTTGAATGATGTGGAAGAGGAAGCGGCATATTTTTCGCGCTTCCGCTTCCATTAAAAAATGACCGCTTCCATATCCCTGAGTAAACTATAATCTATCAACGATTATTTTAACCATTTTCTTATTCCTTTCACCACCGGTATGTCTTCTGTAGATCTATTTTGCTATTGAGCAAAGCCGAAGTTTGATTAAATAAAGTAGACTACGTATTCGCTGTCCCTGCTTGAAAAGGTCAGGCAATAGTTTAGTTACCCATGTAAGATGCAGTTAGCGTTCTTTTTCTGATGCGATTAGCTTAATAACTAGAGATGGAAACGCTTTTTTAAAATATGCGTGCTAAAATCAATAGCTCTCTACTTTTGTTTGTTTTACGCATACTTTTGAACTTGTTTTGTTCTACAATGCGAAAGGACATCCCGGACAAACGCGAGCGTATTAAGTTGTCAGTAGTAACAGAAGAGCGCCATTTATGGTCAATAAATTTTAAAATAGTCTACGGTAAAACAGAAGACTACCACCTCTAAATACACCTTGATTCTAAAGTGGCCCTTCCTCTTTTTGAATTACTCAATCACCGCTGTTAATTACCCGCAGAGTAGTAGCCTATAGGAGAACTTACGTGTCAATGACGTACGGGCGAGTGATATTGCAGTTTTATTGTGTTTTTTTCCTACTCGAGTACTGTGCTCGTACTCGAGTACAGCTTTTCTGACTACTCGTACTCGAAACTTTCAATCTCAAAAAGTACTCGTACTCGAACCTGAAAATACTCGGACTCGGTCTAAAATCAGTCGAGTACACGAGTACCTAGATTTTTTCTCCGAAATGTTGGTTGTAACTTCACTATATAACTTACCATGAGCTACGATCGTGGCTTTAAACGTTGTTGCGATCTTTAGGGTATTTCCCCGGACATTTGCTGGCTTGTTCCGGTTTGCATGTTTCGGAATGGTTGCACAGAAAGTTTTCACTTTGCTCTTCCTCTGCTCTTCAGCGATCTGATTGGCTAGAGCAGGACTTCCCAAACTTTTTCGCTCGCGACCCCTTTTAATCTTCCAAAATTTTTCGCGACCCTTTACAGCAAAAATCACAAACAGTGCGAAATATGCATTTGTGATTATTATTGAAAGGCGAAAACTAAAAACAAGTTACCGCTACTCAATTATTTATTTATTTTATTTTTGTGGCATAGGGCTTATTTATCCTCCTATCACGAGAAAGCAATCAATGCGCTATACGAGCTCGCTCAGGAGTTGTTAGCCATCTGTTTACCACACCAACATGGGGGAATCCCGCTAAGTGCCTGTCCCACCGACACAACAAGTAAACTTGCCGGCTTGTTCTTCACACTGTCCCTTTATTGCTGAGCGTCAAGCAGGGAAGCTGTGAATACCAATTTTAAAGTCATTGGTTTGACCCGACTCGGAATTAAACCCAAGATTCTTTGGGTTTACCTTACCTCTCGGCCATCTGAGCTGTGGATGCAGACGTTCTTACAGACGTTCTTACAGAGGCAGACGTTCTTACCTCTCGGCCATCTGAGCTGTGGATGCCTACAATGCCTACTGGTTTATATAGCTTATTAGAAACAAAA
Source organism: Trididemnum miniatum (assembly GCA_964006365.1). NCBI lineage: Eukaryota > Metazoa > Chordata > Ascidiacea > Aplousobranchia > Didemnidae > Trididemnum > Trididemnum miniatum. Next base: position 4,180,930 of record OZ023235.1, on the reverse strand, counting down.
AAAGCAAACACATTTATGTAATGTGATGGGTGCAATTGCTTTCTCCTACAAGCCTAATCCAGCCGCGGCTCAATAGTTGTTAATGCCGGTCTCACGGCGGTTTCAATGTTGCTTATGCAGGGACGATGTTTTGCCGTCAACGTTGAACATGCAGACTCGCACAGACACGTCGCGACAAACGGCCGGAGTGCGGCTACTGCCGAGGCCGATGATGATGGATATTCGGCTTTAATGCTAACCATTGATTAACCAGCTATCCATTGTTTAAATAGTTTTTAGTTACCGGTACTATAGCCTCTTGCCAGCAGAGTTCTACATGGCGTCGCCAACCGAAGCGAAGAAACAAAAAGATACATCCAGCTTTGTCACTTGATACCAAAGTGACGAAACAAAACAGTTCATAGTTATACAGAGAACTACAACATTCAACCGCTACCTCACCATTTCGTATTTAGCTCAGAGATAGGCCAAAATCTACAGCTAGGCCTAAGTTAAGAATGCTGTTTGCGCAATTGCACCAGTTTTAAAAGTTTTAAAAATCACAACAGCATGCTACGCAATTGCGTAACACTGAATACGCAAATACTTTGCCGAAAATTTGTACAAATGTGTACTTCCTGCGACCCCTGAAGTTTGTTACGTGACCCCTCGCGGGGTCGCGACCCCCAGTTTGGGAAGCTCTGGGCTAGAGCGTTTGTGAGGGAGCGCAAGGAGAACGATATAGGGCTCTACCAAAATGAGAAGTCTATAAGTGGAAAAATTGGACCCCAATTTGGCAACTGCGACGTGGTAATGTGGTTACTACGCTGGGCTGCTGCTCAGAGACCTGGGTTCGACGCTGCCCGAGAGTTATATTCTCAACGAACTTGGTTTCTTTAACGAGTGATTAGAGATGGGTAGAGTGGTGGTAACAGAATAAACAAAAAATTTCATTAGGCTACTCGCAGCATAGTTGCGCAACTGCTCTAGCCAATCACATGTTCGAAAAGCAAAGTGGAAATTTTCTATGCAACCATTCCGAAATATGCTTCCGATTTCTGTTTTTTAACCAAAATAAGTAATTTAAATGAAAGTGACCCAAGACTTTGAAAAGTTTGCTGATGAAAGAGGTAGGCTACAGAAGAAAAGAATCTTGTAGTTATTAGCGTTGATACTGTAAATATGAATTAGGGGACTTTGTGTACTGTGTAGTTTAGGCAGAGTTAGTTAACTTTTATTGGTTTTGTATGCACTGCAAGGGATAGGCTAAGCGCTGTACTGAGATCATGTAGGCGACTGATATTGGAGTCTGTAAGAGCCTTGAAGTAAGATTTGGATAGATTATTGTCTCAGCATTGTTTTTGTTTCGGTTTTAGCTTATTCTCCTTGCTGTAAGCTTTCTAAAACAAATGTTTTCTATAGTTTCTATATTTACTACAAAAACAGTTAGAAATGACAAAACAAAAATAATGGCATAATCATTGTTTTACTGTTAATTTTAAGTGTAGTTCTTTGAAACACGTTTTTATGTGACATTCTAAGGGTTAATACACGCAATGAGAAAATGCCGACTCTTTTATCAGCTTCAGGGGGAGTGTAATTAGTAATGTACATTTTCGCACAAATCTCCAAGAAACGTAAGATATTTCATCAAAGCACAATCGTTTAACGAAGAGAAAAGCATTTTTCAAGCAAAATTTTTTATCGTACTTATAACAGAAACTTTCGTTGAAACCTGCTCAAAAGTATCGAAAAAGTTAATGTCGACTATAAAGAGCTTAAATCCAGGGTTCAAAGTGATAATAAGCATTTGTACGCACTACCAAGGCATACATTCCTGAGCAGTAAACTTGAGAGTTCAATTTCAAAATGTACGCGGAGCTCGAAGATTCTCAAGGCAAGTACTCGATGCTCGTACTCGAAGATTGAGCACTTGACTCCATCACTGTTTTTTTTTTTTTTTTTTCTGGCATTTACTGATGCTAACACAATTAGCAGTTAAGTAGCATCGAAAAATATTATTGCTCAGCGACATTACGTAGCGGCTGCAGATCCTACGAAACGGGCTCGATTCAAGGCTTTGCCGATCGGATTTTTGACATGTATCCGGGTGGCTGCTTGCTCGAAGAGCACAAGCTCGGTTCGCCATCACCCTCAATTGCTGCTGAATTTTCAGTTCAGTATAATTCTAAAATAACCTAACTTATTTATTATTCATATGAATAATAAGCTATAGCTGCTTTTCATCTGTTATTTACTCCCTGTAATTTTTATGGTTTGCTATAAATGGACTGGTGGTTTACAAAACCCCGTTGTGGCTTCTTAGCTTCCCGGGGCTCTTTGACTCGTTTACCGCAGGGTCTCGTTGCCAGCTATTTGTTTATTTATGTGGCATTCTAAATTTTGCGTAATGTGTTTAATGATATGTAATTTTGCGTAGTGTGTTTAATGCCGACTGTGGGTGGCGGCCGACTGGCCATGCCTACTTCTACATTTTTGACTTCTTTTTTCCTACCTGCATGTAATAACGATTATTGTTGTCTTTTTTCTTGCACTGATTTAATGTATTCTTTCATTTTTATCGTATTCTTGGTCATATTGGCGTTCCGAAAATACAACACTTTTATTGCTACCACTGTGGTTAAAATTGTTATGTTTAAATCTTTGTTTGAGGTCTTGCCTCAAAGTCGGTAGAAAAAATTCATTTGCATTACACATTAGTATTGGCTGCCGTCAATTCACCGTTTCTTTTTAAGGGTTCGCTCACTAAATATATTTTCCATTCAAAAAAACTGAATCTTTTGAACTGCTTAATAGTTTGATCACTTTCCTAAAGTTTAAAAACTTGCATAAAATTTATCGTTGCAGCTTGCTAACATTATTTTCAATAAACTTACCGTTACCGAAATATACAAAGCTCGTATGATCACTACTCACGCCCTTTCTTTCGCTTTTTGTCTGAACAGTTGCTAAACCTTCCCGCTTGACTACACTTCGGTTTTATTTTGCGGTCTTATTATCAAAGCTAACGAAAAGTTGCGGTAGCGCTTGACTGGCTCAACAACAGTTTTAAATAACTCATGTACAGGGTCAAAAACTTTTTATAGGCATGAGGGCTAAGTCTTCGAAAAGAGCTTTTGTTGCGATTTAGTGCGCATAAAACAGTAGGCCTATATTAATAGGCACCATGTAGCAGGGACTAAGCCAGCGAAAGGGAGGCCAAAGTCGTGTTCAGATAATAGAAAACCCGCTTTTATTCACCCTTCGTTAGTGATATATTTCTAAAAAAGAATAAGGTCTGTATACGTTCAAAAAGGTTGAAGCACGGCCCCGGTGACCCCCTACCTGCAACGTCACTGCTTTAGGTAACATACAATATACAAAGGGTGGGGTTTGCACATGCTGTATTGTGTCAAATTTGATTAATTTTTTTCTTGTTCGACTGGAGAAGGTAAGCTAGAAGAGTAAGCACGAAAACCAGTCCATATATCAAACTTGTGACCAGGGCCGGCGCCAAGGGGGGTCCAGGGGGAGCCTGCCCCCCCCAATCGACATGCTTGGCCCCCCCAATTAACAAGCTTACTCTTTTGAAGACGGCGGCTTTTGTGCTTAATTTCAAACTTTGGCTCCCCCTGATAAACTCTTGCCCCCCCTAAGTCGACTGCTCTTGCGCCGGTTCTGCTTGTGACTCTCAATAGTTCAGAATCAGGGTCGTATGAAAAGACTTTGGGGGCAAGTTTTCGCGGGGCAGTGCTTTTTCGCAGTCCTGAGTTTGACGTTATCAGTGTTTTGCGAGGACGCGCAACTTATCTGGGGCTCCGGACTATCGCCCCCTCCCGAATCTGGCTCAGCTCAGAAAGGTAAAATTATAAAAACTGCCCTTCCTTCGACATCAAAAGTTTGTTTTCGAAACAAAATTTATTTAGGCTTTGAATTCTTGCTCTAACTGCATGGTATTTGGCAAAGTCGTAAAGGTCAACGATTTTGAAGAATTTAAAAACGACCAAGTTTTGTTTTATAACAAGCTGAAATGAGTTTTCATGTGAATAAATTCTTGCTCTCTCAAAACCCGCCAATAACTGCATGGTATTTGGCAAAGTCGTAAAGGTCAACGATTTTGAAGAATTTAAAATAGGCAAGTTTCTATTCACATGAAAACTCATTTCAGCTTGTTATAAAACAAAACTTGGTCGTTTAGAAATGTAATAAGCATGGTCGGTTAAATGTCTAGAGTATGAGGCGCCATTTGGAAAAAAATAATTTAAGTTTTTGTATATGTTTTTCGGCCAATTTAAGCTACATTTTGTCCAATATATTATTATAGGATACAGAGCTGAATGTCTCGAGAAGTGTCTCGATCTCGAGACACGTTTTTGAGTGTCTCGGTCTCGCTATGCCAATGTCTCGTCTCGGTCTCCGACTTTGAAAGTCTCGGAAAATGGTCATGTCTCGATCGAGACATGAAAAAATTTTGGATTTGAAACAGCATTCAGGTCTTTAATACGGAAGCAACAATGGTATTTACCCGATGTATTCAAAGTAAAACATTGTGCGTGATTTCGCACTTTGCAAAAACATTTGGCCACATTTTGTTTAGACCATTTTGCTTTGTTGTTCAGGCCTGCAGAATTGCAGGCTTTTGCATTCTTTTTGTGAGCAGCATATATGAAAACTGGTCTATTTCAACCACTAAGCACATGCATTCGATGGTGATCTACTCTAGACCAGGGATGTCTCCTTTTAATTTATTAGGGACCCATTGCAAAATTACATATTTAACTGGGCCGCAAAGGGACCAGAATTCCAATATTTCATATTATAGTTCTAAAAAAAAAAAAATTAACCATTGATGGGTAGGCTTTGTACTGAGCCGCATTTTGCTGAAAATACATCTTTTTTAACAACAAAGAAAATTTAAAAATCCATTAATTAATGTAATAATTAATCCAATAATGTTAATTCAGTTTTAACTTTTAACAATATAGCCTTCACTCAAAGACATAACGACCGCTAGCCACGTTTAAAAAATTGATATAGGCCTATTTTTTATGGGCAAACGGTGTGTCAAATCAAAAAATTTTCAAGAGAGTAACGTGTCATATGTCATAAAATTAAGATTTCTACAAATTTGTTCCCTATGAAAGATGCTATTCTCGACTGGTTTACAACAGCTATCAAAAGATTATTCAAAGTAGTCCAGGCCCAAAAAAAGCTTTAGATCGAAAAAAGTGCAGGGAATACAGTTACAGGAAATTTGGTTACCGACATGGAAAGTGCTTCCAGATTTGAGCTAGCTCTTTTTATGAGAAAGTTATTAACCAGATAGATTTTCAAAAATGCATGGTGTTACAACGACTTTAAAATGTTTATGTTAATTAATTTATTATTCATCAAAAATAAAGTGTTTTGTTTGAATTTCATGAACACTCTCGAGCTCAATACTTGATAAACTTGCTAAAAAATTGTTTTAGCAGAGGATAGTGGGCTGCAATGCCGACATCCCTGGTTTAGATCAACATAGCTTACCAATGACTTTTTGTTTAAAGTTTTCTTCACATCTTTTTCGTTAGATTAAAAAAGAATATTGGGCCGTGTAATCGTCTGCGAGAGGTATTGCTTGCCTTGCAAGCTACAAGGACTTAAATCTTCTGTGATAATAAGCTGTTTCGTTGTTATTATGGTGAACTCGTTAAATCATTAATTGTAATCGTTAAAAGGATATGACCAATAGCACATTTATAATAGGCCACATCAATTCATAACCGCGACGGCTTCATTGCTTCATTTGTTTTTGCTAATGTCATTTTGCTATAAAGTTATTTCAATAACTTGGTTTAGTAGCGCCCATACTCCAGAGTATTACTATCGTTTTTATATTTTCTAATTTTTAGTTTATGAAGTCTCGTCTCGAGTCTCGTAACTTTAAAGTCTCGTCTCGGTCTCGAAGCTATGATGTCTAGTCTCGGTCTCGAAGCGATGATGTCTCGTCTCGGTCTTGGTAGGTTCGGTCCTCGTTCCAGCTCTGATAGGATATTTTCTTATGATAAACTGTTTCTTGTGTAATCGAACTCAGGGCTACAAAATGAGCTTATTATCAATCCACACAATTGTTTTCCTATGACGTATATCCACAGCGCGTTTGCACGTCACTCCAACTGCGCTTTGCTGAATGTTTTGCGTTTGCCAGTTTAATGTAAGCTGTTAGAGCAGTGACCGTTATGTTAAGAGTATACTTGGTTTAAATGCGCATGCTACTATACCATAAGCTATAATGTGAATTGTTTTTAAGTACTCGTGTTTTGTAGTTGTTTGAAGCCTAATTTGCATTTAAAACTAAAGTGTGAAAGCGTTAGATGTGACATTCCTATTTATATATAAGACAAATATGTGGCTTAAAATAGCCGAAAAACTGACACAAAATATATACGAAATTTATGAGGCGCCGTTTGAAAAAAAATAATTTAGGTTTTTGCACATGCATTTTCGGCCAGTTTAGGCTGCATTTTGTCCAATATATCATGTAGGATATTTCCTATTTATATATATCACAAATAAGTGGCTTAAAATAGCCGAAAAACTGACACAAAATTTATAGGAAATTTTCTCAGGTGCCGTTTGGAAAAAAATAATTTAGGTTTTTGCACATGTTTTTCGGTCAATTTAAGCTACATTTTGTCCAATAGAATATGTAGGATGTTTTCTATTTAAATATAAAACAAATTCGTGGCTTAAAATAGCCGAAAAACTGACACAAAATATATAGAAAACTTCCTATATAATATATCAGACAAATGATTGCATAAATTTTTCAAAAAAAGCTGGCCAAAGCATCCTAATACGTTTTGCGCTGCTTTTTTTTATCAAACTTATACAATAATTTGTCAAATACGGGAAATGGTTGCTTTCAATAACAAAAGGGCTCAATGACCACTGTCAGAGCATATAAACTTGGTCATTGAGCCCTTGGTCATTGTTTTTAAATAAATACAATAATTTGTCATATATATTATATAGGAAATTTCCTATATGTTTTGCGCTGCTTTTTTTGGCAAATTTATGCAATAATTTGTCTTATATGTTATGTTGAAAATTTCCTACACGTTTTGCGCTGCTTTTTTTGGCAAATTTATGCAATAATTGGTCTTATATATTATATAGGAAATTTTTTATATGTTTTGCACTGCTTTTTTGTCAAATTTATGCAATGATTTGTCTTACATACTACATAGAAAATTTCCCATATTTTTTCGCTGCGGTTTTGGGCTAATTTGATCAAGAATACTTCTTATATAATCTATAGGAAATTTCCTAAACGTTTTGCGCTGCATTTTTTGGATAATTTGGGCAATAATTTGTCTTATACAATGTATAGAAAATTTCCTAATGTTTTGCGCTGCATTTTTTGGCTAATTTGTGCAATAATTTGTCTTATGTAAAACATAGGAAATTTTCTGTATGTTTTGCGCTGCAGTTTTTGGCTAATTTGACCAATAATTTGTCTTACATAATACACTAGAAAATTTCCTATATGTTTTGCGCTGCATTTTTTGGCTAATTTGAGCAATAATTTGTCTTACATAATATATAGGAAATTTCCTATATATTTTGCGACAGTGTTTTCGGCTGTTTTAAACCATTTATTTGTCCTATATACATATAAAAAATTTCCTGTAATATTATATTGGACAAATTATAATATATTGGACAAATTAAATTATAATTTAAGTTACATTAGCCGAAAAAACGTGTGAAAAAACTAAATCATTTTTTTTGAACGGCGCCTCATACTAGTGGTTTTCATACAAAAATGCTTTTGGGTAAACATGGTTCACTGCATTTTAGTCATCACTACGTAAAATATATGATAAGTCACAGAAAAACATTTGATTGTATCATTTCTCGACTGTTGTAAGCAGCGTGGCGTAATGGTTGGGAGCGACATTTTTATAACGTCAATGATCGCAAGGTTATTGGTTCAACACCCGACCAAGCTTTGTTGTTGCGTCCTTGGATAAGATGCATTATGCTAATTATCTCTGCTTGGTGAAATCTAACAAGCAGCAAATTAAAAAGTCAGAAGCAGAACTCAAGCGGAAAACTCTAAAACAAAGGCATCTCTCAAGCGAGTCTGGATTCGTCCTATGTACGCTATAGCGTCTCCGTCGCTGTCTCGTGACAGGAAGATAAGATAAAAAACAAAAAAAATCAAGCAACAAATCGCATATTTGTTTTCACTCTATTCTATTTTGAGTAAATATTACTTTTTTTACTCTGAATCTTTTACTACTTCTTCGTTTTTGTTTTTTTTTCTTCATCCTCCACAAGTCAGTAACTGCGTATATTTTATTCCCGAATTCACAAAATCCATAACTCAAAAGTCATTGGCTCCTCGGTGTGTAAAAGTATGAATTAATTTAAACAGTTATGTAATGTAATTTAAATTAAACAGTTAACCGGCTGTTAGCTCAGTTGCTTAGCGCACACGCTATTGGTGCGGGAGGTCTGGGTTTCAAATCCCGCTTCGGTCAAATTGGCAGTGTCGCCAACGACTTGCCACCGCTGCGACGTTCCTTCGGAGCTGTGTAGCCCAGGCGCTAAGCCGCGGAGACGGGCCCCGCCACTCAGAGCTGGCGCCAGAGCAGTCGATTTAGGGGGACCAAGCGGTTATCAGGGGGGCCAAAATTTGAAATTAAGCACAAAAGCCGCCATCTTCAGAAGAGAAAACTTGTTAATTGGGTGGCCAAGCATGTCGATTGGGGGGCTAGGCCCCCCCTTAGCGCCGGCCCTGCCGCCACTTGTTGCACGCTTCGGCGTAATACCGCCTGTATAATAAAGATTTGATTTAAACAGTTCGATCAGGATTATTCGTTAGAGTAATGATGTGATCACGCACGGCGTAAAGACGCACTAAAAGTAATAAAATCGACTGGAAGGCTTGTTGAAAGCAGTTAACAAATATGAATTTCTGGTGCGGGCCATGGGTTTAAAGTTGCATGTTCTAATGTCGACTTTCATCGCCATTCACCATTGTATGTATAAGCGAATCTAGCGCCAGTATAAACAATACCACCGATCGCCACTGGTTATCATACTTGTAAAACTTCAAGGATTCCGAAGGAACTTTTCTCTAACTGGTGTTTGAAACATTAAGTTGTTCCTTGTCCCTCTTGGTAGCCTATAATCACGGCATAATTTGAAAATTTAAAGGTGCAAATAATTGCCCAAATTTAGCAATTAGGCTAATTGTAATTGACTCGAAGAGCGCAAGCTCATTTCACAGTCTCCCAATTGCTGTTGAATTTTCAGTTTGACAGTATAAATTGAAAATAACCTCAGTTAATTCGAAAATAACCTTATTCAATTTGTTACTGGAAATTTGCATTTAGAAATATTAGAGCTAACTTATAAACACGTCATGAATCTCTATTTTGGTCTTTTGGAGAGCATATAACTTAACTTACTACAGTTTAAATAATATTTAATGTGATTGTAAAGTTTGTGAAATACTTCGAGTTCTCAAAAAAGAGACTACGGACACCTCTGGTACTGGCCGGCATTCCATACAGATTGTCTCTTACAGCTACACCTTCTTAAATCTACTGACTGTTACACTTGACCTACTCGCTTTTCAAAACAACTTCCCTTTTTTCACCTGACGTCACGTGCTGGGAACATATCGCCTTCTAATGTCTGATCAAAGTCACCCCGTGCTAGAGGTCACAAGTACGAATCTAATGCAAAATCAAAGCAACCTCTCAATAGGGTCGACTTTGAACATTTTACGTCTTAAAAAAGGTTTAAGGAACAAATTGCGGATTTTTTTGCAATAAGGAATGGATAAACGGAAACAGGGACTATTAGAAAAAAGGTAAAAAAGAGTAACTTATGGAAGGGGGGTGGAGGGGGTTCTCAACCTTAAGGCAGTTGCTACCATGATAGGGAATTCCTTAAAGCACTTAATATCAAGTCCGTGCAACTCCGCACAGTAGCGGTAAACCAACTTCCGATCGGATTCTGCGCACGCATAGCCTAAATGGCCTTAAGTGCATTTCCACAAGGGTAGCCTGAGTGAAAAAGTTGCTAAAGGCTGTTAGTTAGAAGGGAGATGTATAAACGTTTTGCATAATCACATTTAAGTTTTTTCTGGCACCTGATCAGTTGTAACTCACAAATTTTCAGTAAAGTTTAGGCTACAATCGATTGTCACTTCGTTATGCGACTGGAAATGGTGGCGCAATAAAACCATGTCAGCCTTGAAGTTTTGCGCCAATAGAAAGTTTTAATCAAAATTAAATTGCAAGCTTCAGATTTGAGCCTGTCCTTCTTTCAATTTTTCTCGTTTTTGTCATTATATTGACAGTGATTACAGTCACCCCTGTTGACCTGTTGACGGTAGTCTAGGCTACACCAAGACTGTCAGTCATATTTGTGCAGTTTGGTTTAGGGTAGGTCTAATCTAGAGGATGTAGATACAGTAGGATATTTGAAACATCAAAGTGTGGACTGCCCAATGACCACTTTGGTAGGCTAACTTCGGTTAGCCTACCCTGTATTAATTGTAAAGAACAAATTAGGGAGCGCCGGGTCCTACTAAACACCGCAAGGAACTACAAGGTACTTTTAAACCTTCAAAATGCCTAAAAACACTACAAGGAACTACAAGATACTTTTAAACTAAGTACAAAGTAGCTGAAAACACTACAAGGTACTTTTATAGCTACTACAAGGTAGTTGAAAACTGCACAAGGAACTACAAGGTACTTTTAAACCAAGTAGAAAGGAGCTGAAAACACTACAAGGTACTTTTAAACCAAGTACAAGGTAGTTGAAAACACCACAAGGAACTACAAGGTACTTTTATAGCTATTACAAGATAGTTTAAAACAGCACAAGGAACTACAAGGTACTTTTAAACCAAGTACAAGGTAGTTGAAAACAGCACAAGGAACTACAAGGTGCTTTTAAACCAAAGGCAAGGTAGCTCAAAACACTGCAAGGAACTACACGGCACTTTTAAACCTACAAAATGCTTGAAAACACCACAAGGATTTACAAGGTACTTTTATAGCTACTACAAGGTAGTTGAAAACAGCACAAGGAACAAGGTACTTTTAAACCAAGTACAAAGTAGCTGAATACTTTACAAGGAACTACAAGGTACTTTTAAACCAAGTACAAGGTAGCTGAATACACTACAAGGAACTACAAGGTACTTTTAAACCAACTACAAGGTAGTGGAAAACACTACAAAGAACTACAAGGTACTTTTATAGCTACTACAAGGTAGTTGAAAACAGCACAAGGAACTACAAGGTACTTTTAAACCAAGTACAAAGTAGCTGAATACTTTACAAGGAACTACAAGGTACTTTTAAACCAACTGCAAGGTAGTTGAAAACAGCACAAGAAACTACAAGGTACTTATAAATCAACTACAAGACTTTTAAGGTAATTTCAAACCAACTACAACCCCCGACCCCAACCCCCCTGATTCCAACCCCCCGACCCCAACCCCCCCGACCCCAACCCCTTCGACTCCACCCCCCCCAACTCCAACCCCCCCGACCCCAACCCCCTCGACTTCAACCCCCCTAACTTCGACCCTCCGATTCCAACCCCCCGACCCCAACCCCTCCGACTCTAAACCCCGCGACCTCAACCCCCCCGACCCCAACCCCCCCGACTCCAACCCCCCAACTCCAACCCCCCCGACCTCAACCCCCCAACTCCACACCCCCTAACCCCAACCCCCCGACCTCAACCCCCCCAACTCTAACCCCCTCGACTCGGACCCCACCCCCTAACTACCCCGACCCCAACCACCGACTCCAACTCCCCCGACCCAAACTCCAAACCCCCTAATTTCAACCCCCCGACCCCAACCCCCCGACTCCAACCCCCCCGACTCCAACTCCCCAACTCCAACCCCTCGATTCCAACCCCCCGATTCCAACCCCCCGACCCCAAATCCCCCCCAACTTCAACCCTTGGGATGTTCCTAACACCTTTGTTAGTCCATAAGTTCCCAACCCCCGACCCCAAATCCCCCCCAACTTCAACCCTTGGGATGTTCCTAACGCCCTTGTTAGTCCATAAGTTCCTTGCGATATTTTTAACTGCCTTGTAGTTGGTTTAAAAGTACCTTGCAGCTCTTAGTGGTGTTTTCCATTACCTTGTGGTCGGTTTAAAAGTACCTTGTAGTTCCTTGTAGTGTTTTCAAGCGTTTTGTAGATTTAGAAGTACCTTGTAGTGTTTTCAAGTACCTTGTCGTTGGTTTAAAAGTACCTTGTAGTTCCTTGTAGTGTTTTCAGCTACTTTGTATTTCAAACGAAAGTATCTTGTAATACCTTGTAGTTCTTTGCACTGTTTTCAGCATCTTGTAGTTCCTTGCGGTGTTTAGTAGGACCGAGGGAGCGCCCAAGTTTGGTAGGCTTTTGGTCAAGATAGACTTTTCTGCATCGATTCCATGATAATGATACGTCACTTAAATCCTCGAAGTGAGAATATCTTGCCTTCCCACGATGCGCAATTAGAGTTACAATCAGTGCATGAAGCAACCCAGTTCCGAAAGTTACGGGATACCGGTATAAGACTTAAAGATTAGGAGAGGGTAGATGACGAGAAAGCATTGCAAAAAATAGCAATGCAGGGAATGGAATAGCAACTCCATATACACGTCCTCAGCTGTTTAGTTTTCCACTGAACAGCTGAAAGTATCGGTGAAGAGAAAAAAAAGTACGGTATTCATTTTTGTGATGAGGCCCCTCATTTTCTTTGAGGCCCTTGGTTTCAGCCTGCTTAGCCTATACGTAAATCCGGCCCAATGCCTACAATCCATATTTAGCCTATCCACATGTGACATGTTCAATTTATGTGGGCTTCAGACCCATAGTTCTTGCTTCTAGTTTCTGTTCCCCCCACCTGACCCCACAAACAAAATTTTAAAGAAGACATCTGTAGATTTAAGCTCTTTCCTGGGTTTTAATTTTGATGGTTTGCTTGATACATTGCTTAATATTAACTGCTTATCAATTTTAAAGCCACTTAAGTAGCGTTGCTTTCTGATTGAACTACGTAAGTAAAAGTACGGTAGAAGAAGTCGAAATTTAAATCACTTTAAGTAAGTACTAGTTACCAAGGAGTAATACTTAAGTAATCAATCTACTTAAGTATTTAATACTACCGGTACTTCGTTACTTTACACCACTGGTCTTACCGATAGGCCTACCAGTATAGTTTTTATTTCTACCTATCATATGGGCACCGTATTCCCATAGGGTCCCATATGCTGTACCAGTACGATTTTTGTGGTTCTCCCCACTTTCTGTCATTTGATGTGCCAGTCAATAAGTAGAATGAAACAATCAAATCTTCATTATACTTGCACTTGAGTTATCAGTGGCGTGGGTCCATCTGATGATCTAGACTACACAGCTTAGTGCCTGGGCCATTGTTTCCTCTAGGCTAAAGTGCAAAATTTGAGAAAAATAAATCACAAGCTTGTCGGCTGGAAAGGTTATTATTGTCCGAATTTGAATCAAAGTGTTTGATATTTTGGTGCAAAACAGAAGTTAAATACTCTGTAACTCAACTTTGAGGCAAACATTGCATCAAACTTTTTTTCACCCCCCTAATTCTTGGGGCAATTTTTTTTATTAAGATCTATGTTTGGGCAAATTTGCACTTGCTAAAAACTTGAAGGGAACAGTGGCCTGGGCTACGCAGCTTCGAGGAAACATGCGAGTGGTGGCGAAACTGTGTCTGATTTGACTGGGCTGGAAATTGGAATCAGGACCCAAACCTCTTGCACCAATACTGAATACCGGTAGCATGTGTGCTTAACGACTGAGCTTAGGGCAAAAATGAAATGCAATATATACTGTATATGGTCTTGAAAGCTCAAGAAAGGATGTGAAATTAGGTTTGTAGACTTAGAACAAAAAATACTGGTCTATCGAATGAACATCGCAGATTGTGTGCAAAAATACTCAAATCAAAACTAATACTCAGCAATCACCATGCTTACTGGTACTTACTAGTTCATTTCGTACTGGTACCAACAGTTTGTGTAGCGCTGATCTAGCCCAGAGCCTACTGATTCAACAAAGGATTGAAGTTAAGATTTTTTTCAATAACAAGACAATGCTCTCATATTCATTTCTTAGAAAAACGTCTTATTGTTGTAGATGAGCTTTATGATAGATAAGCAAAAGTTTTTGAATCTTGGTATAGCTATTGGTAAAGTAATTACGACGGATGTAAAAGATCGGGCTCATATTTTGGTTCAGCTTAACCGATACAATCGTTGGTTAAAAGCGGTAAGTATGTGTTTTTCTTTTATAGGAAATGTTTAGAGCACAAGCACCGGTTTCGCTGCTGCACCTGACTGCTTTTTTTTCTTTACATGATGTGCTTGTGTCACGCTGGTATGACGTCATCAGCCTGCAACTTCAAATGCAAAAATTAAGGATATTAGAGTACCGGTACAGTTTGGAAAGAGGGAGATACAAAGAGTAGTTTCACAAAAAAAGGCCTGCTAGTGCTCTAGACACTGCCTTTTTTATAAACTTATTTGCGAAACTCAACTACAGTATGAATGTTCGGTATTGGCCGCAGTTATGCTGAAAAAACTTGCTGCATAATTAGCAGTGTTGGCAAATGTTCTGTTTTCAATCATAATTTTGGGATGAATAATGGTCTCTACCGGCCAATTACATTGTTACCGTACTATTTTATAATGACACAGTTGCAATTGACAACACTTTCAGCACACCCTGCTCATTACCAGTACCAAGAAATGTTGGAACTTGGAAGTTTCTATTTTACCGAAAAACGGTTATGGTATGCAACCACGATTTTCAAAGTTTGGTAACTGGAAATATTGTCATATTTGGGCTTAACTTTCAGTTACCGGAGTTTAAGTTTTGCAGTAGCAGAATCGTTTTTTTGGTCACTTCAAACCTTCACCTGCAGCCCCCAGGTTAGTTCAGGGCAAAAAATAGTTAAGGTTGTTTCTCATTTTTCAAATCAAAGAATCAGCGCTTTGTCAACCAAGCGATGTAAGGTTTTTAACAATAATTTTGTCGTGGATAATTTTTGTATTTGCTTTTAAGCAATCTTACTCAAGAATTTTGAATTTCTGATGGGATATTGTTGCTCTTTGATATTTAATACATCGTTGAAAGCGGGTCGTTGAACATCTAGGAATATGTAGCTTATTGCTTGAAGATTCAGTTGCTCTGGTGGCATGAAAGGAGATGTTTTTTGTTAGTGTGAAAAGTTTGGGTGGAAGGAATAGTAAAGTAAACGTGTACAATTTTAGCTACTTCCAATTTTAGAATTGAGAATTTACTAAAGAATTTATTGGGGTTATCCAGCGAAGAGCAACCTCCGATCATTTTTACAGCTTTGTTTTGAAGGGATTGAAGTTTATTGAGGTAGGAAGGAAAAGTAGAACCCCAGATAATAAGACCGTACGTGAGTTGACTGTGGATGAGAGCACAATATATTTTAAGTAGGGCATTTTGAGGTATGAAAAGGCAAAGTTTAGAAAGGATTCCTATCGTCCTCGATATTTTGTGTTCCAGTCAAAGCATGTGATAGTGGAATTTAAAGTCAGCGTCTATTGTAATTCCGAGGTAATTTACTGTTAAGGTTTGTGGAATTAAAGTGCTATCTAGATAACTTCTAATAGTTGCAGGAGGTTTGTTTAATTTAGGAAGGATGATAATAATATTCGATTTAGCGGGATTGACTGTTAATTTGATGGCTTTGAACCATCGAGAGATTTTTAGGAGGTCAGCATTGATGATTTCTGTTAAGTTTTGTTAAATTTGTTTTTTTCAAGTTCAGTAATTTTATATGAGTTGACAGCTCAGATGGCCGAGTGGTATAGAGCGTCTGTCTCTTGAGCTGTAGAACAACAACAACAACCTAAGTTTATTCAGCCTGAAAATTAAAAGAACGTGTATTTACAGCGACCATTCAAACAATCAGGCCAGGAGCACCGAAGAACCCGGAGGTTATCAAGTCAGGTGCTCCTGGGTTTGATTCCGAGTCTGTAGACTTGGGTTTGATTCCGCGTCGGGTCAAACCAATGACTATAAATTTGGTATTCACAGCTTCCCTGCTTGACGCTCAGCATTAAAAGGACAGTGTGGAAAACAAGCCGGCAAGTTTACTTGTTGTGCCTTTGGGAAAGGCACTTAGCGGGATTCTCCCCATCTTGGTGCGGTAGACAGATGGCTGGCAACTCCTAAGCGAGCTCGTATTGCGCATTGATCGCTTTCTCGTGATAGGAGGATAAATATGCAACTAAATAAAAAAAATATTAAGCAAGTTTATGCCAAGTTCAAGTGCGGTATTGGATTAAGACTAAATTCAAATTATTTTTGTTAAGTTTTGAAAAGTTTAAAATTCAATCCACTTTTTTCGAAAACGAGTTCAAGTTCAGAGAAGTGTGTTTTTGGAGTTTAAAGTTCGAAGCTTGAGTCTTCCAAAAATACCAATCAGTGACAAGTTTGCAGCCTTGGATTTTTCATCCATAGCTTTTTAACAACTCAGATGGCCGGGAGGTAAGAGCGTCCGTCTCTGCAGCTGTAGACTCTGGTTTGATCTCGAATCTGGTCAAACTAATGTGTTTGAATTTGGTATTCACAGCTTCCTTGCTTGATGTTCAGCATTAAAGGGACAGTATGTAGAACCAGCCGGCAAGTTTACTAGTTGTGCCGTTGGGAAAGACGCTTAGCGGAATTCCCCCATCTTGGTGTGGTAGACAGTTGGCCGGCAACTCCTAGGCGAGTTCGTTACAGCGCTTCGATCGCTTTCTCGTGATGAAAGAATATTTATGCAACTAAAATAAAAAAAGCAATGAAAATAATTGAAGTTTATTTTTGATAGCTTGAGGCCTGTGACATTACCAATCACATGATGCTTTAACCTGCTTTGTACGAATTGAATTAGTATGCTACTATGCCCAATCAGATATATTACTTTCCTTATATTTATAACTGTGTTTTGTTGCGTTTCTTGTGCAGTATAAAGTCTATGTTACATATAAAGCTGCAAGGTAATAAACACAATCCAGTTTGTATAAGGTAACAGCAATCTTTCAGAATTTTTGTAGCCTGAAACATGCAGTGGAGAGAAAACACAGCTGATGTCTATACACGGTCAAAACCTTGAATAGTTGCCTTCACAGTAACGCTGTCAATCTTCTTTCTTTATTGCATATTCAACCTCCTATCACGCGAAAGCGATCAATGCACTATACAAGCTCGATTAGAAGTTACCAGCCATATGTCTACCGCACCAAGATGGGGGAATCCCGCTAAGTACACTTCTCAACGATACAAGCAAACTTGCCGGCTTGTTTTCCACACTGTCCTTTTAATGCTGAGCGTCAAGCAGAAAAGCTGTGAATACCAATTTTAAAATCATTGGTTTGACCCGACGCGGAATCAAACCCAAGTCTACAGCTCCCGCCGCGGACGCTCTTACCGCTCAGCCGTCTGAGCTGTTAAAATACTTCAAAATTTTATACAATGTAGGCTACACCTTGCTTACAGTGCTGATGATGACACCTATATCTATGTACTCGAAACGTTCAGTTTCAAAAATTTCCTTGCTTTATTTTTTCTTCTGAAGGTACTTTTTAGCGTTTTCTTATGTAATTTTTTTTTTCTTATATCAATCACGATTGTGCTATTTTCTTGATTTGAATCCAATGGAGTAAAGGTAAAACGTCGTCACTCGTCTGTCAGAATGAATTTTTTGTTATGAAATGCTTTCTGTGTTTGAATGTGACTTTGTTATGTTAAGCACAGAAGAGCAACGGTGATTATTTAACTTACAAAGACGATATTTGAGATGATTAATTGAACTTGCAGAAGTATTCACTTCCCAAACAAAAAAGTTTTGTACCGGTATTTATTGAACCAATTTTTTGTTTCTTTTTTTTTTCCTGTTATTCTACCGATAACAGTCTTTTTGTTTCAGTATTTCCCATGTCGAGAATATCTTCATGCCTACAATCCAGAAGATTTTGCCAAAGTTGGAGATGTGGTTTTAATTAAAAAGATGGATACCGCTCGTAAAATTATTGAAACTCATAAAATTACAGAAGTTATTTATTCTGCTGGTTTTGTTATTGATCCTATGACAGGAATTCGTGTTGATGGGGATAAGTAAGTTCACTAAATTACAGATATTTAATTGTGGTTATTAAGTTAAAGCTCTCAAGGTGTTTTTTCTATAAACGTTGGTAGCTCATTTTTATTGAAAAAGCCGAGTGGTAAGAGTGTCTGCCTGTGGAACTATAAACTCTGGTTTAACTTTGAGTTGGGTCAAACTATACTAATGACTTTAAAATTGGTAGTCACAGCTTCCCTGCTTGACATTCAGCATTAGAGAGAAAGTGTGAAGTACAAGCCGGCAAGTTTACTCACTGTGCCGTTGGAAAAGGCACTAAACTGGATTCCCCCATCCCAGTGTGGTAGACAGATGGCCGGCAACTCTCAAACGAGGTTGCTATTGCGCTTTCTTGCGACAGAAGGATAAACAATATGCCACTTATACTAAAAGAATAGGATTGGCTGGGATGACCTAGTCCTAAAAGAATGCTCAGTGACCTCACAAGCGGAATTATGTGAATCTTCACGGGGCAGGACTTTTTGGCGTGACCGATTCGTCGTTGAGACGACTTGACGATGGGCCGTCTCAGCGTCGATTTGGCGTGGAAAGGTGTGATTTGTTAGTGGACGTCATTATCTCGTTTCGCGCTAGAATGTGCGAAAAGACATACCAATCATCACGTTTTAGAAGTGCTAAAAGTAAACAATAAACGACTTTATATCGACGGATTTATAAAAGTTTGCGAGATAGTATTTTAAAGAGGTTCAAAATTGTTCGACGTAAGTTTAGGCAAAAAGTGGTGAGAAAATTGTTTTACAACTTTTAATATTTGATTTCGTTTTATAACATGAAATACAATCGCGCGCAAGCAATTAATAAGTGCTGCGACTGCACTTTAATTTTCATTTATTGATCAATATGCAGCAGAAACGTAAAAAAGAGATTAAGTAGGCCTAAACACAAGAAATTTTTGTTGACGAAAAATATACCCGCCTGAAGGTCAAGGCCTCGGCTTGGTCGGCTGTGGCTTCCTGAAGCAAACTAATTTGATACCAATTTTGTTTTTTGCAGGTATTTACATGATAACAAAATTGACGAAACAGCGATAAGAGACATCGCTGAATCTATTAAACAATTAGAACATCCACAGAAGCTACGACATAAAGAAAGTGTGAGAAATTATACTCATGGAGAAAAATATTAAAATATGGTATCATTAAGTATTTGATTACTGCAACTCTTCTGTGATAGTTGTCTTGGTTTCGTTTTTACGTTCGCGACATTGTGGGCGTTTGCGTTTTTTCAATATTGAGTAGTGGCTCATATTTTTTACCTTGTGTAATTTTCTGTTCGAATGAAATTTCAGCTTAGCAGCTGTAAAGGGCAAAAGGCCACGTGTGAAAAACTTAGGGCTTGTGTTTTAAAGTTTCGTTGTGGCGCTTAAACGTATTTGTCATGTAAAGCGTAATATTTTGAATGCCTCATTCTGACCTGCGTGAAATGCTAATGCTATGGCGTGAAAACCTTCGAGTAAAAAATTCGTCCATAGACAAGTTTTTATTGTGCTATTATCACTACTTCTAAATTTTTATCATTCAAACGAATAGTGCCTAACGGTTGGGTCAGTTTTGCCTCAATGTTTTATTCAAGCTGATACACCGCATTATGCAGGGCTGCATGAACACGTTGGGAGGACACCGGGGGATGATTTTTCGGGGAGGAGGGCATCCATTTTTGAAAACCTGCTTTTGCCGTTAGCAGCACACCATCCTTTTTCATGGAGGGCGCGATTAACCGGGTAGGCCCTGGGCCGTTGTTCCCATAAATCTGTCCTAGCATTTTGGTTCAGATATGTAATCGGCATACCGACGGTATTTGCGCCTAACGTAAAGCTCTTGGTGACAAATTCCATTCGTGTTTTTTTGACTAAAACCGATCGCATTCAACACCAAGTTCGACTGGCTGCTAACTCGATGGTTGCTAGTTAACTTCAGGGTTGCCAGGTTTTGCAGAGTAAAATATACCAAAATGTTCCAAATTATATACCAAATATATACCAAAATATGTCATCAAAAATATATCAAATATATACCAAAATTTCGAAAAAAAATCATCAGTTTATCTGTAAAAATAAAAAGTAAGTGTTGCTTAACATTCAACTCCAGAAGCGTAGCGCAGGGGGGGGCAGTGGGGTACGTATGTCCCCGGGCGCCAAGGTGCAGGGGCGCCAAAATGGGGCATGCAAAAATTTCACAACAAGGGTAAAAAGCCGGTCACAAGCAAGATTGCACCGGCGGCAGACATCGTCTGATGGTAGTAGACTGGTACGCACCGTAGGGGAAGGTGGGGTAAAACGGGACACGGGGCAAAACGACAGTGGGTAGCGAGGGGGCAAGTGGGGGCACGTGCCCGGGGGCGCACCTCCTAGGGGTGTACCAAGAAGCTCTTTTTATACTCTTTTTTTGACGTATTCTCACAGATTTTAAAAACTACTTCGTGGATTACTGTATTGTAATGTATGCTGTTCGCAAAGGATTCAAATCACGCCTTACTTCCGACCACAAATCACGCACCAAAGGGGCGCACAAAACAGTGATTTTATACACTTCAGTTTCGACGTAATCTTTTAAATTTTAAAACAATCAATTTGTTGCAATGCAGCTGACACCTGTATATGCTTTTGGCAGAGGAGTGAAATCACTCTTTACACCCAATCACAAATCGCCCGTTTACTCTATTGTGACATCGCAAAGAGGTTTGAAACTGCGCGTACATAGTTATTCGACTTTGCAGCAATGAAACAGAAGGAAATAGAACTACTGTGATAGAAGAAAAGTAAAGAAGCGATAGGTGTCTACAGTATTAGATTTTCATTATTTTAGCGTTAGATGGATGCTAAAGATTGTTGGTAAGTCGATTAAGATACGCGTATAGTCGCTCGCTGTAATACTGCGCTAAACCTACACCACAGTGATCCTAAACTTTTTTAACCAATAGGCCGTTTCTGATAATACAGCGGACAAGTGCCGATCGAAGCATTAATTAAACTGAACCTTTGCCTCAGTGGTTTTTTCTGGGTGTTTTCTTTTGTAGCTTGTATTGTTTTGCTACCGTGATTGGTGTGTAGACTGTGATTTCCAATGCGGATATTTGACAGCAATCACAGAATGAGAAAATAGGGAAAAATCTGGCAATTTAGAGGTTGCGAAGCGCAGCCCCGTTGCTGCTGCTGAGATAATTTAGTTAAAAATGTGAAAGAACTACAGTATCGTAGGATAAAATTGCAGCTGAGCGCTTGATTGCCCTGTATGAAATGCAATTCCGTTTTCTGGATAGCCTTTTTTTTTTCAGATCGACGGTCAAACTTCTTGTTGAGATTTTGTGCGAAAAAGCTTTGCAGTTTGATGTGGGCAACATTCCCCAGTGTGGGCCCCTAGCCGACCGTTGGGATGTTGTCGTCTCCAAAAAAGAAAAGAAAGGTCTTCACCCAATTCACGGCCCTTGAATGGAATCTTGGTCCCCTTGACGGCTAAGTGGTCTCCGAAAAAAAGGTCTTCACCCGACATTCGGTGACCTCAAATGGAAACCGGGGACCCTTGACGGCTATGTGGCCTCTCCAAAAATAACAAAAAGGTCTTCAACCATAATTCGGGGCCTCCAAATGGAATCCGGGACTCTTCGACAGCTAAGGGAATCTCTCACCACACTACTTTGGGGCCTCTATGATGGGCCCCTAAAATGCTCTTTCATGGACTTCTACACACCCATGGGCCCGGGGCAGATTGCCCCCTGTAATCCCCAGCCCTCTCTTATAAGCCCTGGATGAGGGGGTCCTGTAGTGTGTCTTTTGTATCCTTGACTTCAGTTGGGACGATCTATTCTACAGTATTAGAGCAAATATTGTAATTTTGGCAAAAAGCTGCCAATTTCGTTCTGCATCTCTCTCTACAATGTCTTCTGATTGTACTCGAGGGATTGCATGTGATAAGTTTTCACCGGCCCGCCTCTGGCTCAGAAAAATTGCCGCACCGTTAAATAAAATATCTTTAATTTCTAAAAACAGATCAGCGTTTTTAGAGTTTACATTGTTAGCGATTTAACTAGTAGGAAGATTATGCCAAAAAAAGAGAGTGGAGCTCAGGGTTGAAAACGGTTAGCCCAATTTGAAGTGTTTTTGAATGAATCTAGAAAATTTATGAAAAAATATTTTAAAAGTAGGCCTAGTGGCTATGCAAAAAGACTAATCGGCCGATATACGAAGACAAGACGAATCTGCTGGTACAGATAATCATAGAATTGTAAAACACAGGGAGCGCAAAATTTTTGTTTGCCCCGGGGCGCAGGATACCCTCGCTACGCCACTGTTCAACCCAAACCCCAATCATTGCAAATTAGCCTGCTGATAATACAATGTGAACACCAAGCCTTAATTCAAATGAATGCCAAACCCTACAACGCTACAACTTAACACTCAAAACTATAAACTAGCTAGCCAATCCATTCTTTACAATTGACATATAACATATTGCTTCAGAAAAAGAAAATTTTAGAGCTTTTGCCTCATTAGCACATTGTGCAAAAAAAAATCGCCACTAGTAGTGTTGCCAGTTATGTAAAACTGCATTGCTCAAATCCGTAGAAAGGATTGATTAGATAATCCGGCAATTAAAGAGCTTTCTAGTAATCTTCAACTTATCAGTCATATTAAATTTCTGAAATATACCAAACGCAAAAAAACACTACCAAAAGGCATAAAAATATACCAAATTTAAGGACATATACCAAACCATAATTTCACCTACCAAACGGTCCAAAAAATATACCAGATTTGTGAAATCTGGTATATAAATATACCAGTTGGCAACACTGGTTAACTTGTCAGCTTCCTTCGTTAAAATTTTGGTTCTATGCTTTGTTTTCGCTTGCAATGTGATATTTGTTAAAGCTGAAATAAATCAAGCTTTGAAATTTTGATTGAGAAATATGTGAAGTTAGCAGATGCCACACTATTTAATGTATCGAAAAGCCATTATAATGCACAGAATAGGACATCAGTTTTATGATAGTGGAGGACATGTATCGCTACGCTCTTATCATTCGGTAACCGTCATCTGCTGCAAGCGAATTCAAATTCCTTGCGCGACCGGATTCTCTTAAGGGTTCATTAATGTATCCACCGGTAGGTGGAAACATTTTTCTTTTATACTATGCTTTTTTCTGTGGACTAAGCAAGCTGGTTACAGCGCTTCGATCGTGATGGGAAAATAAATACCTACGTGTCTAATCAAAGAAGATGCTTTCTAATTGCCAATTTATTCATTCCGTTGGCGTACCGGTACGCATTTGGTCAGCAGGAATGTCAATTTCGAAACTAAGATTTCCTTTTTTCGGCCCTTTTCGTACAGCACTTGTCAAGCGGAAAATACATCAAAGAAGACGCTTTCGATTAGACGACAATAAAAGCATGAAAAAGAGAAGTGCAGTGGGATAATTTTTAAACCGCTAAGTGGTAACAAAGAGCAACCAGGACAAGATTAATGTACCAGTTTGACTGGAAGCACATTAGCACAGTCACGTGGTTGACGCATTGGATTTCTAGGTTGCTTTGCGTCTTCATCACTCAGCTTGGTCATTTTCCATGACGCGTAATTCATTAAAAACCTAAGCTGCAATTGTATTGCGTAAAAAAATATAGAAAAAAACGTGCTATGAATATAGTTTGCTTTATTCTGTCTTGCAACGTATGGAATCAGCGACCCACGAATCAACTTCTAAAGTAGCACGAGAACTAATAGATAAAATTGCTTTGCTGAAGCGCAGGAAGCGCTTTTTTTGCTCACAGAGAAGTCGTTTGTTCTCGAAACGGTTCGAATTCCGGCAAAAAAACAGCAGCTCGTGAAACGGGGGGTTAAGCCGCCCAAATTTGATTTTATCCCCCTCCCCCCAAAACTGTTTTGTGTCAAAATGATGTTTCACAATACAATGTAAACCCAACAAAGTCATTTAAGACAGACACTTCAACCGTTTTAGTAACGCCTTGTAGCGGCTGTCTGCAGCAAGGGTGGAAACCTGGCTACTTGGCCTTAGGGTGTCAGTTTTAGTTTCGGTGTCTTGAAACCCAGATGTCAGGTTTTAGTTTTGGTTTGGTTTCACGGCTGTTAAAAAATCGGTTCCAGTTTCGGTTTCAGTTTTGCTTACGCGCAGCTTCGGTTTGTGGGTTTCAATTTCGGTTTAAGTTTCATCCAAGAAAGTTATTTTACTGTGAATACGGATTATTTAAACCCTCTATACTTCTTGGCGTTTTTGTTTTATTACGATGATAAGTAGCAGCTCAGATGGCCGAGTGAGGGGAGCAATTGCTTCAGAAGTTGTCGTCTTGGGTATGATTCCTAATGTAGTGAAACCAAAGACTCAAAAATTAGTATTCACAGCTTCCCTATTCGACGCTCAGCGTTAAAGGAACTGTGCTAGTGAGGATGGTGATGACAATTTTTAAAACCTAAAACCTTAGAAGATTTTGAACAGGTTTTAGATTCAGTTTCGGTTTTAACGTTTCAAGAAAAAACGGTTTTGGTTCAAGTTTAGGTTTTCAAAATTTTGGCTAAGTAGGTGTCAGTTTGGGTTTCCAAAATTTTCTTTAAAACCGGGTGTTCAGGTTTCGGTTTGAGTTTCCACCCTTGGTCGGCAGGCATAGGGCTTGCAATGCTGGGTTGAGCAACTTGAGCATATATACCGTAGAACGTATACGCCAAGCAGCCACTAGCATTCACAAAGTTCTGTGGGCAGTTCAGCTATGCTGAAAGACTCACCAATCACAAGTGATCGAGGATTGACACAGTTTGAAATAAGGATTGACTAGTTCCAATTTACTTTAGTTTACAGACAGTAATTAAAACAGCAAATAATGCTTAAACTCATTTCCGAACGCCGTATTCTAATAGAACAGAAGAACACGTGGTTTGATTTTTTTGCTGTAGCTCCTGAAACCAACAAAGAATAACGCAACCGCTTGCAACGTCAATTTTACACTGATTCGTGAATAATTTTCATTATCATATAAAAGCAAATTTTCTTTTGAAGCACTTGGGTGCTACAGCATCATTATGAAGGCCATTTTTTGAATTGGCAAAAATAAAAAGTTTTGGCTGAATTTTCTACCCCCGAAGAATAATTATGTTCTGCTTTTCCAAGAAAACGCTTGAATAATTGTCCTAGTGTATAATAACCGATTTCATACTGCCAATAATTTTATTACCTAATCATTACAGTGGTTCAGAAACTATAAAGATTGACTGAACCCCAGGGGTTCGGTGAGGCTGTAGCAGAGGTTCGGCCAAGATCAAAATAAGGTTACAACATGGGAATAAAGTTGTAGTAAAGTAGTATTTCTGTGTAGAATTTCTGCGTTGTTAGTTTTATTTCATTGAATAAAAAGGTTGCTCGTGCAGCAAATCATAGTTTACAGTTGGCTAAAGTTAGTTTACAATGAGTTTTTGAATTTTAAGTTATAACCAGGAGGGATGCATACCCCCACCAGCCATTTTCAACAATATTTTGGTTGAATACTACTTTTTCATAATTTCAGCCTCTTCAATAACAATAAGAATTGAGCACACATAAATGGAAAATGTGCGAACAAAATGCATCATATTTGGTGAAGGACTAGAATTAGGGACAAAAAATTAAACAAAATTTGCGTTAGAAATTGTTCGGAAAGCACTAAAATGGCCATTGCATTATCTTAATTTTCAAAAATTTTGCCGGGGAGTATGTCTGCAGACCCCCCTAGAGCCATTTTTGTTTTTCAATTTGCTTCAAATTAACTCTGCCGGAAAAAAATACGTAAAAAAAAATGTAAAAGTTTGGTGCTACCCGAAAAAAATTCTGAATACGCCTCTGAGATGAAAAAAATTCAATGGGCTCATTTACGCTCTTTTTCGGTCAAAGCTGGCGCCAATGGGGGGCCGGAGGCCTAGATCCTCAATCGACATGTTTGGCCCCCCAATTAACAAGCTTTCTTTTTTGAAGATTGCGGCTTTTGTGCTTAATTTTAAATTTCGGCCCCCTCTGATAAACGCTTGGCCCCCTCAAGTCGACAGCTCTGGCGCCGACTCTGTTTCCGGGTCTAAATGTCTAACGTCTTTGTCAGGGCCGGTGCCAAGGGGGAGCCATGGGGCCTGGGAGCCTGGCTCCCCCAATCGACATGCTTAGCCCCCAATTAACAAGCTTTTTCTTTTGAAGACGGTGGCTTTTGTGCTTAATTTCAAACTTTGGCCCCCCCCCTGATAAACGCTTGCCCCCCCCCAAGTCGACTGCTTTGGCGCCGGCTCTGGTCTTTGTATTTAGTTAATATTCATCCTAATTCAAAACTGCATCCCCTTCACCGAAATTTCCTGGATCCGCTTCTGGTTATAACTAAGGGCTCGGTGCATGCCGGTATGACACTTGTTGGGTTCAATACCTCCGACAAGTTTAGGAACCACAGACCTAATCAAATGTACTTGAAATAATATTGAGTTTAATTTTAGCCACAAATACATACTGCAAGTGTCGACTGTGCGCTCAAATCAGTTTAATATCCATCGGGTCTGAATATGGAGGCATTGCAATATCACTTGATTTCATTGTTGGCGAAGCTTTGAACAACCTATTAAAACTGTCAGCGAGCAATTAAAGTTGCAAACGCTTTTATACAGCTATTTATCGCGGTAATTATGCCATCATCTATCCCTGGTAGTGGTTCAACTTTATGTCACAATACTTGCGGAAGATATAAATTTGATTGAGCGGCAAAATTTTGCAAAATTATTTTCCATAATTGTATTGAGCTTCCATCATACCAACTGCCATATAGTTTATCCATTCAATCAATACATACGAAATCGGTTAATTGCTGCGTACTGCTTAAGCCTATTATGATGTAGGACATAAATCGTTTTATTGCAAGGCAATCTAAAATCCCGAGCATACTAAGTCGGTAAAACACACGGGATCGGTTAATTGCATGCCAACTTGCAAAATCTATGCGATTGTGCGTTTGAGCAATAGGAACTGGTTTGGAATTTCAATTTGCTGTGCATTGAAATGATTTATGTGTTATGGAATGATTATAAGCAGTTGAAATGATTATAAGCAGTAAACAATTAACCGATTTCGTCTGATTTTTGTAAGCGTATCGAATTTTTTTTAAATATCAAATCCAAAATTTCGTGGATCTAAGTTACCTTTCTGCATTCTCGCGTATAACCCTATCAAGAAGTTTCTAATTCAGGGTTTTAGTTCAATGTAGTACGGACTTGAATGTAGTTTTGCATTTTGTTGCATATTTATCCTCCTATCACGAGAAAGCGGTCAAAGCGCTATAACGAGCTCGCTTAGGAGTTATACCGGCCACCTGTCTACCACACCATGATGGGGGAATACCGCTAAGTGCTTTTCCCAACTGCACAACAAGTAAAGTTGCCGGCTTGTTCACAACGCTGTCCCTTCAATGCGGAGCGTCAAGCAGGCAAGCAGTGCATACTAGTTTTAGAGTCATTGGTTTGATCCGACTCGGAATCAAACCAGAATCTACAGCTGCCGAGGCGAACGCTCTCATCACTCGGCTATGTAGTTAGTTGGAGCATAGATATCGCAAAGAAAGGGTGTGGATCAGGGTTTCCTAAACTTTCTGTTTATCGGTACCCTTGGACAATTTATGGATTCGCTCGATCGTGACGACCAAATCGGTGACGACCAAAAAAAAGGTCTTCACGTCGACAGAGTGCTGTTTTTCTAACAAAAGTCGGTGAAAAACCAAAAAATAGGTCTTCTCGTCCACAGAGTCCTGTTTTCCTATTAAAAATCAGTGAAGAGTGAAGACTAAAAAAAAAACAAAAAAAGAATAAGGTCATCACGTCCAAAGAGTCCTGTTTTTTTTTTGCTACAAGTATAGCCTAATGTACCCCTTGAAAAGTCGAAATGTACCCCCTGGAGTACATGTACCTAGTTTGGGAACCCCTGCTATAGATAGCGCATTGCCGCAGAAGCTCGCTTAGAGAAAATGAAACAATTGAAACGACGCCATTATGCGTTGCTGCTTACGCAAATTTGCGTAAATGCGTGTCCACTGTCCAGCAATAGCTAGAAACAGCAACAGAAGAAATGTTTGGCTGAAATATTTTAATGATTTTAACGTTATTATGGAATTATTGATTGATTCAGGATCACTGAAATCGACAAAGTGTTGATGTTGATTACGACTAATTGTATAATGTAGCTAAACAGTACGAAATATCTCGCCTACTTAGTAAGGCATATGATTTCATAAGGTTACAGTTAGTTTCTCGGCTTAATCACGCTTTTAAACAAGTGCTTTTGCGTAAGTTTTAGTTCCATTCTGGAGGAGATGTTTTTCAAACTTTTTCTATCATTAGACCAACACTAGGGCGCAAACGCTTAAAATGGTGAATGCTCCATCCTTCAAGAAGATATTTTACAGTAGATCACATCATTGTGACCAAAACAGAACATCTTTTTGGAGCTTAAAAACATGGTTGTGACTTACAGTATAGAGTCACTGTTTTAATTTCAATGCAGTTGCTTCCTTTAAGCTTCATTTCTGAATTTGTTCCTGCGATTGCATAAACAGAATTTTTTAGGATTGTAAGCTTTTGCTGTGGTCTTGCCTATGTGTTCCGCGTATCGGAAATTAAATGCCGCAGGGCGCTGAAAAGGCTAGAACATTTTGCCGAAGCGTAGACTTAATTCAATTTCTGAAACATTTACGTCCTACGCCAAAATAACAAAGTATGATAATCTAAAAAGAACTTAACAGATGCGACTACACTCTCTGCCAATGCATTTGCGACTTTATTTCAAGTGCGATAGCCGTTAGTAAGAATCATTATGGCTAATAAAAATCACATAAGCAAACACCTCTCTTTACTACTAAACATTATTACAAGATATCACAAACGAAGCCAATAAAAATACAGTGCAATAAAGAAATGCAGTGATTTGGTGAGAAAGTAGGAATGGCACAAGTGAATAAAATGCAGGAGCTCAGCGTTTTTACCAATGATTAAAAAGGATTAGTTTTGAAAGTTTTCGTCGAATGTCGTTTGAACGGATTTCTTCAGTTTTCTTCCCTAAGCGATAAAAGTGAATTTTGCAACACATTTTGACAACGGCTTTAATTAAAAGAAATATAAATACGTGAGAAACTTATGGTTGTCAATCGGGCTTAGGCTTGGATTTCGACAATTTTTCGGGTTTCAATCGGACCGGACTCCGGAGCAAAATTGAGATTTTCGGTGAGTGTAGTAGAAGTAGTAGGATTTTTTATTTTTAACCATAAAACAACGCCATCGTCAACACAAAAAACAGCTTGGTTAAAAATAAGGAAACAGCGACAAAACGTTATACGTTGAACAGGCTCAAGATAAAAAAAAATATAGAACTAAAGCGTTTAAACAAAAAATTAGCACGGTCGCTGCACCTAAAACTGTGCTTTCGTGATTGCTGGAATAAAGCAAAGAGGACACCTGGGATAAATATTGCTGTTCGTTACTAGTGTGACCGTGGATGAGTAAAACTCATTTTCTTTTTTAAAAATTCTTCAAAATTTTAAATGATGGTTTTGGTTTCGGGTTTAAGTAGATATTTCGTACTGTTTACATTATGCAACTAGTCAAAATCAACACTTTGTAAATATCAGTGATCGTAATCAATCAATAATTTCATAATAACGTTAAAATCATAAAAATATTTTAGCCTTACAGTTCTTTTGTTGCTGTTTCTATCTAAAAAAGCAATGTCCTTTTTGGAAATGTTCTTCCTGTCCTGGCAATGTCCTTCCTTCCTGGCAAGATCATTCGTTGTGGAAGATGTATGTATCTTACTTGAGGGCGGCTGGTGAGGGCTAATAGCCCGAAACAGTGCTGTCCCGCTCTACGGTATGTTTTTGTCTATTGCCAGACACGCATTTATGCAAATTCGGGTAATCAGCAACGCATGTTGGCGTCGCTACAACTTGTTTCACTTTTCGACAAACGATGCGCTAGCTAGTCGTACTCTACGATATCTATGAGATGGAGGCCTACGTTGTTTATCGTAGTGCTTACGAATTTGCATTACATGGGCTTACATATAATATCCTAAATGTGTTTAATTTTAATTGTATCGATACTATTATTTTTGTATCTCAGCTTAGCGATGTAAGCGCTTGCTGTTGCCTAACATGCCACGCAGGAGTTACCAGTTATCCTCCTTATCTATGCTACTCGGGCTGGGGAATCCCGTTAAATGTCTTTTCCAGTGGTTGAAAACCATAGGATGCGGAAGCGGGGGGGCCGGGGGCCCTGGCCCCCCACTTTTTTTTCAGAAGAAGCCCTGGGGGGCCTAATTTACGCGTTTATTTCTACAATATTGCCTGTGCATGAATGTATTTGAAACTTAATAGGCCTATCATCGAAATTAAAACCCAGGAAAGAGCTTAAATCTAGAGATGTCTTTTTTAAAATTTTGTTTGTGAGGTGGGGGGAACAGAAACTAGAAGCAAGAACCGTGGGTCTGAAGCCCACATAAATTGGAAATGCCACATGTGGACAGGCTAAATATGGATTGTAGGCATTGGGCCGGATTTAGGCTACGTATAGGCTAAGCTGGCTGAAATCTAGGGCTTCGGAGAAAATTTGGGTCCTCATCACGAACAAGGAATACCTTTTTTTCCTCTTTACCGATACTTTCAGTGGAAACATCTGAGGACGTGCATACTTTTTTTTGCTCTTCACTATAGGCCTACTCATATTTCCAGTGAAAACAGGACATCTGAGAACGTGAAGACCTTTTTTTTGCTCTTCCAAGTCGTGTGATCAAATAGCCTAGGGCCTCTCATTGTCTAAATCCGGCCCTCAGCCACGCCCCCCCCCCCCCTTTTGACTCTGCTTTTTAGTAAACAAGAGCAATACTAATGGTGCCAAGTGACTGAAATATGCCAGATTCTTTTGGTGGTTTCTGTAGCTTATGGCCAGGAGCGAATCCAGACGGGTAGGATGATTGATATGCATCCTCCCATCAGCCATTTTCAAACATGTTTTTGATGCGTACAATTTTTATGTAATTTTGAACTTCTTCGATGGCTATTAGCTTTACGCCTTAAACACGCATAACTAAAAATGTGCAAACAAAGCGCATCATATTTGGCAAAGCACTCAGAATTAGGGTCAAAAAACTTAAACAAAATTTAGATGAAAATTATACAAAAAGCACCAGACTAGCCATTGCAGCATATAAATGTTCAAAAATTTTCCGGGGAAGCATGCCCCGGCCCCCCCTACAACTTTTCTTGTTTCTTAATCAGCTTCGAATTAGTTCTGCCGAAAAAAATACGCTGGGGAAAATGTGGAAATTATGCCGGCCCTTTTTTTGAATTTCTCGCGACGCCACTGCCGGCCCTGGTTGTAGGTGAAGAAAATCTGGTTATTAATTTTGGATCCCCCACTTTAGAAATGCTTCCGCCATCGCTGCTGAAAACGTAAATGCCGGGTTGCTCTCCACACTGTTTCTTTGCTGCTGAACGTCAATCAGGGAAGCTGTGAAAACTAATTTTAGATTTTGGCCCGACTCGGTGTCGAACCACAAGTTAACCGCTCAAGAAGCAGATGGATTTGCCATTTCGATATTTGTTTAGAATATTGTTGGTTAATACGCTGTTGCAATAACTAATTGTATGATTAGTATGTTAAATGAGTAATCTTGTGTTTGCGTTGCCCATTTTAGGCTCGAATCAAACCGTAATTTAATCAACTCTGCCGTGTTCTATGAGTTGTTCTGCAATGAACACTAAACAGACAACAAAAGCTGTATTTAGCAGTGATTGGCTAGCCTTGGGCTTAAGTAAAAGAGGGCCTTGTGCAAAGCAAAGTACAATGCAGAGTGTCTTTTTTAAATTATTTTGTGCATCTTGTGGGAAGGCACTTTGGAAGGGCGGAGCCAGCGAAAAAATTATGGTACTGGGGCAGATTTAGACAATGAGACATTCCGTTTTCATTTGTCCTAGTGACCGGTGTCTAAAAAAGATCTTCGTATGACAACAAGGGTAGCATGTTTTTAGCTGTAAAGTTTTATTTCCCAGCTGATGCTCTGTCGTTGCTTGCAAAGGTATGATTTGAGTCTGCTTTGTCAGTGCATTGTGACGAAAGTGGATAATTAGATCTTGACGATAAATGACTGATCGAAAACCTAAAACCCTAGAGGTTTACATGTATTCTTAACGCATACGGCCCGATGGACTCACACAAGTTTTTAGACTCGGGAGATAAGGTCGGTTTCTTTAGGGCGCCAAGCCAGCATTTCAGTTGCTTACGATTACGAAAAGTTAGCATGAGCAGTGATGGGCACGATAAACCATTCTGTACTAAAGCGATAGCGATAATCGATAACTTCAAAAAAGCCCTGGGCGATACCAATAATCGATAAATCTCAATTTCTTAAAGCGATATCGATAATCGATCAATTATCGCCGCTAAATTTTTCCGATAAATGTTGCGGTAAATTTTCGATGTGTTTGACGAAGTTTTTTTTGTAAGTCGAATTGCAAAAATGTTTTTTCTAGATTTTTCAAAAAAAGAGCAGTTCACGGACCCTGCCGTGAAATTAAGCCAAACAAAGAAATAATTTTTAAAAATTACAGCAAGTCTTAATGGACACCGTGTTTTTTCCGTAACGCCAACTCACTAACTTTGAAGTTAAAACACTGCGTGCATAAAAAATCGTTTATCGCGATAATTTATCGGCGATAACAAAATATATAACAAAAGCGATAACCGTAATCGATAAATCCAAACTATTTTGAGCGATAACGATAATCGATAAAAAGTTATCGCCGATAACTATCGCCGATAACTATCGCCGATAACTATCGCCGATAAATTATCGCGATAAATGCCCATCTCTGAGCATGAGTACCCTGTTCTATAATGCTGTAGACCGTTGGCAATCTTGCTCAAAATTCACGTCATTTGTTACACGAACTGAGACGACATCCAAAATTGTTTTTCAAATGGTTTGGCGCTTGATAGAAAACCAATGGGTTTACTCGCTACTGCCTGTTGCGAATATTTCATTCAATGCCAACCTTTTATACTTTGATGAGTGTTTTGAGGAACAAGATTGGCCTGTTCCCGTTCTGTTCCGTTTCAAACGGACTCATCAAAGTGCCTGATGTTATCTCTTCATTGCTTGCAAGAACGAGCAATAAGCACTTTTGTTTTCATGTAGCAATTGTTGTTTTTGCGATATAATGCACAACTTCAGTTCGTTTCGCAAAAAAAGAGTTATCGATTTTTGAGTCAGAGCTTGATTGCGTGAGCTCACAGAAAAACAGGCGATGAATAATTGAAAGCTTTCCATTTCCACTCTAGAAAAGTTCAAGGCAAATAAGAACAGCTACAGTAGGTATAGAGCCAATATGTCATCAACATCAAGAGCTTACTGTCTGAGTAGTTAGAGTTAGACAAATTAAATTTTAAATTGTACCGCCTAATAGCTACTGTTTTAGTAAAGCGTCGCAGAGTGTATTCAAGAGACAAGTAAATATATAATAGGAACATAGTTTACTACAGATTCATGATGGTCAGTTTTCACTTGAGCAGTTGCTTGAAAGGCAACCAATAAGACTGGAAGCGAGTAGCGAAGATTTTGGTGTGAAAATGAGTGTATTTAAGCAAGAATTACAAGCTCATTATATCGAACCGTTGTAGATAATCAGTATAGCCTGGGTAATCCAAGATTTTTCGGCAGAAAAAAGGGCTAAAAATAAAGTACGGTATTATCCTGCGGTTTCGTGCATCCAGAAGATTCAGAAGACCTAGCAATACGTCGCGCGAATGTAGGAGTGCTTGAGGCCCTTATTTCCTTTTGATCCGCCAATGTTGGCGGCCCTCTAAAACTGTGAACTCAATGTCTGGAGTGATACGTTTCTTAGCAGGGCAAATGACACATCAGCGTGTCTATGCGCAACGTGAAAGAATGTCGGGTGTTGCATGCAATTTATTGCAATGACGTCGTTAAGACATTATTATTACGTTGCTAAAACTCGTAGAGTAAAATGACGTCTCGTTCATGTTTGTGCTGAAAGCCACTCAATAACCGTTTTGTTGAAAAATGTTTTGCCAAAATTGTAACTGAATTTGCTTGCTTTATTGTTTTTATTTCTGTATTACCAGAACCGGCGCCAGAGCAGTCGACTTAGGGGGCCAAGCGTTTATCAGGGGGGACCAAAGTTTGAAATAAAGCACAAAAACCACAGTTTTCTAAAGAATAAGCTTGTTGATTAGGGGGTCCAAGCACGTCGATTGGGGTAGCCATGCCCTCCTTGGCCCCGGTCCTGTGTGTTTCATTAAATAAAGCAAACATGTTTAATATTTAGTATTAGAGGTCATTATTTTAGAAACTTTTGAAAAACTTGGTACTGATTTGCTATTGAACTTTTATGGTATAACGATCATTGCCCGGAAAAAGTATTTTGAAAAAAGATTAAAAATGATCGTATCGCTTTCTGAGTTCCGGAAATTGTCAGTTAATGTGGATACAATACAGGTAGGTGTTATATAGAATGTATTTAATGGCATACGTAATACTTCCACTTGATATACGCAATCTACTATAATAAATCATTGTAGATTATGCAAACTGCAGTACACGCACAGCTGGATTTAGTTTTAGTAAATGATGCTGCGAGGCAAATTGAAGAGATTAATAAAGGTAATGCTTTTTTTAGCAATTAATATTATTTTGTGGAAAGCTCAAACGACACTTAGTAATCCGTTATTAAATGCAAAACATAGCTAGAACAGTATTCTCTGCTCTGACCTTCATTGCGCATCACAGGGTCAACAGGCCTTCTTACTGCTGAAGCTTTTAGTACATTGCAACCAAAAGTTCAGTTGTACAATGGCTGATTAAAGCCGGTATTGGGGTATGCGGCGATTACTTTTGCGCATATACAGTACTGTGGTGGTTATGTTTGCGATACGAGCGTAGCACAACGAAATGCAAAACTCTTTCTACGTTTTGCTTTAAAACGCCGTTGAAATCAGGGGTGAAACCAGCAAATATTTGGAGATGCAGATGGATTTAGACAATGCAAGGCCCTGTTTCATTCGCCTTTAGTAATCAATCTCTAAAAAGAATCTTAATACGTCAAAAAAGGGGAAGCATTTCCCCTTCCTCCCGGCTGCATATTTCGGAATGGTTCCTTAGAAAATTTACACTTTGCTCTCGGGCGATTTGATTGGCTAGAGCAGTTGTGCGAGTATTCTGCGAGTAATGAATTTTTTTAATGGTTCTATTACCACCACTTTACCCCATCCCGAATTACAAGAACGCGTAAGCAACAAGTTCTACACATAAGAAACCAAGTTTGTTGAGAATAAAATATAAACCTAGCGCTGCGTTGAACCCAGATTCTATGAGAAGAAGCAGCGTAGCGTATTAACCACTGCACCACGACGCAGTTGCCAATCTTGTTGCAATTTTTCTACTTATAGTCATTCTGGTCGAGCTCTATCATTCTTCTTGCAAGTTCTTCAGCCAATCAGATCGTTGGAGATCAAAGTAAGAGCAAAGTAGAAATTTCCTATGCATCCATTCCGAAATATGCCCCCCGTCCACGTCACTGGCTTAAATGCCGTTTGTGCAGAATTGACAAAACCATAAAAATGCACAGAGATGGGGAGCGGTATCGAACTTGAAACTTGCAAGTGTGCGTCTGTGCGACCTTTGCTCGCTTGCCCAAATTTCAATGCGTCGCGATTGCGTAATTTTGCGTGCTTAGCCGTTTTGTTTTTGCGTCAAATTACGTAGAGGCTGGCTAATATTTTCATTAACGTGCGAGCATATTTAGCGTTTAAGCGACTTTGCCAGAAATGGAAAAAATTAATTTGTGGAATTGATCATTTTCTGCGAATTTGGATTTTAATGAAGCCAGACACCCTCTGCTTCCAATCCTGTGGTATTTAATACATTTTCTTTGAGTATTTGATGGCACTCGAAATGTTAATGACATTTTTTTTTGTCAAGTCGCAAGCCTTTCAAGCAAAATTTAGGCTAAATACAGCAAAAGAATATTATTATAGTTAGTAATGATTGTATAAAAATCACAAATTTTTTGTCTTTAATCAATTCTTTCATTTGAAAGTAAAAATTATTCACGATATTTTAGTTCATATTAACAAACGTCCTTAAGTTTGCAATTAAGGCGATTGATTAATTAGAATTGTCGTAAGTTATGACCTTTAAGAAGTTCAATTAAAAAAAAAGTCAACAGTGGTAATCAGTAGCCTAATTCAAGTGGTTTGAGACTTCGCTATTAGTGCGGGAAGTCATAAGTTCAAATCCCAAACCGGTCAATTCACACACAGTGTTGCCTACGGCTCGCCATCGCTGCGATGTTGTTTAGGAGCTGTGTTGTCCAGGTGTTAATTTGCGAAGATGAACCCCGCTTCTCATTCCACGCTTCGGCGTAAAAGAGCGAGTATAATGGAGATTTGATTTTGATTTGAAATAGACAATGGCAATCAATAAGTCAATCAGAAATCTTTGCTGATTTTAGATTAGATCAGTAAAACAGACTTGACCAAAGATTTCGCCTATAGCTTAAATTTAACGTTGTGTAAGTTTGCGAATGACCCAATTACTGCTACGTGCTTTGTAATAACAACTCATAAGATTTAAAATAAGGGCTGATGCTGCTTGCCGTCCGTCCAAAAATCCATAAAATCGATTTCAGGGCAGGGGTCACCAAATTTAGAATTGCATCTTGGAACGTCAAGCACGCCTACCCATAATCTTGTTCGTAGCATTACGTCATGAAACACGATGCAACTTGTTCGTTGTATTGTTACGTCATAAGGACAATGAATGAGTCAATGGTTGCTTTATGACGCATAAATGCAGGTATATATTATGCGAGGATTGAAGATTTGCTTAAGTAGGCGATACTAATATTATAATGTCAGAAAAATCAAATCTTCATTATACCAACGGTATTAGCCTACCCCTAAGCGTGTGACGAGTGTGACGTGTGACCCACCCGGTATTAGCCTACCCCATTATACCAACGGTATTAGCCTACCCCTAAGCGTGTGACCCCCCCGGGAAACGTCCCCCGCCGACAGCGATGCGATGTGTTTAACCAATACGCCCAGCGATCGGTCAATTACAGCAACAATATCATCTAGTATTCAATAAAAACAATGCAAGCAAATGCAGCCGGTTTTAACGTGGTCGCTGAACAGAAAAGTCCAGCACACAAGGTGCTACAAAAATTGTCGTGAGCCGCTCGTCACGTTGCCGTCTGCCGCCCATCTTTTGTCGTGGTCATGTTTGGCAAATTGGCACAGCCTCATTATGGAGCAAAACCCAATGCTTACCTAAACTCTCAATATTAATGCTAATTAAGCCTACTGTAGAATGTCAGGCTAAAATTTTTGTTATTTCAATACGAACGATATCTTATTGACGATTATGATGTCAATAAACGAAATAGTAAGACTTTCAAGTTAAAAGGAACAGCTTTATTAAACTATGTCGTAACGATATTGTCCATTAAATTCAAATTAAAAAGGACGAGAAATCCCAATTTGAATTTAGCGGTTTGTCTTTGTTGCGTGACTCGAGGAAACGCGGTATTTTTAACGATATTTTTGAACTTTTTAGACTTCCAAAAACAAATATCGGCGGAGCGGTAGCTGGCAAGATGGATTCAGAAATGAAATGTCGATGGCTATTCAAGCTGTTAATCAGAAATTGGGTAAATTCTTTTATCCTTTATCAAAAATTAGACCTTTTTACCCAGTCACGAAACTGGCATTTTGTGAAAACTGAATAAAAATTCTATTCCTGTCTAGCCACAGGCGGACACAGAAAGTCACACTCGGCGCTAAACATGTTGTTGATTCAAGTTTTAAATTTAATGTTCTGATGACAGTTTGCACCCCATGCTTGCCCTGTAATTGCTCACATTTACCCACCCTGACCGTACGCCCGATTTTCTTGCGTTTTATACCGACGGTTCTTGGTCTTAGTTTCTGCATCATAATCAATTCTTTGATGTCATAATTAAATAATTCAATAAAAATTGATTATAATGAAGAAACTGCAACCTAGAATCTTGGGCCTACAGCCCACGAAAATTGGACACGTGGACAGGGCCATTCTTTTTGTGCTATCCTGGAATCTGCAATTGCCTTCGACAACCAATAGTACATTTTGCCAATATTTTTTCATGATTGATTATTCCAAGAAAAACTGCATGTGTATAGAGTCTGGCATCTTCTCAGTCCCGATTTAAAGACAGATATTAATAGAAAGAGCAATAACAAATTTGATTTGCGATAAGGTTACGATCATGCAATGATGAGACATTATTATATGTTCAGCTGAAGTCGATCACAACCAGACAAAAAAGAACAGCAGCAGGGTTAGTGCACAGACCTATTTTTTTTAATGTTAGGCTACTAGCACAATGGACAGTGCACAGTTATTCTATCCACATGTTTATTTTTAGTAGATGCAAAGACCCAGCGGCTTTTTGCATCATTGTTGGATGTCACGCTTACAGCAAGTGATTATGGCATCAAAAATTTTGATCAAAAAAAAAAAAAAAAAATCATAGCATCAAAAAAAAAAAGAAAGCCAGTGAGCTTTTGAAACCACCTAGACTGGAACAGTAGAAGGGTAAATATGTAACCAAGGAAAGCTGCTGCACTGGGGCCGCCCCCCCCCTTCCCCGCAGACAAATACATAAACCTTTCTGGTGTAAAGGTGATGTACGCATACAGGACAATCTGAGGGCGTGATGACCTTTTTTTGCTCTTTACTTGACTTTGGGGGGAAAATTAGACATCTGTGGACGTGTTGACCTTTTTTTTGCTCTTTACTTGACTTTGGGGGGAAAATTAGACATCTGTGGACGTGTTGACCTTTTTTTTGCTCTTTACTTGACTTTGGGCGGAAAATTGGACATCTGTGGACGTGTTCACCATTTTTTTTGCTCTTCACTTGACTTTAGGCGAAAAACGGACGGCTTTAAATTGCGCCCTCCCCCCCTTTTCAAACTTCCTGGGCACGCTCCTAAAAGGGGTTAATTAAGTTGCAGCAATTAGCCTTTTTTGAGCAAGCTCAGGCTAGCACAAGTTTATGCTTAGCTTAGTATAAAAGGGCCATTGTCAACTTTTACCCAAACAATTTTTTCCTCAAAGTGCAGCAAGAACAACCTGAACGCAGAAGTACCAGAACCAAAAGGAACATACTTGATTACCAGGTTAATTTTTCAAAAGAATGAAAACTCTTTGTTAAAAAAATCAAAATCTTTGTGGTCTGGCTCTGAAGCTCGTAACGAGTGGAGGTCTCCAGGCTTGGGAATCAATACCCAAAAAAGTAAAGAAATAATCGATATTCGATAGTTCACCAAAAAGTAAAGAAATATTCGATTTCGATGGTAGTTTAAAAAGTAAAGAATATTGTGATCGATAGTCGATATTACACTATTAATGGTGTACGCCAAGCATTTTTTGTGATGTTCTCACATTCATGCGGTAACTTACAGACAAACGACGGACACAATGCGAAGTAACTTTGCTATTAAAAATCTTCTTTTTTTTTGGCACAAAAAAAATTTATCTTCAAAAACAAGGTAATGACATACCGACGATTATTTTGAATTTACTAAAATGAGATCAAGAAACCTGGACAAAAAGGATCGAATATGGAATATCGAATTGCGCCGAAAAATGAATAAAGACAAGGCCAATATTTGATACTCATTCAAAAAAGTAAAGGCTCCATCCAGTGCATTCGATGAACAAAAAGTAAAGAATATCGCAATCGAATATCGATTACAATCGATTTTTCCCAACCCTGGTAGTGTCCATCTTTGCAACTTAGCGTCTGGGAACCACAGCTCTGAAGAAACATCGCAGCGGTGGCAAGCCATTGACGACGCCGTGTCCGATGTAACAAGCCCGGGATACAATCCCAAGACCTCCCGCAATGTCTTTACCCTCAGCGTCAACCGGCCGATTATAACTCTCTGTATTCGCTGCAAATTTATGATTTTAAGAAAAAAAACTATTGAAATTTCAATTTCTCGTTTAGTCTGTGGAAAAAACAATCAATTATATGGAGCAGAAGTAGTTTAAACATCAAAATAGCTCAGCAGGACTTCCTACATGATTATTTTTGAACTTTGTGCTGATGCCAGGTGGCTACGTAATTTTGACATCATGTTTATGCCAAAATAGCTCACCAGTAAATAAATCATTTTGACACAATCTTGGCAGCATGAGTTCGTAACAAAGTTGTTTGGCTTTGCCGAGAAAAGCTATGAGAAAGAGAGATCTAGAGATGAAACGATGCAGTTTTACTGCAGTTACAAAGCTGGGGTCAGGGTGAGGAAAAATCGATTGTAATCGATATTCGATTGCGATATTCTTTACTTTTTGTTTGTCGAATGCACTGGAGCCTTTACTTTTTTGAATGAGTAGGCTATATCAAATATGGCCGTGTCTTTATTTATTTTTCGGCGCAATTCGATATTTCATTTTCGATCCTTTTTGTCCAGGTTACTTTATTTTACTTTAGTAAATTTAAAATAATCGTCGGTATGTCATTACCTTGTTTTTGCTGATAAATTTTTTTTGTGCCAAAAAAAAAAAAGATTTTTAATAGCAAAGTTGCTTCGCATTAATTATGTCGTATACTATGTCCGTCGTTTGTCAGTAGGCTAAGTTACCGCATGAATGTGAGGACAGGAGCGGATCCAGGAGGGGGGGGATGAGGGGTATGCACCAGCCATTTTCAACAACGCTTTGGATAAATAAAGTTTTTCTATGATTTCGAACCTCTTCATAACCATGGGTGCAAATCCATGGAGGAATGTATCCCCCCCAATAATCCGGCAGCATCCCCCCCAATATTTTCATGTCATAAAACTGGGCATCAGCGAACGTGATAGCCTTTTTTTTGGTCTTCACTTCATTTTGGGCAAAAAATTGGGCATCTGGGAACGTTATGGCCTTTATATTTTGGTCTTCACTTCATTTTGGGCAAAAAATTGGACATCTGCAGACGTGTCAATTTTGCCAAATTATCCCCCCCAATATCGAAAAATGGTCGATTTTGCTAAATCATCTCCCCCAATGCTCAACATAGATTCGCACCCCTGTTCATAACAATAAACCTTAGTCATCTTAAGTACGCATAATCGAAACTGTGCTAACAAAATGCATCATATTTGATGAAGCTCTCAAAATTAGGGGCCAAAAGTATGAACAAACTGCACCTGAAAATTGTTCGAAAAGCGCTGAAATGATCATTACAGTATGCAAATTTTCAAAAAATTTCCGGGGGAGCATGCCCCCGGACCCCTTGGAGTCGTTTTTGTTACTTAAGTTGCTTTAAATTAACTCTGCCGGGAAAAAACTGAGCTTGAAAAACTGACGAAATTTGGTGCCCTCTCCCTGAAAAAAAGTCAAAATACGCCCCTGACATGAAGCATTTTGAAAGGGCTTATTTACGCCCGTTTCCGGGTCTAAACATCTTTGTATTTAGTTAACATTCAACCTAATTTAAAATCACATCCCCCCCACCAAAACTTTCTGGATCCGCTCCTGTATGAGGACATCACAAAAAATGCTTGGCGTACACCACTAAATGCTCAGTGTAATATCGAATATCGATTGTTACAATATTCTTTATTCTTTACTTTTTAAACTACCAACGAAATCGATTATTTCTTTACTTTTTGGTGAACTATCAAATATCGATTATTTCGTTACTTTTTTGGGTAGGCCTATCGATTCCCAACCCTGGTTGGGAGTTATAATCCTGTCTGAATTCGCGCTGTTTCTCCGTTTTAAATGCTTTTATGCAGCCTACTAGTTATCAGGAGGCAGAAGCTTT
The DNA here is from genome assembly GCA_964006365.1 of Trididemnum miniatum. Lineage (NCBI taxonomy): Eukaryota > Metazoa > Chordata > Ascidiacea > Aplousobranchia > Didemnidae > Trididemnum > Trididemnum miniatum. Next base: position 4,138,873 of record OZ023235.1, on the reverse strand, counting down.
GTAATAATGCATTGCAGTTACGCGTACCGGTTCAAGGATGTGATGTAACGTTGGTAAAACAACTGTATCAAGACACTTTGCAAAAAATAAAAAGAGCTCAACTTTATATGATACGTGGCTGACTAATTAAACAGCAGCTTCGGACGAAAAAAGACAAAAAGCTGCGTTGTTTCGATAATTAGTTCAGACTGTCATTATTTTTATTTTATGTCACTCACTAACTCGACCCAATTTTGTTGAGTCATTAGTCAGCTACTTACTAACACAGTTAAATACGTAACCACACAGAATCGACAAAAATGCTCAATATTTTGCATTGCATCTTTTGAGAAGGTTCTTAGACTACAAGCTGTAAATTGAAATTTTCCGTATTTGCTTTACAAAAATAGGATTTCGTTGAAAGTAGAAATATATTAACAGCTAGGCCTACAGGATTTTTAGCTGGACTTAGTTAGGCTCCAAGTTGTCTCTTCTTCGCGCGGCTTAAAAGGATTCTTTGTAATAAATAATCCTGCCCAGATTAAAGGAAAAAAATTTTCATTCCAAGTTATATTTTGAAGATATCATCTTTAGCATTTTGCTGAAAGCGGGTGGAGTCTGGATCTCCGTACAAAATTTGTTTGTTCAAAGAAGAAATCTTTTGTGGGTTATTCATTTTTTTTAAAGTTTGGTGCCACTTGTGAACAACTTTTCCAAAGATTTAACGCAGTGTACGATTATACGATGATTGTTATTACTAATTAGACTTTACGTGAAAGCTGAACTAAGTCGCATGCATCTGGAATTTGAAGACTGGGAGATTGGTTGCATTCCTGTTTGAGTATAAAATTAACAAATGGGTATATAAAAATGTTGCTTCAAGAATTGCAAAAAGATGCAAATGAAATTTTAGTTGTTTTTTGGTGCTTTTTGAATGCTAAAATTTGGTAGCGCGAAGACTATGTTGCCTATATTTAATAATTTATTTATACGGTTGCTTTGTGTTTTGCCATTTCTATTTCATTCTTCACGTTAACCCTGATGCTGAGTGCTAAGCTGGGTAGCTGTGAATAACATTTTTAGTTTTTTGAAACGACTCTGTCGAGTATCGTTCCCAGTCTCCTAAGCATAAAACAAAAAAGGCAATGAGCGAAACGTGTAGGCATATACGGTACGGTGCTGCAAATAAAATTTTAAAGCTCAAAAAACAATGGTTTTAATTTATTTAAGTCACTTTTCCTAACAAACTCGGTGGAGCAATCTGCTGGAAAATTCCGAAGCCCATTTTTGGCTTCATTTTCGAGTATATTTTTGCACTATTACGCCTATATTATTAAACAGCTGATTACGGTTACAGCCTTACAGAAGTCCATATACGGGCTCGCTAACTTTGTGTAAGCTTCCAATAAAGCATAGTACTGGCTGGGCATTTATTTTTGGTTAAGATTAGGATTCTGGCACAGATTGTTTTTATCGTGATTTGTAGTGTCTGCAATTAAAGATCATCTGCAATGACGCAGCAAGGTGTGAGTCGTTGGTCTTATCATATTATTTTGGCTGCAAATTCGTTAAATATCGAAGTGGAAAGACAAAAAAGCAACCTCAAAATTAGTTTTTTGCACATTTCCGTGGTGAAAATTAGGCTAGAATTTACATTTTTTTCAAGTTAAAATTTAGCTTAAAACCTTGGGGCTAGTTCATCATATTAGCAAGGTATAATTACGGATTTAGTACGAAAGGAATTGAATTAAGTTTTGAAGTGCTTTTGAAAAAGCCATTTCCGCTTTTTTTTTCTTGACGTCAGTATACGTTACCTCATACTCAGATTTAGCTGATTAAAAAATTCATTTTCAATGAGAAAGCAAGTTACGACAGGTTATAAAACCAATCCGAGCATGCTCACAACTCTTCAGTTGTAACAGGGTGCGGTTTCGATATGTTGGTTACATCAGCATATCATTATGAAGATAGTGCTCTCAATGCAGTGTTGATTGAATTTTTGAGAGGCTGAAGTACATCGAAACCACACAAGTTCAGCTGAAGCAAGAATGCGTTAGCCCGGCAATGATTTGTAGATGCAAAATGCTGTAAGTTAACGCGTTTAAAAGTAAGTGTATTAACGTATCACGTTTTTTGTATGGAACTCTGAAAAGAGCTATCCCGGTTGAATGCTTCATTGAATTTATTTAATCGAAAACATAGCGCTTAAGATATGCTTTAGTTATACTCAGTCTGGGCTTATCGGACGGGAGATATTTAGCCCAGGGCAGGATCAAGGAGGAGGGCATTTAGCTCGTTAAATTGCGTCCTCTGAATAAAGGTTTGCTGCTAATGTCAAAATCAGAATCAGGTCTGCAAAGCAGCATCGGCCCTTCGAAGAATTAGCCGCAGAGCCCTAAAGTCTCAATAGGGCCCAATTAAGCCTAAGCATTTATCGTAATCTTTGTCAGTGTTTTACCCTATTAATTAAAAGCAGTCGCAGTAATTATTCGATGTGTTTTTCACGTAATCTAAGGAAACATAAGTGCCTTTTTCCAAACGTATAGCGGCTTGGTTAGATTTGCAATCGTGTTCTAGGAGCAATCACCACGCGAGCTGTGTGTGTACGTTTATTACCATACTGTACTTGCTGGAACTGTAGCAGAAACAATAGGATTTAGTTCAGTTATGATCTTACGATTGAACTTTCATTTCTTGTGGAATTTCACAATGGTAAAGTTGGTCAATGAAAGTCATGAACTGCCTTTGTAAACTCTCCAATTTAATAAAAGTAAATTAGTTGTGGTCGTAAGGTTACTGGCTCATAAAATCTGTGCTTTTATGCAACAATATTTGTTTTGTGTAGCGGAATGATTTAACAAAGCCATCGCGCTGGCATGGCTTTGTTTGCATTGTCAAGTAAACAATCGATTGATGTCTGTTGACAAAGCACTAAAGAGAAAAAAAGTTGTTTCGAAAGTTGAAAACAAAACTTATGAATTTAATCAGAAATAATTTTAAGAGCAAAGAGTAAAATAGAGTTAAGAGTATTTGTCGTTTGTCACCTAGACATTATTTTGCTTAGAAAAAAAAACTTGGTCGTGTCCAGTTCCAAGTTTGATTAATTTTTGAGCGGTTAAGCTGAACGAAATTGGAGACCAAAATTTTTGCATTTTAGCTTTGGCTAGGTAAGACAGTCATGGTAAGGTTTACAGGGGCGTGCCCAGAAATTTGAAAAGGGGAGGGGCCGCAATTTCCTATTTCCGTTTCCACTGAAAATATCGGTGAAGACCAAAAAAAAAGGTCATCGTGTCCTTGGATGTCCTGTTTCCACTGTTCCGCTGACTGAAGATGTATATCAGCTTATATTTCAGCGGAAGGGGGGGGGGGCGGACCCAGTGGATTTCTCCCTGGGTACACCCCTGGTTTATAATCCTCGCCAGGTTTTGCATTAAAACTTTAATTTCCCTAGCGAGACGTTCATTAACTTTTTGGCACTCTGCTGTGCTGATTGGAAAGAAAAGAAGTTTGGGCAAAAATTATCATCTACCCAGTTAAGAAAGAGAAATTTGATATTGTATTTAAAGTTTGAACAGCTGGTATTTAACAATATGCAAAAGTTTTGTCGCTGAAATATTTTCGAAATAAATTTTCTATTAATATTTGAGCACTAAATTTTACCTGCTATTTTTAACTTTATAAATAATGTATATATATGTATTTAATTTAATTAACTGCAAACTCACAGCATACACTAGCTACTACACTGTGTTTCACGTAAAAGAACGATCATCAGGTGGCTTATTCAATTCAAATAAAATTCTATTTGAATAAGCCACCTGATGATCGTTCTTTTACGTGAAACACAGTGTAGTGGCTTGTGTATGCTGTCAGTTTGCAGTTAATTAAATTAAGTAACAGCTCTGGCTTTTGTAGCCATTGAGCACTTTTTGCAAGAAAACTTGACAAGCTCCAGTTGTGTATATATATAGCCTATATCAAAGGTTAGGTAAACGAGTTTTGATAGGCTGACAATTTGATTTGAATTTTTTTTTGTAAAATGGTTTGCGAGAGAGCAAGCTCACGTCTCAGCTGAAGTGACTTTTGGCTTGTACGCCGTGGGGCAAAGCGTTTTTTTGTTTTTGAACCGTACAGATCTGACAATTCCCTCGTGGTAAAAAAATGATTTTAAAAAAGTTTGTTGTGCAATGTTGATAGATATATTCGCTGTAAAGCAATATGTTAAAAATGTAAAAAGATGGTAACAAAACCTTTTTGACGTTGCCAACAAAAAGTTTAAAAACAGTTAGCAAAGCAGTTATTCAGGCAGAAGTTTTAATACAAATCTTCAAAAAAACTTAAAGGAAATGAAAGTATCTTAAACAAAAGCCAGTTCTTTATGTTATCGTGTTTTTTTTTTTTGATTTTTGAACCAATGGCCTATTTAGCTCTGATCTAAGCAGTGGAAAATTAGTAGGCTTACATCAGGCCGAAACGTCTTAAGTTTAGTCAATTGATAATAATTATCCTTCGTAATTTCAGTAAGAGGATAGACTGCGGTGACAATTAATTAGAAAAATTAATAGGCCTAAATACTAGTCGGTGCGGTAAGTGCGGTTTGTAAATCGTGATGGTACCGGTAGGCCTATTAGTTCACAGCTAAGCGCTATGCGTGTTTAGTTAAGAGAGCGCGAGTATAACCAAGCGTTGATACACAATGCAACCTTCGCTAATCTTGTTTGAGTCCGATCTTAATCGTTTGAAGTTGATATAGGTGATTGTATCTTTAACAGAATGCGACCCCAGTTCAAAGCCTAGGTTTTTTTGTGAAGTTGACTATGCGTATAGATCTTGCCCAACACCAGCATTCGTAGCTTTTGATAAATGTACGCAAAATGCGACTTTCATGCCATTCTTGACATTTGGCTTTGACCAGATACTTTTAACAGAACCGTTGATGGATATTGGCTATTGCTGCCAATTCGTGGTACAAATACCGGTATAACAAGAGAGTGTTGATTTCAATGAGCATAATTTCTGGCATACTGGAACCGTAAATTTGTTTTTTCTTTTTTTTTAGCATAGGTATTTTCTTTTTATAAAGTGAACAAATTAAACTATAATTGGTGCGAAAAAATTATAGGATGGCTTCAGTTTTTGAAGAGGTTGTTTGCAAAGACATTACCTCAAGTAGTGAAGATCTCACCCAAACAGAAATTAAAAGTTTGAATTGCTCTAGCGATGACGAAAATTACTCATGCGAAGAATTTAACAGCGGAGATGATTTTTCTATAGAAGACGAAGAGGCGGAATATCAAAGTATTTTGCAGGCTAGGCAGAGACGAAATGCTATTGATTTTTCCCCAATGGATGCTACACCCAACGAAACTGGTGACTGCGACAGTTTTGAGTACGAAGCCGCTGAGCAGGATAGTATGGGCAAAAGTACTGGTAGTAGCTCTGTGTGTTCAGATGAAGAAAGAATCGTTGAGCAACCTTCATCAAGCAGTGAAGAAATTGTGCAAAATAACAGCTGTTCCTCTCTTTATGAGACTCCTATAGCAGCTTGTAGTGAAGGCAGTAGTCTGTTGGATGATGAAACGTTCAAAGATTCATCACAGTGCCGAGAGAATGAATCAAATGCTGAAAATAATTGCTCAGTTATTGACAGAAGACATTTTTTTTGGAAAAAGCACGGCAAAGCTAGAAAACCTTTACGCAGCACTGATATCTTTGCAAATGACATACCTTATTACAAATCATTTATTAAACCTTGCCACAGCTTGTGCAATCTATCTATAGTGCCTTCACTTGAAAATCTTTCCATGCAAGGTAGGCCTACTCTGTGCTGTTACAGCAATACCGGTAGTGTATGTTACCAGTATTTTGTGATTTATTTTATCCTGTACAGGTGTATATATCCTGTATCTATTACCAGTTCTGTACAATCTGTACATAGTGTTGTATCAGTAGGTTAGTCACTGGTATCATACTTGCTTAGCCTTTGCCTAGCGTCATGGTACTGTGCCAGTAGCCTACTCAAAGTCAATATGGACTGTAGACATGGACTTGTCTGGTACCAGTACTTTCAATAGAAGTGTCTTTTTCACCGGAATTCGGCTCCCCTACTTGGATTTTCAAAGTTCAATCGTTTTCTGGCAATTAAACCATGCTTTTTGCATTAGAGGAACTCTGGAATTGGAAAATGGTTACTGGTACCAAAGTTTGAAAATCAAAGTAGGGAAACCGAAAGCGCGATTATGGTAATCAAAGTAGGGTAACGAAACCACGGTTATGTTTGAGGTTTAGATTTGGGTTTGGGGTTGGGGGTAAGGCTTAATTCAAACAAGCTTCAAAAGTTGTCACAATTTGTCAGGTTCAGGTACCATAAAAGGTAAATTTTTTTGTAGCTTATAAATCCAGACGGGTGATTGGCCATTCAAGTTCAAGCATTCTGAAGAATGAGTGTACAGTACGTCGGGTTGCAGCTGATAAACTGCACTTTTCGGTTAAAAGTTTAAGTAGCTGGAGAAGTGGTTCTTCCACTGCAAAACTGTAGCTACGGGAACTGAAAGTAATGCCCAATAAATGGCTAAATTTCAGGTTCTCGTAATTTGAAAATCGTAGTTGCATAACTGTTTTTAGGTGAAATGAAGCTTCCAATTTTAATTGCCTGGGAGGCTGCTAAATCTACTTATACTATTCGCATATGGATTAGGCCTATATAAGCTACTGGTATGGTAATTCATTGTAAATTTTGTAGGTCACTTATAGTAAATGCCTTGAAAAGCAGTAGGGGAAAGTGAGGACCCTTGAGCCACTTTTTGTACAATCGTTTCTACGTTGAGTTTTGAACGAGCTATAAAGTTGGAATTTTAAAGGAATATGCTCTTTTGCACTCCGATGATGCCATGTGTTTGTTGAAGTGATAACTTTAACACGTTGGCTGATATTGATCCTCAAATGGATGTGGCTCAAGGGTCCACACAGAAAAAAAAGTAAGAACCCTTGAGCCACTACACTTGTTCCCATAAACCACAATAAAGATGAAGCATAAAACGTCGTTTACTCGCTGTTTGCACAAATTTAGTCAAAAATACTGTAAAAGAATAAAAACACATTAATGATTCTACGATCAAATTTAGACTAAAAAAAAAATTAAAAAATATCAAGCTTGATCTTTTAGTGATGAACATTAGCCAAGATGTAGACCTATTTGGCTGCAAAAAAATGATGTCTGGTGTCGCACGATTCACTGAACTTGTTGAAGGCCTAGGTGTAACAGGTGCTGAAGACGCAGACGCAAAAACAACTAAATATTTTACTTGCAAAGACTCATGAGCCATGGCTCAAAGGTCGACACTTTTGGTGGCTCATGGCTTCACACTGCAACCTGTCTGTATAAAATTTCATTCTCTTCAATATGGTTACAGAAAAATTTGATCTCAGTGCGTAGATATATACCCTAATATGACTCACTACCACTGCTAAATGCACAAGAATTTACCAATGTTACTTTATGCTCAAAGATCAACAAATTTATACCCCTAAAAGTTTCTTTTTTGTAGCAAAAACAAACCGACCAATGCAACTCCTCCAAACGTGTTTACTTCTCACTTATCGTTTCTGATCATGCGTAACCAACCTAGTGTTGCCAAAATAAGCTGATAAAAAATCTAAAACACTTTTCTACGGAAAGCTGGAGGGGGTGGTTCATGGGACCAACATGATCATGGGTCCGCACTTTCCCCTATATGCTGGGGGCTTAGAATGATATATATTACGGTAGCAGTTTGTGCTACTCAGCACTAATTCATGCCTACTGAAACTTTTTGTAACCTAAAAAATCATTGATTCTAAATAAAACATCACAGGAAATCATGCTTTTTGTGTTTAAATAACTGTTCTGTCATTCTTTATCATCACTTGCCATACTTATACAAGGGAAATGTTCCGTATTGACGTTATAATTCAAGTTGTAATCTGTTAACTGCCACTGTCCAATGCCTTTTCCAACTGCTGATCATACACATTGCCCCTAGTATTTGGGGATACAGTTCAGAGTTTATGTAACTGAGTATATAAGTAATTACCAATTTTTTTTAAACCATGTTCTTGTGGGATTTCTGTATAACAAAATATTTTTTTGGCATCAGCGTATGCAATGACAAATATGATACAAGGTCTTTGGATATATATGAGGTTTTCAAAATATTATAGGCTAAACAATGCTGGCCACTGAAATGAATATTTATTTTAAATGCTGTGCCGGTACTGTGTGAGCTTATTATAGTCTCTTCAAAATTCCTTGAAACCATTTTATTGACAACTGGAATTTTTTTCGTTGGTGGGACCGTAGCATAGACAAAAAATCTTCACCCCTTCTAAAGTGATGAAATTGCACACAAATGAGCTGTGCAAGGCCAAAAAGTTCTCAGATAAGAGGTCTCAACCAAAGCAAGAAAGCACTTTTCTCAATTTTGCGACAGCTGCTGTTTCTACTGTTTTTATTAGCTATGTACTCATCAGAGAGACTCCTAGCAGTAAGATAGAATCCTCAATATCAATTTGAAGGCTTTATGAGAAGTTCTTTGTTAAAAGTATCACAAAACAAAAATTCTTGCCCCTACTTAAGTGCTCAATCAATACATCTCATATTTTTTGCAGAATCTCTTTCTCATCCGAATTTACCATCGTCTGTTCGTCCTATCACTGCCACAGAGTTATTACCCCAACTGAAATGTTGTTTTGCGTATATGCACGGAGGAAAGGATTTACATGATGCACCCATTATTTGTCTGCCACACTTTCCAGATTTACGAAATATTACAGAAGGAAACTTTAATGATGTTGTTCTTTATTTAACAAGTATCACAAGGTATGGAGTTACTTCGAACATCATATTTTTGCACTTTCAAATGCTTACTATTTTTGATATTTTTTTTGATTTTCTCATTGTGAATTAGCTGTTTTAATAACTGCATTTCACTGCAAAAGGTAAAAGTCTGTGTGCAAAAACATTTCATTTCAAAAATTTGTTATCAAAAAAAATCATGTTCAATAAATTACTTTTACAATAACGAATGATTTTGGCATATCATGCCAACTATAGCATGCTAAACATGTGCAGTTGTGCATCAGGGCTACGAACTCGAACTTGAACTTATCCTAAACTCGGTAAAAAGTACGGAACTGAACTCGCCAAAGTCACAATGAAGAAGTTAAACTCGGCTGGCAAATTTTTAGTGAATTCAATTAAAAAAGCTTGCGAGTTTGCAGCACTGATGTGCATATTCCAGTTCTGCTGCAGTATTGCCCCTGATCTTGGTTTTGTAATTTTTTCAGTGATCAATTACTTTATTTCAGTGCTTGTGCGGCAGATCTTGGTTTCGTGTTAGTTTTGGATCGCAGAAGGGATCGCTGGTCGTCATTGAGAGCTGTATTGCTGCGTCTCGCTGTAAGCTTAAATTTAAAATGCTATGTTTGAATTAATGTAAAATAATGCTAGCTTAAAATTTCGTTTAAGCAGACTTTTTCAGTATTCGAATCAAATCTTCATTATACTGGCGGGATTATGCCGAAACGTGTAACGGGTGGCGGGTCCATTCCCGCGGCTTAGCCCTTGGGTAACACAGCCCGAAGAAACATCGCAGCAATCGCGAACCGCTGGCGACACTGTGTTTGATTTGACCGACCCAAGAATCGAACCCTGGACCTCCCGCACCGTTAGCGATATGCTTAATAACCTAGCTAACTTTTTAGTATTCTACAGATTAAAATTGGTATCGCTGTGTTATGAAAAGTCATTTTACTAGTCATGGAAAATATTGGAAGGTTTATGTGTAATTCTTCCAGGTTTTATTGCCTTGAGGTTAGGGATCTTTGAGTTAATGTTTGCACTGTCAACTTTTGATAAGCAACTCATACAAGCTTCTGTTTGAATTCTGAACGCAATGTTTGTTTAGTTTTATCTTCAAGTGTTTTGTTCGTGATGTAGCTGACATGTTTAACAAGTTATAATGCTGTTTCTTTTGCATCCGCGCTATATTCGTCTTTTAAAAGTTTGGTATGTTATCGTATTTTACTTATAAGAGACAAGGCAAACGAGTTTTAGTTTTCTTGTTTACAAATGTTTACTTTTTCGTTTTTGTAGTTCAATCATGGGCTTCGTTAAAGTAGCTTAACGTATGACGTCGCATTGTTCGTCTTGACATTTATGATCTTTTGAGAAAATTCTCAATATTATTCAGACTTTCTTTCCGGGCAATCTTCGCATGGTTCTTGTTTTGAGACCTGGGGGATTTCTTCAAGGTACATTTGCAGATTTGGGAATACGATTTCGCCGAGATGAGTTTTCTATGAAGGTACAGTGCAATATTTTTGCCCTCCTGACATTTTGCTTAAAAGAACCTTGTATTGGCGATCGAAAAAAAAGAAAAGAAATCTTTATGATACTGGCGGTATTCCGCCGAAGTGTAGCGAATAGTGGCCCCGTCTTTGCAGCGTAGCGTTTTCGCCATCATCGCTGCGATCGCGATCCGTTGGCGACTGTGTCCGATTTGACCGGCCCTGTAAATGGAACCCTAGACCTCCCACGCCCATGCCGGTGCCTATAACTACAACGCCAACGATCATTTTCATGTTATTTGTATAATGCGTGTAATGAATTTTAGCACAGTGAGCTTCAGTATATTTCTAATGATGATCGTTTGGCCTTGGAAGGGGGATATTGTAACAATTGTTAATTCTTTGAAAGGGAAATTCCCGAATAGATCTTCATTCAGCTAATCATGACACTTAAACAATCAGGTGACGATGCTCTCGACTTTGGAAGAACTTCATAATTATATCCATCCTGATCAACTGACCCATGAGTTTGGAGGAAGTTATGATTATGATCACGTGACCTGGATACGAAATCGGATGGTGAGTCATAAAAGATGTTTATTTATGACGTGTGGTTTTTGTTGCAATATAAATTGTATGCTGGAGTAAATTGTCGTGATTTTTAAATTTTTTCTTCCCTTTAAATATCAAAGCTTTATTATACTCGCTGCTTTTCGCCGAAGCGTATTTCGCGCATCTCCACGGCTTAGAGCCTGGGCAACGCAGCTCCGAAGAAACATTGCAGCGGTGTTAAGCATTGGCAACACTGCATTTGATTTGACCCCCTCCCCGAGCAACGAACCCATGACCTCTCGCGCTGATGGCGATATCTCTAACCATCCGATTGGTCTTTCTACACTGCAAATTACTACGACACACCACGTGAATATAAATGAAGTTAAAAAGTTTAACAGCGTGCAGAACATCCGGTGTAGTATGACGAGTTATGCAAAGGTGAAAGGTGACACGCAGGCTCATCATCTGGTTCAAACAAGCGTTTCATGCTAAGTTGTCGCCACGTTTTGCGAAGTTCTAGGAAAAAAGCTCGAAAAAATATCTTACGAGATGGTTACAGTGCTAATTTCGGTAATAATTTTAAGGCTTTCTGCAAACTTGTAACGAACTATACCCTTTTAAAAAACTGTTTAATGATTAATTAAAAATGAAATTAGGTTAACAGAACAGAAAATTGAACAGATTGTTGGATTCTGCGAAGTGAGCTTTCGCTCTTCGAGTGAGCAGCCACCCGGTATATACGTCAAATGTGATCGGTTCAAGCGTGGATCGAACCCGTCACTAAGGATCTGTCTCCTGTGCGCGGTACCGCTTGACAAATAAAAGGTTTCGATAAATTTTTCTTGTAGCGAATTGAGGAGTTTTCTTCCCATGCTACGGAAGTGGGAAGATCATTGGACGATTATGGGGTCGAATTAGCCGAAACAGAACTTCCCAACGACGTTGTTGCAACACGTGCTTTGATAAAGAACCAGCAAGACACAACGAAAGCGTACAAGGTGAAGTGCCTACCAACATAGTCTGCAAAGATCAAACAATTCCAGTCAAGTTAAAATCTAGAACGTAAATCAAATGACTTTTCACGATTACTGGGACGCGCAAATACCAATAATGAAGCCAGAAACTCAAGCGCTTTTTTAATTTCAAGGTAGCTGTGAAAGTTTAATCGCTACTACTCTTTATTATGCAAAATATGACGTCATAGCATCACAGCTTAACACGCAAAAACCTATTTTACTCTGAATTGTATTTCATGATATTTAAAAAAAATTTTTTCTGCCTCCTATTTTATTCAGTTTTCACGTTTTCTACCTGTTTAACATCTGTAGAGAACGTATTTTCACTGTTTTTATTTCTGGTGGTGTGCAGGAAAAGCTGGACAGATTGCAAGAAGAAGCAAAGGAATTACAGGAAGCAATTAACGTCTCACTAAGCGGTAGTATTCTTCCGAATTGCCAGCATTCAGCTGAGAGTGAAACAGTACAGAAGTAAGTACCGTAGAATTAATCGTATTGAAAGTAGGTATGCAATACCATTAGCCATATGGCCTGGTTAGCCTAGTGGTTAAGGACATCGGTTTAATTCCCCAGCTGGTAACATCGGGTGCAGTGTTGCCAACGGCTCGCGACCGCTACGACGTTTTTTGGAGTTGTTGGCAAGGCGCTATGCCATGGAGATGGTCCCCCCACTCGTTCCATGCTTCGGCGTAATACCGCGAGTATAATGAGCATTTGATTATTAAAGCAGTGACATTATGTCGCTTATAGTTCAGTATAGAATGATAGTGAATTTTCTATAGAAATGTTTTTGTGCCTTTGTGTTTACTTTTTATGACTACTTTTCAATAATATTGTTTAAATATTTGTGTGTCAATGAATTTTTTGTTCTAACTGTGCATTCTATGGACATATAATTTTATTGGCTTCTTTTGAAGCATTTTAGAACGTCATAAATTAGCTGAGAAATATTGCGAATAATTGAGAAAAAAGTCGAAGGGTTTCACTTTGTTATTAATTAATTCATCAGTTGAACGAAAATGACGTCATTGTGTTGCAGTATGATGTCATTAGTGAAAGAAACTGAAAATGCGTTTGAGCAATTTTGGTTGAAGCACAAAGAAAAACTTCAACAATGTTTGCAACTTCGCATATTCGAACAGGTATTTTTATCATTACCCACTGGTTAGCTCATTTAAGACATCGTTATCGGTGCTGGAGATCTGGGTTCGAATCCCTGCCCAGTCAAATTGGATACAGTGTCGCCAACGGATCACCACCGTTCGACGTTTGCCCAGGCGCTAAAAATCGCGGAGATGATCTCCGCCACTCTTTGGCGTAACGCCGCGAGCATAGTGAAAGTTCTTTTAGTGTATATTAATGCATTGTGGAAAAAAACTTTTTCTGATGCTGTTAGTAGCCACAGAGACCGTTTTTTAGTTGCTTTAAAAACAACGTTACATGTTTAGGACTATAGAGAAGCCCGTTTCAAGTTGACAGTTTTTGAAAAATGGTTTGAACTTCAAAACGAGAGTGTTGGAACAAGCTTACCCTGGCTACAATCTCTTATACTTGAAGCTGAAAAATTAAAAGAAAGTTTTGCGGTAAGTTTTGCTGTTTTGTGATATCCACATTTGTTATAATGAAATTTTAATGAAATTAGTTGCTGTGTATAGCAAAAATTTGGCATTTTTAAGCATTTTTGTTGGTGCACGTTGTCACGTGAGGTTGTAAACCTTGATACGATTACCACAACTAGTATGAACCAGAAATATGTTGCTATTCTATGAGGTTTAGTATTCTTTTTGGTCTCAATTTGCACTTTTTATGAAAAATCATAACCAGACTATAGCATTTTTTGCAATACATAGATTTATGTAATAGACCTGTATTTTTTGTGGAGGTCGCCGGGGGTGCCACGGTGATTTTTGTTAGTGGAGATACTTATTCAACCGTAAAATCTGTCACTTTCTACGAGGGGAGTATTATCATGAATCGTTGCAAACCACTGATCTAAATTGTCGATTTCTAGCTGGTTCTCGTAGTTTAGTGGTTAAAGCACTCAGCGACTTAACAGCGCAATACTTTTATGAGATAGATCGTTTGCTAATAGAAGATAAAAATTGTTCATGGATATACTTTCTGGCCTGTTGTTTTAATGCGGTGTTTTAATGTTTCTACCTCACGTTGGCTCAGCGTTTGCAGCGGTGTTTGTCAGTATCAAGCGCCCAATTGGCTGTTGTAGTGAACTGACACCTGGCGTGTAAAGCGAGCATAGTAGATATTTGATGATGTATAATTTCAGCGAAGGTTTTTTTTAAATCGATTTCTCTTCCTTTTGGTTTTCAAACGCTGGATATTTTCATTTCGAAATGATAAATAAAAAAAATGTTGCGATTTTATGATTTAATTATTTAATGATTTTTGTGTTGCCAGAATTCTAGAAAAAGAACCAAGTTTTAATGCAAATTATGACTTTTAAAATGATTTTCTTTGTATTAGGAAGTGTCACATAACGTCCGTTGCGAAAGTTTAAGCTGCCTAAATGCCAAATATCTTAAAATTGCGAAATAGTGCATCTGTCAAAAAGCGAAATAGGACTTTTTCGTCGTAAGCGATTTGGGGTTGGGACAGGGTTGCAAGGATCTAGTTGAATTTCGATTTTGGTTCATGCGTTCCGTGACGTTGTGGTTAATGACAGCCCTGTTGGCGCGTTGGTCTGGGGTTCCATTCTCCGGCCGGTCAAATCAGACACAGTAGACGGAGCTGTGTTGCCGAGGCGCTAAACCGCAAAGATAAGCCCCGCCACTCTTTACACGCTTCTGCGTAATACCGCGACTATTATGAAGATTTGTTTTTTGAATTATTTGTGGGAGGGGGGGTTGGGTCAGGGCTACGTGTCTAAATACTCGCGTATTCGTAATGAAGATATGTTTAATAATAAAACATGAAACAGAGTTTCAAGTTTAGGTCTTAAATGCAAGTTTGTAACTTTAAAGATTTTGGATGGTTTGTTGCATTGAGTCTCCATCATTGCTGATCTTAACTGCGGTGCTTAACTGCTTTAATGTAAAAACAGGAACAAGCCTCCGAGCGTTGTGCTTGGAACTTTTCGGTAGTGTTGGCCGAAGACACAGCCGGAATAATAAAAAACATTTTGAAGTTGCTTCACGCTTCAAGATGTTACTCATCCCATTGCCAAAAGTAAAACAACTTAAATTTACTTTTGACAATGAGGTGAATGAAATTTTGAACCGTGAAGCAACTGAAAATCAAATCTTCATTACACTCGCTGTATTCCGCCGAAACGTGTAACGCGTGACGAGACCCATCTTCGCAACACGGAAACGTCGCGGCGGTGGAGAGTTGTTGGCGACAGTCTTCGTTTTTATCGGCCCGGTAATCGAACCACGAACTTACCGTGCCGATGGCGATGTCTACCATTGCGCTAACCGGTTGTCTTTTTGAGTTATTTTAGCCTCAGGAATACAGCGCCTTTGCTTAAACTTTCAATATATCGTAAATATTGAAGTAAACCGCAATATTCAATTACAGAGTGTTGGTTGCACTGATATTTAACCAGCTAGCTGATATTTTGATATTTATAGTACATAAAATGTCATGTGTCAAATAGTTAAAGTTGTTCTTCGCCCAATGTTGGCGAAAAATTGTGGATTAATCTTTCACTTCGTGGGTGGATGGCTGGTTTTATGTCTGCAACACTGTCTTTTTGTCTAGTCAAGTAAAATCGCGTTGGTAAACTAAATTATTTTAAACAACTTTGATTTAAAACAGGTTGACTTCGTCAAAGATCAACTGACTTATTTGCCAGTTTCTCGTTTAATTTACATAAACATCGCTGTTTAAAATCAAACAATTTTAAGTGTTGGTTTGTGTGTGTGTGGTTAATAAACTTCAATTTTAAAACCACCGCCCTTAAATTCAACAAATATACGTGAATATTCCAGATGGATTGGTTGTTTGTTATTTATTAAATTCTTGTGTGTGCTTTTAAAACTACGACTCGTTTTGTGAATCTGGGTTCGGTATGCGATTACATCGCTCTAATTAATATTTGTGATAGGTTTTTCTATTTAAATTTGACGGCCGCACCTACTTTTAAGGGAAAACATCGACATACGATTGAAATATTGGCCGCTGTTCGAATTTTTTTCGGCCCTCTTAAGTCTCGAACCGTCATATTGGGTCCGCTTACGCAGTGGTGAAAACGTCGGTGCGGGAGATCTGGGGTTCGGTTCCACGGCCGGTGAAATCCGACGCAGTGTTGCTTTGGAGGGATGTTGCCCAGGCGCTAAGTCGCGGAGATGGGCTCCGCCACTCGTTACACGCTGCGACTAAAACTGCGGGTATAATGAAAATTTGATTTTTAATTTTTGTTTTCCAGATTTGCAGCGCCGAGTGTTCAAAGCTTGCATTTGAAGGTCAAGCATTAACTGAAAACCATTACGCTGTCGATTGCATTGCGCCCAAATGTGCAGAACTGCTTGCCATATCTTCAGATCTTGCTGACTCATTCAAGGGAAGAATTCAATTTCTCAATCACGTGCATAACGTTCTAGCCTCTGTTGATGACGTAAGTTACGCAATGCATCGTAATAAGGTATAATTTATTCGTAATAATATCGCTTTATTACCTATAATGACTTATTTGTGCTTCAATAGAGCATTTCCATGACATGAATTGGAAAAAGAACTTTAAAAATCCTTAGTTTCAGCAATTTGCCCGGGCAACTAAAGAAAAGTTGATTTACAGTGTATTTGTTTTTTACAAGCCATGGTCATTGGTGTAAAAGTTTTGAAAAATTAGCATTTTTGAAGGTCGTTTCTTATTTATTGCTATACAGCCGGTTGTAAAAGGGCAATATATTAAAATTTTGTTCCCATGAACTGCTTTTTTCACGACAAAGCTAACAAGTTATCTTCTAACGTGTGTTTGTAAACATGTTTGCATTGTCTTGTTCAGAGAGTTATGATTGCTTGTTATATTGATAAATATAATCAATAAATATGATCATTTTCAAAATACTGAACTAAACTGTACGAGTCAGCAGCCACCTGGCATATGTGTCAAATGCGATCGGATACGGCCGTGAATTGAATCCGTCACGTGGGATGTGTAATGCGCGCGCGATACCGCCACGCCGTATCGTGTTACTTCAGTCGAATTAGTATGAATACTTAACTGAGCTGTTTTGGGAGGTGCGAGGCATAGACTGGGCCACATGTGGGGTTTGGGGGGTTAAATATTGACTCAAACACAAACATATACACTGAGTGGTTACGAGTGGTGAGGGCCTCGCTGCGGGCGTCACGGGTTACAAGTTTTGAAACTCTTTGGTTGAGAAAATTATTTTAATTATAGCTGACCAGCCGGTTGGCGTTGCGGGTTAAGACATCGCTGTCGGTGCGGGAGGTCGTGGGTTCGATTACCGGGCCGGTCAATTCATACTCGGTGTCGCCAACTGCTCGCCACCACCCCGATATTTCTTCGATTTAATACCCTGAGTATAATGATGATTTTTAGTTGAATTGTTGGTGCGACCGAGCTATGAGCTTGCTGGCCGGACAAACGGTTGAGAAAGCGGTTACCTTCGATGGAAGTCAACAGATGCTGCAGGAAATGAATGGTTTCTTCAGCGGCGATAATCTCAAGTCTCCGATCAGTTGCGGCCTTATTCCTACTACGATCGAGGTACAATGAATTATTGAACGAATTTTGAAACTATAAATATTTCATTTTTTTGACTCTTCTTTTATGTGAAATTGAAAACATGACATTACGAATTTTGTGTACCGTTGCTGCCTCTGCCAGAGTATGTCTTCTCCACTAAACATATGCCCGAGTTTTATTATGTAAATGATTATGTACACCGCTTTCGCTATAAAGCGACTGCTGCCAGTAGCATTGTTGTCAGTTGCAAGTGAATATGAACATTGGGCAGTTAGTCGAACGTAATGTGTTGGTCAGATATGCAATTGTGTTATTGAAGAAACCCAGTCAGAATTTTTCCAATCTTCGGTCGGTTAGGTCAGTTGTTAAGCGCACGCTATCGGTGCGAGAGGTCTGGGGTTTGATTCCCGGGCCGGTCAAATTTGCAGTGTCGCTAACGGCTCGCCATCGTTGTGATGTTTCTTCGGAGCTGCATTGCTCAAGCCGCGTAGATGGGCCCCGCACTCGTTACTCGCTTCGGCGTAATACTCGAGTTTCATAGAGATTTTTTCGCAGAGCTGTGTTGTAACGGTGAACAGACGCCGCGAAGAAGTGGAAAAACTTTATTCGAAATGTCAGAATCGTCTGAACAAATCTGTAGCCAAGTATGATTCTGAAACGATTGAATCAACTAAAAAATCAACGGACAAAATCGTTGACAGAAAAAAATCTATCGAGAAGAAAGAAAAACCACAGGTTAGTATTTTTCTGTCGCAACAAGAGATTATGATTGTAGCTATTCATCTTCATTATACTCGCGGTGTTGCGCGGAAACGTGTAACGAGGTCCATCTTCACGGCCTCGCACCCGGGCAACACAGTTTTGAAAAAATTGCAGCGGCGGCGAGTTGTTGGCAACGGGGTCCGCTTTGACCGGCCCGGGAAGCGAACCCCAGACTTCCCCCTCCAATAGCGATGTTATTAGCACTCCGCCAACCAGCTGTTGATTTTATGTGTTAAAGTTTAGTTAAACAACCATCTTACTCATTTATTGATTTAAACATTTCTTACTATGAAGTAGAAGAAAAAAACGCATTGTATTATGGGATAATGATCATTGCTGCGTTATGCTGTTCTAATTTACCCTGATGATACCGAATGTGTTCGGAAATCGGAACAGTCATTTTGCTGAATGTAAACCTGAACTTTTTGTTTTTTTGCTTTCTTGGATCAGCGCTCAAAACCAAAACGAGCGAAATCTTGTGTTCGCATGACGGTGGGTATCTAAATGTGCTTGTCTGTTGGCCTTATGGTTTACATCGCTAATTTCGTAAGCTGTCGTGAGAGGAAGATAAATGTTTTTGTTGCTTTGCCCGTGTTTTGTTTTGTTTACTCCTTCCTTCTATCACTGTTGGATTTTGTTCAATGTTTTGGATTCTTTTGTATGTGAGATAGGTTTCGCATTATTTTTATCTTGCTTGAAAGATATTACTTTAAAAACCTTTACTTTTTTTGAGTTGTTTGATTTGCTCAAAGTTCATTTACGTTTAGTGCTCTCCATCGTCTCCAATCTTACCACCAACTCCGTGCAGTCCAACTCATTCCAACCATTCCGATCCGCTTCTAAAATCACAGTAAGAATTCATGTTTAACCATGTATGTTTCTATGAGTCGCTTAGTCTGGGGGTCGCTGGGTAGCAGCTCGAGTTGGAGCTTCCAAGCATCTTAATCTTCTGCAACGACGGATAGATGCTCTGGTGGGATGCCTAGGCGAGGCCATATCTAAGATCTTCAACGTAATCTTGCCTACGAGTTCTGGGACGGCCTCTGGACCTTCTATCAACCAGCGTTAAACCTAACAGTCGTTTTTTGACTTTGGATTTTTGACTGTTTTTTTTAAGGACCTTCATGTCACGTGTTCTTACTCTTGATCTGACTTATCTGTTATAAAATTAGAGCTAATTGACAAAATCATTTAAAGTTTAAGCTTTTTTTTTAGTTGTCTTACATTTTCGAGAGGGATTATTTTGTTAAATTTGTGGTAAAATCAATAAATATTTATCGTAATTCGTAATTCAAACATTTTTGGCGATTTTGATATTTTTCTCTTTTTAGACATGTTATGAACGAATTACTATCGACTGAGCGAGCTTACGTACAAGAACTGAAAGAAATCGTGGAGGTAATTTACATTTTTTAAGTTTTTTACAAGCGCCATGATTACAGAACCTCAATTAAACACGTTGCAATTAGCATGGCCAATTATCACTTTGACGTAAATGTTTATCTGTAGATTTCGTTCATTGATTTAAATATCTTTGTTTGTCATAATCCTTTGCGCTAACGCGTGTCACGGGTATGTGGTGCCCATCTTCTTGAATCTACAAAATTCGAAATTCAAGATGCTTGCCTAGTAAGCTCGTTAACATGATACTTTTTTACCATTTGTCGCATGTGACGATTGTGACGTAGACCACCGTTTTTCAACCCAATAAAATCAATTTTTTAAAATTATCTGAAGTTAAACTTTTAATTCAATATTTTTGAACTCGTAGGCTTGGCCTACAAACCTCAAGTAGTTTCTAATGTGTGGCGTTTTCACTTTCAAATTTGCAAGGTCATCGTGAGACGTCACTAGCTCGACTTAGAATTGCCTCGTGAATGGATGTATGCGTAAAATTACCCTAGACGCGAACGGTCTAGAAATCGAACCGGCGGTTCAAAAATTTAGAGTGATATTTTAACGCGGCCTATTGGTTTAGTAGTTGAAGTTACCGCTGAGGTCGTGAGGAAGGTCTGGGGTTCGATTACCGGGACTGTCAAATCGGTCAGTGTCTCCAACAGCTCGCTGCCGTCGTAACGTTTTTTCGGAGCTGTGTTGCCCAGGCGCTAAGCCGCGGAGATGGATCCCGCCACTCGTTACACGCTTTGGCGTAATATCGCCAGTATAATGAAGATTTGATTTTTATTCAAGTAATTTTTATTTTAGGGATACGGCGACTCCATTGATCATGAGGACTACGCAGGTATCGTTCCTGAACAATTAAAAGGAAACAAATCAATTTTACTCGGAAACATGGAAGATATTTATAAATTTCACGACAAGATGTTTCTTACTGAATTAGAAGAATGCAAGAATGAGCCGCAATTGGTCGGACAATGTTTCATAAAAAGAGTGAGTTTTGTGTATGACCATAAAATTAAACGACTGACGGTCTAATCTGGTGGTATGGTCCATTGGTCCAGCATTTTTCCATTCCGGTGGTTCCCCGCAAAGAGGTTGAGGATGATGTGGAATTCTGATTTGGTATTGATATAGTCTATGTCATGTGGAAGCCTAGCAGATGCCATTCATCGCATTGAACTGTGTATGTAAATTTGATAATTCAATTTTGCTTTTTTTCTGCAAGTAGCAGCAGGTCTAATACTCACACTTTATGTTAAACATCGTTACAGCTCGGCTAACTTTTTTCTGATGCTGTTCTAGAATTAATGTTGAAATTTGCGGTGGACCGTGAGTGAGCGAAAAAATTGTAGGAGAACGCAAAGCGGATTTTAAAAAAAAGTTTGAGGATCATTTCTCTATCCGGATGACTAAAACCTTTCCCTTCTTTAAAGTTTGCCATTCCTTTTTGAGCAATATTTGCTCACTCATTTCGTGTGTAAACATTTGTAAATGTATTTCAGAAAGACGAGTTTGGAATTTACGCCAAGTACTGCCAAAACAGCGCCAATTCGGAGCATTTGCGCGCTGCGATCGGGGAAACCAATCCATTCTTCATAAAATGCCAGCAAAAACTGGGTCATCGCCTTGCGTTGAGTGCTTACCTTTTAAAACCGGTGCAAAGAATAACAAAATACCAATTACTTTTACAGGTAAATTTACTACAACACTATTTCGTAAAAGTGAACCGTCATCGCCTGGTTAGGAATAACAATTAGGTCTAGCTTATATTAATTTTTGAATGCAATAAATATGGGACGAAAACAGCTTAAGAGGAAAACTAAAGTCGCAGCAATTCTTAAAACTGCACCGTTGGTTCAACACCTGCTGTCATCATCAGCAGTGTAAACTGTAGCAAGGCAGTACAAAGTTAGTTTTATGCATCCTTCCTCACACTGCTTGTGATGATAGCGGAATCTATGCTGTCAGAACGTCTGGGCTTTTGCTTTTCTTAAATTGAAATTTGTTCTATTGCTGATGAGTTTATAATGCGCGAAACCAGCTTGTTTATTGAAAAATCTAACCGATATAACTAATCTGAGTGAATCGTAAGTTAAATCTCGTATCTAATAGATATCCTTACCAGCAATTTTTCATACAAATATCTTTTTTCAGCAACTTTCGAAACACTCAAGTAGCCATAAAAACGAGCTCCAAGCGGCTGTTGAAGCGATGCTTGATGTGCTAAAATCGGTCAATGATTCAATGCATCAAGCTGCTATTGTTGGATATGAGGTAGGTTGTAACAAACAAAAAATCAAATCTTTGTTACACTGGCGGTATTACGCCGAAGCGTGTAACGAGTGGTGGAGCACGTCTCCGCAGCTTAGCGCCTGGGCTGCACAGCTCCGTAGAAACGTCGCAGCAATGGCGAGCCGTAGTCGACACTGTCCTATTTGACCGGCTTTGGAAACGAACCCAAGTCCTCCCGCACGGATAGCGATGTCGTTAACCACTTGGCGGACTGGCCGGTCCAATGTAGGTTTTGTTAAGTTGATTAGTTGTCAGTACTTGCTTAAATAGGATGATTGGTGTAATGATTTCTCTGACGATTTTATCGTGCGAATCATGTTTGGCTGGATCATTAAAAAATGTTTTGAACTCCAAACTATAGTTGATGAGTTCACAATTACCCTGTCCACATGTCCAATTTCTGTGGGCTTTAAGCCCACATTGATTTGGGCTTGTTGCTATGGGCTTTCTGCATCACTATTAAATTTTTGATAACATAATTTAAAAAAGTGATTATGGCATCAAGTCCACAGCAACAAACCCATATCAATTTGGGCCTAAAGCCCTTATAAATTGGACATGTAGGCTGGGTGAATGCGTGAAACCGCTTTAAGATTCGGGGGCCCATTATGATTCCCCGATTTCACATCCCCGGGAGCCCCTGAGTTATATTCCCCCATCTTTAATCCGGCTCTGACTTTAGATGTCTACTTGTATGCGAGATGAGCTAAAGCTAGATCTCCGTATATTCCTTACAGCCTCATTATAACATGTTAATTTCCACAGAACGATTTTGATTGTCTCGGACCTCTGTTGATGCAAGGACCAATGCAAATAGAACATAAGAAAAATAAAAGCAAAAATCTTGCTCGGCCCCGGTTTAAGTAAGTATTACTTTTCACGCATAAACGTGTAGACGTTCTGTCTTTTGAGCCATGCCAATAAATCTACGGCATTCCTGTCCTGTTTTATTGGTTCCAAAGACTGCATCATAATTAAGTTTTAGAAGTCATAATTACTTGTTTTAATTATGACATCAAAAAAGATTATGATGTTTAAGGCTCGTGGGTCTTAAAACCACTTAAACTAGACATGCGGAGTGTAGGCGGGGTAAATATGAAGTCAGCTGCCTGCCGGTTTTGAAGGCCTGCCAGACCATAACTACCGAAGTAAGCAGCACTCATAACCAGGCTGGGCATCAACTCAAAAGTACCGTGGTAATGGTACAATTGAGGCCTTCAAGTCAATAATGGTTAAGTACAGTGAGAAGTTGGGGTAATGCTAAACACGTTATTATCGGCGCGTTTGGTCTTGATTCCTGGACAGACCCTGTCACCAACGGCTCCCACCGCTGCGATGTTTCTGTGTTGCCCAAGCATTGATTTGCGGAGATGGACCGCTCCACTCGTTACACGCTTCAGTGTAATACCGACAGTATGATAAAGATTTAAATTTGCTGTGTTACTTACACTGCTGATGATGACAGCTGAATTTATGTCGTTAAAAAGTCCATTTTCAAGAATTACTGCGGCTGCATTTTCCTCCAGACGACGATCCTGAAATGTTGACTGTTTAACTTCGGATGTGTGAGGCCGCGCAACCTTCTAATTATTCTGTGTTATCTTTTACATTTTAGCAAAACAATCAATCGCCACGTGTTTTTGTACGAGAAGGAATTACTACTGTGTAAACTTCAGAGCAATGATGCAAACCCTGAAAATGGCCCCTCCAACTGCGGCCAATACACCGCCCCTTCACTAGGTGGCGCTAAAGGTCAACATTATCTCTACAAAGTCTCTCTTAAAGTAAGGATTGTTTACAACACTTGTAAAGTATCCTAATTACCAGTCGATTGGAGCAGTGGTTAATGACATCGCTATCGTTGCAGGAGGTCTGGGGTTCGATTACCCGGCCAGTCAAATAGACAGACGCAGTCTCGCCATCGATGCGATGTTTCTTCAGAGCTGTGTTGCCCAGGCGCTAAGCGGCGGAGATGGACCCCGCCACTCGTTACATGCCTTTACATGCCACCGCGGGTATTATGAACATTTTATTGTTTTACTGTGAGACATAATTGCTTTACAGCTGAATGGTGCTGGCGTGACGGAGACGGTGAAAGGAGACGCTTGTAAATTTGAAATGTGGTATCAGAATAGAGAAGAGGTTTATTCATTCGTTACCGCGTCAACACAAGCTAAACAAGACTGGTTGAAAGCCATCAAAAAAATTCTAGCATCTCAACCACAAACAAATGCATTTCCTGAATTGCACTCACGTGGTAAGTGGATGGCTTAGCGGTACCGTGAGCATGATTCTGCGTGACGTGTTCGAGCACGTCTGGAGCCAATCGCGTTTGGCATGTATCGTTGGGTGCTAAGCAGTCTCCCTCAATTTACTGTTGAAGTTTTTTGCTCAATAATTTGTAAATAATCTTTTTAAAACAAGACGTTTCAGCTGACATCTGCGCTCTGCCGCGTAAGGAAGGCAGTGTAAAACTGACTTACACGACTGATGACGATATCTGAATATATATTGTCAAAACCTCCAGTTTTAGGAGTTACTGTTGAATTTTCTGTTCAACATACTGTAATTTGAAAAGAACCTCTGATCTGTTCTAAAAATGTTACCTGCCTAAGCTATCTTCGTCCCATATTTATTGTATGCTGTGTATTGACATGTCAACGTGATATTTTCTGTTCTAGATTCTTCTAAATCCACAAAAGCGAAACGAAGTCAAAGTTTAAATAGGAAAATGCGACCCACCTCAACTCACTCTGAAAGTTCAAAGTCGGAAGCAAAGAAAATTTCTGACTTGGGTCGTTCAGCGTCAATGGGGAAAGGGAAGAACAAACTGATAAAACGGGTATGTGATTGTAAACTGACTTGGGGTAAACGATGTCTGGAAAACGTTTTTAATGATCAAATTTTTTACCACCATTTTTTCCATGTTATTGTTTATTTGTAGTGTCTAACGCAAGAATTCTTAACCATGGGCCAATAACTCTCCTAGGTGGCTGCGAGACATTAACCAGGAAGCCACAAGTAAAAGATTTGTTAACGGGGTAATTACTAATTACCCACTTAAAACCAGCAGACGGCTGGCTGTGGTGTAGCTTACTCTGAATGAAATACCGACTGAAAATGTTGTTGCCTAGCAGGGGGACTCTGTAGAAGGGGCTGGGGACGACAAACCATGAAGGTTTAGAACCACTTGTCTAACGTGATGTTTTTGTTGAACTAAAATATTTTTTTAATATAAATCGAATTGCAATACTTCTAAACAAGTAGTTAGACGTTGTTTTACGCTTTGTTCAAGCCCACTTGCAGCATTGTGTAAATTGATCTTTGTTGTTTAGAAAAACACAAATGAAATGAAAAAAACTCTCGAGAAAACTGAGGAGTCTCCACAAGAAAAGATCACGATAAGTGAGATTCGCAGTTGACTTGGATAATGGATGTGAACTAATGAAAACCATTGAATTAGTAAAGTTAACACCTGATTGGCCCTTGGGTCATGGTTACACCAAACTTCAATCTGTTAGAGGAACCGAAACGGTTTTATGCTCTATATAACCAAAGTTTAATGCAATTTCCTTTCATAGCCTGAGGAATGCAACAATTTTATTGCTTACCTGGCCATATTAAGGTATTAAAGGGAACGGGGGCCTCCCGAGCTAACTTTTTGGGGAGGGGGCCTCCGCCTCGTGCTTTTTCACTGACCTGATGTTATCGTTTGCAGCAGATGGTTTTAGGGGTAGCCATTTACTGGGAAAGCTCAGGGTAATAACCTCCTCTTCGCTTAATCTGGCCGAATACAGATGATGCTGCCGAAAAAAAAAAGCAAATGTGCATTGCCGGACATTTTGATACACTTCTGATGCCGTTGCCAACGCTATGAAAGCGTGCGCTAAACTGTGTCTTGAGCCACGATGTAGAAAACCAATTACAAGTTATACAATTATGTAATTTTATTCCAGAGTCCGCTTCGATGTCGCGTCTTCTTGATGATCCACCATCATTGTCTGATGTGGATGAAGGATTCGACAGCTCGGTAAGAAATTTGTTTGATTTATCAAAAATCAAACTGGACGTTTCGACAACGTAGAGGTTCAACTGTCATCATCAGCAGCGAAATCAAGACTGTACTGCCTTGCTTACACTGCTGATGATGACAGATAAATGTGTTTTATCGAAAGGTTCAGTTTTGCGAATTACTTTGGCTTAATTTTCCTCCTTCAGCTATTTTCGTCCCATAATTATAGTTCTGGTTTGTTTTTCTGCTTAGAGAATGCTGCTTCTTTCATTGTTTGGCAAGTAACATTGGCATAGAATCTATATTTAAAGTCACGTACCACTGTTATATCCTGTCCACGTTGCCAATTTTTGTTGGTGTTGGGTCCGCCGGTTCTGGTTTCTGCTTCATAATCAGTGTTTTGATATCACGAGTAAAACAAGTGATTATGACATCAGAAATTGATTACGATGCGGAAACTAGAAGAAACGTGAACGAATGTTGAACATGTTGACAGTGTAACTCATTTGAAAACTTGTCTTCCAATCTTGTCGCGTGAGCAAGTTTGGGACTGACTTTCATCGACGAAGCTAGCAAACTTAATTTTTTTTGTCTCTAGACCGCGCTAACATCCGAAAGCAGCATGTCTGGTTGCCGATTTGTAGTGATGAAAGACAGAAAAGAAAACTTAGATGAAGATGAATTAGAACTTCATTCTGGAGATATTGTACAAATCGTTCAGTCAGGAAAGGTACGACGCATCCACGCTTTATTACTATTTCCGCTTTATAATTAAATCTTCATTATACTCGCGGCATTAAACGCAGTACAACCAGTGGCGAGATCAATCTTCGCGTTTTAGGGTCTGGGCAACATAACTTCGAAGAAACGTCGCAGTTGTGCCGAGCCACTGGCAACATTGTATTCGGAATGGTTCTACAGAAAAAAATAGGGCTCGATCGAAATGAGAATAAATAGAAAAATTGTACCGAAAATTGAAAGTGCGGCGTGCTGTATCGGGTAGTATGCTGGACTGTTACGCATAGGGTTCTGGGTTCGATGATGATGTAGGTTTTGATTTTATACTGAGCGTACTTGGTTTTTGTGTTTGTTCCGGGATGGGGTATTGGGGCAGAGCGGTGGTAATAAACAAAAAAATTCTGTTGGAACTATTCGGAAATATGCGACGCGCACTAGGATCGAACCCAACATCGCTATCTTCAACCACTGCGCCAGCGGGCCAGTCTTTATTATTCACATTGTGATGTGACATAATTGACTGCGTAGCTAGTGTTCTGTACAACCGTCTGCTTACTAGAGACGGAAAAACAGTTACAATAAATTATACATAATTAAGCACGGTGTTTGTATTTTCGAACAAAAAATACACTTATTCAACACCAAATATCCATTCATGATCATCCTACGAGGCTTTTTAAAGTATTTATCATTATAATCCAATCAGCTGTCAGTTCCTTACACCGTATCGGTAAATAAATAACGGAGGTTGTTTTTAATCACTACACACAAGGAAAAACTGGTGGGTTGTCAAAATATATGTTCGATCAGCTCCAGCCACATCGCGGTGCATGGGGTTAATTTTTGGTACACTGCTATTGCAAGCAGTTATGAGTAGGTCCGAGCTGGAGCGTATTAATTCTGTACATTAATTCGTTTTTTACACAATATTATTGTTAACGTTTAGAATTACCTGCGGCGGTGTTGTACGATCAGCTTTTAGGCCCTTTAAAACCCAATTTCTTGCAATATTAGTGCCAGCGTAGCAATTAAGTAATTAAGGGGGTAAAGCCCGATAAGACAACAATAAACCCTTTCATTTGTCCTTATAGATCTGTATAAAAGAAGTCTACTACATGCGTCAAAAATATGTGTGGGGGGGGGTACCTCAAGACTTTTTTGATGCATGTAGTAGATATCGAGGGCAAAGCGTCCTGAACGATTTATTATCGCATGTGACAGCGAAAATAAATTAGCACACTATTTTTTGCAGGCGGGCTGGGTGAAAATCAAGGTGGAACAAAGTGGCGTCGTAGGATGGGCGCCAATCACGTATATCCGCTCCCTGAGCGACGCTTCTTCATTCGACAGTGTTTCTTCGTATTCTTCTGTTTGTTAAATGAAATTTTGCTCCGTTGTGCAATAAGATGTCGTAAGAAGCAGTTGAATCATTTTTGCTTTTTCTGGTACTGCAGTTTTTTTTTAACTTATTCCTCGCATTTTGGTAAACTGTGATTTGAGTGCAGTAAAACTGTTAAAATTTGAAGCTTTGTGTTCGATTACCAAGGCGTTCTAAATCTTTCTAGTCTCGAAACAGGGTGCCGAGGACGAAGCCAGTAATGTTTGGATGTAAAGAACATTCCGGCCAGTTCCATAGCGGTCGGCACAACGTCTCTGTCAAACATAGGGTACAAATGTCGAATGCTGGGATTCTCTATCGGTCGAGTTGCAACATCCATTTCGTGTAAACGTTCACTGAAAAAAAAAACATGAGTACCGGTAATACATAATACTGTGGGCTTTTTGGGGTTTATATAATTTCTACCTAAATGCCTCTGCCTAAATGCCTACAATTTGGGAGATTTTTTATTTGATAATTTCCCGCGAAACTGCAACAATGCGAATTTCTATTAAGCCCACAGACTTGCATAATTCCATAAAAGCAAAAATATTGAGGTTATGCCAATTTTGCTAAATTCTCCAAAACACGTATTTTTATTAAGCTCATAAATACACTGGCAAAATTTCAAAAATACTAAGGTTATGCCAATTTTGCAAAAATCGCCAAAATATGAAATTTTATCAAGCCTACAGACTTGCATAATTTCAAAAAATCAAAAATATTGAGATTATGCCAGTTTTGCAAAAATCATGACGTCCATAGACTTCCGAAAGGTAAAAAATCGTAAATATTGATTGAGATTACACCAATTTCGCGATTGGCAAAACTACAAATGTCTATCAAGATTACACACTGCTAAAACTTTAAAGTTGAAATAGAGATACTGTGATGCATTTTGAGTAAAACGTGGCTAGTAGATATGTCCGCAGAATAAGAACAGGATTTGACATGACCGGATTTTCGTGAATTTAGATTTTGGTGCGTTCCTCCGTATGGATTTAGTGCAGGCCCACTACTCCAATTTTACAAAAATACCAATTATATGCCGGCTGATTTGGCATTTGTCCAGAAAGACCTTGGGATTTGATCAGAAATTTTATGTTGAATCCGGGTATCTATGGTGACTAGTTCATTAAAAAAAATCTTCATACTGGCGGTATTACACCGAAGCGTGTAACGAGTAGCGGGTCCATCTCCGCGGCTTAGCGCCTGGGCAACACAGCTCCGAAGAAACATCGAAGCGGTGGCGAGCCGTTGGCAACACCGTGTCGAATTTGACCGGTTCGGGAATCGAACACCAGACTTCCCGCACCGATGGTGATGTCTTTAACTACAACGCTAACCGACCAGTAACTGGTTATTTTCACCGAAATTCAATATTTCATATGCGTCAGTCTTCTCTTGCCACCGAAGAACTGCACCATTGCTGTCAACGTACCTAATTTTATCTTCCACACATTCGTAATTATAGCGAGAATCATCTCTTGGAATAGGAATCGTTTTCTCATATTCTATGGGTTCATCTGGATGATACATCAATATTGTTTTGTGATCCTTACTCAAAGCAACACGAGGAGCTCTGCAAGCAAGCAAACTGTTACAATTTCATTCATTAAAAAAAAAAAAAATCGAACCTTAATTATACTCGCGTTATTACGACGAAGTGTGTAATGAGTGGCGGGCCATTTCCGCGGCGTCCGATTGGACCGAGCCGGGAATCAAACCCAATACTTGCCGCACCGTTAGCCATATCTACGCCAACTAGCAGATACAATTTCGTTCACAAACGCCAAAAATAACAAGCATATCTTGTAGAAACATAGTCTTCAGTTACATTGATAGTAAAGCAAAAAAGGTTCATCTATATGAAGTATTATAATTTAATCCTGAAATGAAAGCCTTGTAGGTTTGATTCTGGTTCTGATCAAACCAGTGGTTTTAAAATTAGTATTTATAGATTCCCTGCTTGATGCTCAGCATTAAAAGGACAGTGTGGAGAACAAGCCGGCAAGTTTACTTGTTGTGTCCTTGGGAAAGGCACTTGGCAGAATTTCCCCCACCTCAGTGTGGTAGAAAGATGGCGGGCAAGTCCTAATAAGCTCATCACAGCGATTTGACCGGTTTCTCATGATAAGAGAATAAACAGGCAAACTTAATACAAAATAAAAAATGCAGATTCAAAACTACTGTCTAAAAACTGATGCGTTACAGCAGGGATGGCCAACCTGTGGCGCATGCGCCATACGTGGCGCATTAGCTACTTAAAAGTGGCGCATTGCACCTTTTTGATGACAAGCCATTTCTGCTCACCAATTTTTTATAATTTTTTTTTATTTGCACTCCACCGATATTTTTCGGTGGAAAACAAAACATCTGAGGGCGTGAAAACCTATTTTTATTTTTTGCTCTCCACCGACATTGTCTGTGGAAAACAGGACGTCTGAGGGCATAGGCTCACGCAGGGGAGCCACGGTGCCATCCCCCCCCCCCTTTCTCCTTGTAATAAGGTGCTAAAACCTAACTTTCAGCCTATAATTTCTCAAACTAATAATGGTTGTAGCCCCCTTTCATTTATTTTAGCCAAGCTTCTGCTTTTAGACATAAGCTGCCAAAACATTTTTGCATTGTCCGTAGTGCCTGCACTCACTGCACGCCCTTTTTCGATAAAAAAAGTGTGCTAAAATGAGTGTTTTTCTGCGTAAAATCGTAAAAATCCGTTGGCGGCTGGGGGTTTCACCCCCAGACCCGCGGTTGTGGCCCCTCTTTGCCAAATCCTGGGGGCGCCACTGTTTGAGGGCGCGAAGACTAGAGCTGTAAGTAAAAAAAACACGTTTTTTTTTAATCTTAACTTGATGTGGCGCATCTAAATTAAGGGTGAAAAATATTGGCGAGTGGAATCAAAAGGTTGGCCACCCCTGCGTTACAGTGATCATAATGCAACCAATAGTGATAGTAAATGTAACACGAGGTTACTACGTGGTCGGTAAACAGTAAAACAGAACAAACAAGATGTGAAAAAAACAGTGGCATGCGGCATATAGTTCAATGCACATTGAGTTGTTGACACAAAACTTCCATAGAGCTAGTCTTCATAACTATCACTGCATTAATTTTATAGAATGCAAAAAAAAAAAATAACGAAATTCATAACTTCATGAGAAAAAAATTCTTTTAAACATTGGGACACCTCTTTGGAAAAAGCTCAACAACTTTTCTCAGAAATTGATACAAAATAGCATAGATAAACAACCCATATGATTCCCAAATTTAAAAGCTAATAAACCATAATCGCTTACCCTGGATCGCTGAAATGATCATCAGCATTAGAAAAAAGTCGAGCTTGAACACCTAACAAAATATATATAATTGATATGTTTGAAAAGTTTCAATTAAATCATATAACACAACTAATCTGATAACACTAATATCCAAACAATTCAGGAACACTGCTTGGCTCTTTGCATGCAAATTCATAAACGAGAAAACCTTTCCAGCAAATTGCTTTACAAACTTTTTGAAAAAAAAAAAACGAACTCCATTTGTAGAACTAAGTTCATTAGGTATAAAAATAGAGACAGAGTTCAAGATGTTCCACTTATTTGGGTGAATCACTCAACTTTTCTTTGCTGATCTTGGCACCATTCCAATACGTAGCGCAATATCAATATTATTGAGAACATAATACGTGTCCACAAGTCCAGTTTTTGTGGATTTTAGGCCAGCGGTTCTCAGCTCTAGTTTCTGCATCATAATTAAATTTTGACGCAATAATTACTATATTTAATTATGACTTCAAGGAATTGATCATGACGCAGAAACTCGAACCAAAAACTGCTGGCCAAAAGCCCACAAAAATTATACATGGAAACAGGGTGCCAAATATGCACCATAACCAGTAAACTCAATCATAATAAATTTAGAACTCTAAACTGCTGGAGAAGATAAACATTGGACTAATTTGGTTAAAAACCAGAGCTACTTAATTTGCCAAAAACATACTGGTGCCAAATCAATAAATGTTATCAAAGTTGCATTTAAAATTAGGGAATTTTTGTTTTTAAGCCGCATTTGGGAATTTTTGTTTTTGGGAATTTACAATGAATGGTTTACTTAAAAGCTGACGGAATTTCCCAAAACGTCATGTGCAATGCAGACATGCTCTTACCCTAACCTAATGCATGTCTTGGTTACACGATCATGAACTAGAGAATTCCCGCCCACCGCTTTCAAGTGAACCATCCATTGTATATAATAAAAAGTGGCTTAAAGACGATTAGCCTGAAAATTGTAGTCACAAGAGCAATTGTAGCTGTATTACTTTATAGCATCAACACACTATCGGTAGCCACCAGCTTAATTTTGTAAACTGCAAGTGTGAAACACTGCAAACAGTAAAAACTTTGGTAAGAATGACAAAGCTAAATCTGAAGGAGACAGAGTAATCCACTTTTGACAGTAGTAGGCTGCAAAATGAAACAAGCCGCAGTAATAAGTTCTTCAAATTCACTTATGGCTTGCAAACAGCAACATGAAATTACACATTACAGTGCCATTAAACTACTATTAGTGGCAAAAACAAAAACACAAGATAGCATTCAATCGGAGAACTATCTATGAAAGCAAAATTTCAATGTAGGTAGACTCATTGTTCCCCCTAAGTTTTTAGCAAGTGCGAATTCGTCCAAATATAAATTTTGATAAAAAATTTGCTCAAAGATTTAAGAAGTTTCAAGAAAGTTTGATTTTATATTTGCCTCAAAGTAGAGTTTCCAGACTGTAAAGCTTTTGCTGTTTTGTTTTGCAGCAAATTATTGAACACTTTGATTCAAATTCAGCTAAAAATCACCATTATAGTCAGAAAGCTTTAGGAAAAATTGAAAATCTGGAACTTGTTTGAATTAAGCCGTCGGCACCAACTGGATGTCAGCAGTAAAGTCCGGCTAGCTTATAAATGTTATAACAATGCGAAGGTCTGGCTTCACGGGATGATGTGCTATGCATAGTATGATTGTCAGCAAGGAAGTAGCGCTTTAAAGCACAAATTATATAAATAACGGCTTAATACAAACAAGCCCTGAAAATTTTGCTCCACCTTAGCTGTTAGAGAGAACAGGGCTAGACAATGAGACAGAGATACCAACCCACCATAGTAATATCATGAAATTTACCTCGAAAATGAAAGCTCAATTTCTGGTATGAAGATATTGCAACATTTTTACACTTGCAGTACATCTTGAATTTTTAATGCAATAGACTGGACAGCTGGGATTGCAATTGAAAATGCAAGGACTAGGCCTATTTTCCATAAACTGATTAATGCTCTGTGTCAATAAGGCAACAGATCAATACATTAGCTGTAGTCAAGTTTCTTACCATTAGACTACCGATATTCTGCAACATCAAACTTTTTGTTAACTTTTAAGGACAAACTAAATTTTTGATACATCAATCTCATATTTTTCCACAGGTACATTACTAGGCCTACAGCAAAGATCTTGCAACAACCCAAATTATGAAAGCAGCCAACTGACAAGCTAAGCCAGCCAAGTGTGAAGCTGTGAAGTACAGATTACAGAAGAACCATAGTCTAGCACTTGCTTCTGGACTACAGTTCTAGATCTACTTTGGGCAGGGTTGCCACCAGTGGTGTACGGAGTAGCCTTTTTTGGACATCTGCTCCTGCTCCTGTTTTGACCAACCAGATTCCTGATCCTGCTCCTGGTCAATGACTACTTTCTATACTCCTCTGTCGTTTTTTCGTAAAAGGTAATAACTACAAATTTTTCAAAAATGTTTTTTTTACAGTTTTCGACTCAAAAATTGATGTTTCATCATCTGTGTAAAAATCAAACTCATACCTTATTTACTTTGGTAATTATTAAGGGGTAATAACTACACGCAAAAAATTTTTTCGCTATGTTTTTGCGAAAAATTTTTTTGCTGGTAATACCTACCATTGTAATTATCATGTCTTTTTATGATATCATAAAATCACAAAAGAGATTTCTCATGGTTTCTTATAACGTCATAAAAAAAAGGAAGCATCTATTTCACCGGAAATTCCGGTTACCGAAGTTCAAAAATCGTGGGTTGTGGAACCGGAAACATCCCCTAACGGTTACTCTACTGTGAGAGTCGCACTACAGAAACCGAAAACGGTTACGCAACTACAATTTTTCAAACTTCGGTAACCAGAATTTTCGGTGAAATAGACACTTCATAAAAAAAATTGACAATCAGGATTTTGCGCAATTCTGAAAAACACAAAACCTCGATTATCTCAAAAACATAACAATTGTAGTAGTTACCTTTTGAGAAAAAAACGGCAGTCCTGCTCCTGTTCGACTCCTGTTTTTACGCAATTAGTGTTTGTTTAGGAAGGGAAATGGACAAATAATTCAGAAGGCTATTTTACTGCAGCGCTGCAACTGCTCAGTGGTTTGTAACATTTTTAAGTACAGTACTTGGGAAGAAGCAGAAAAAGATCAATTGCTATGGTAACGCTCATGCCCTTCTGAAAGTCAGGCACTTCAGAGATACCGGTACTCAAGTTGTACTTTCATATGAACACACTGCTGAATATCAAGACCTAAACTTTCATTTTGGACATGTGAAACTGTTCAAATGAATTAAGTTCAACTTTGACGCGTAACGTACCAATACCGGTAGCTGCATGAAAGTTGAAAAGCAATTAAAAATTCTAATGTACCGATAGTTATTGTGAAAGAACCAAATACTGCAGTTCAAAACAAAACAGCCTTTCAGCTTTGTAGCCTACACTGATCCAATTCCGCTCAGCCATGTCATTGATGATGGTTCAATACATAAAAATCAAACCAACAAAATACTGGCAATTACTTTTCCAATCATTAGCAAATCATGGTCATTTCAAAAACTATTGGCTATACAAACAAAGCAATTTATCGTAACTCTAGCAGCAACAAAAAATTTTATACAATTACCCAGTAACTTTCAAAATTTCTGGCAAACTTGTGGGTTGTGCAAAACTTGAATTTAGAACTTTTGGCGTATGTACAGTGAAGAAATGCTGGTTCAGTAGCTGCTGGACTAAGTCAGCCTATCTGCAATCCACAAAGGCTTACTGCAAGACTGCTTTGTTTGTTTGTAGTCTGCATTAAAACACTAAACTGCGAATAACAAATACTTCCACATCGCTTAGCTGACTACTCCTAGTACTAGTACCCCTTACCCAAACCATACACAGTCATAATTAGTCGGTTAGATTAGGCCTGGCACGTGTGGTCTGTCGTCTGGTACTACCCGCATCTAAATTTTTTATTCAGTTTATTTGCCAAATGATTGCATTATGCTGCTAACATCAGAAGAACTTGTTTTACTAAACTGCTAAACTAGTTCTGTTTTTAGGTATACCGTACTATGGCTGCTTTGCAAGATGCAAAATATGGGCTGTAATTATCTATCAATACCGATATGTTGGTAGAATTGAACTGCACAAAACAAGCAAATTATCAGAACCAAATTATGGCAAATTTTGAACAAATATCAGAAGAATGCGGTAATTTTTCACTACGGATCCTGCTCCTGCAACAATAGACGCTTCTCACACTAACGCTCAATCAAGCGTAACGAAGTCGTTTTAGCAAAAAATCGCCATCAAAGCGATTTCGCATATGGTAAACCATTGACTTCTTACTATAAAAATCGCTCTTTTGCGTTGTCTTTTTTGATGAAATGAAAGCTATTTTGTTTTGTAAAACAATAATATTTTATAAAACAGTTAAAGTCAGAAATTTTTTTTGAAAATAGCTTTTGACGCCGGTGGTTCTGGTATTTGTAAATTGAAATTACGTTAGGTTGTCTTAGCCATAAGAAGCGCGTAACTTGGCTCTTTCAGATTCAGACTTGAAATTTTTCCTGATTTTGCATTCAAGATTGCTTTGCTGAGGAGTCCGTGCAAAACCTTTGCTGAAGACAGCGTTGTTTCACAGGTCGCTTTCATGTTTTGCATGGTTAAATTGTTTACAAATTACATCACTGACAATGCAGATTGCAGAATGTTTAATTATTAAGTTTGTGTTTTGTCCTGAACCTAAACAAATCATAAAGCTTGAACAGTGTGCTCTGCAAGTAAGTTGAAACTCATTTATTATACTTCGGAATACAATAAATATGGGACGAAAATAGCTTAAGGAGGAAAAATAAAGCCGCTGTAAATCTCAAAACTGGACGTTTCGACAACATAAATTCAGCTGTCATCATCAGCAGTGTATGCAAGGCAGTACAAAACTGTAAGAACTAGAATTTACAATTCTAACTACAAGTAATAGCATAACCCAGGCAACGGGTCAAAATAAGTAATATAATTATAACGTCATAAACCAAAAGCTAGTAAAAAGACTGACGGAGTTAAATTAACAATTAAATAAGTAAAGAGGAGCGGATTTGGAGTCAACGTTAAGCAATGGCTCATATTTTTGAATAAAAAGGGACTCAAGAATTAATAAGCGTGCAGAATCACCAGAGCTACTAAGAATGTTCGGTTTGGCAAAGTCCACTTTATGGTCAGGATTGTCCATTAAATGTCGGCACACCTCGGATTTATCCGAACTGGAATGCTCCTTAAGTCTGTTAATAAGATTACGTCTAGTCTGTCCTATATAGCTAGAACCACAAGAACACGTTAATTTATATACAACCCCATATTTCATCAAGGTCTTTTGCTGATCTTTCAGACGAAAGTTATGTCCGATGTTCCAGGTGGTCTGAAAGATCAGAAAAAGACCGTCTGAAAGATCAGCAAAAGACCTTGATGAAATATGGGGTTGTATATAAATTAACGTGTTCTTGTGGTTCTAGCTATATAGGACAGACTAGACGTAATCTTATTAACAGACTTAAGGAGCATTCCAGTTCGGATAAATCCGAGGTGTGCCGACATTTAATGGACAATCCTGACCATAAAGTGGACTTTGCCAAACCGAACATTCTTAGTAGCTCTGGTGATTCTGCACGCTTATTAATTCTTGAGTCCCTTTTTATTCAAAAATATGAGCCATTGCTTAACGTTGACTCCAAATCCGCTCCTCTTTACTTATTTAATTGTTAATTTAACTCCGTCAGTCTTTTTACTAGCT
Organism: Trididemnum miniatum; assembly: GCA_964006365.1. Lineage (NCBI taxonomy): Eukaryota > Metazoa > Chordata > Ascidiacea > Aplousobranchia > Didemnidae > Trididemnum > Trididemnum miniatum. The sequence continues at coordinate 4,101,624 of OZ023235.1, read as the reverse complement.
TTTGGTTTATGACGTTATAATTATATTACTTATTTTGACCCGTTGCCTGGGTTATGCTATTACTTGTAGTTAGAATTGTAAATTCTAGTTCTTACAGTTTTGTACTGCCTTGCATACACTGCTGATGATGACAGCTGAATTTATGTTGTCGAAACGTCCAGTTTTGAGATTTACAGCGGCTTTATTTTTCCTCATTTATTATAATTATATGAATGATGTCGCTGTTTAAGAGTTGCAAAATGCCTACGTAGCCGTTACGGTAACAGTAAACTTAACAAAATATACCTTACG